>VZTJ01000523.1:5007333-5365656 GCA_013397795.1 Orthonyx spaldingii
CTGCCCCCCGGCTCCGCTGCCGGCCAGGCGTGTCCCCGGGGGTCCCGGGGCGGCGGGGCTGGAGCGGGCGGGACACGGGGGACGTGTCCTTCGGGCGCGCTGCTGCCGCGGCTGCCGGCTCCCCGCGGCGATGAAAAGGCACTTGTCTGATTCATCCCGCTGGAAAACTTCAGCCCGGGGCTGCGCGGCGCGGGCCCGGCGCGGGGGATGCGCTGCCCGCGGGCGCTGCCGCGCTCGGCGCGGGGATCAGCCCCGGCTGCGGCGGACGCGGGGCTTTGTGCGAGTCGGGAGAAGCAGAGCCCGGCCGAGGGGCGGGGAGGTGCCGCTTCCCGCTGTGGGTCCCCGCAGAGCGGCGCTGGAAAGGGGTTCGGTTTGCATTTTAACTTTTATCTTTCGTGCTGGGTAGTATTCCCAAAGCAGGGGGTGTGAGGAAATGGGAGAGACTTCTCATCTAATTGAAGCGGGGTGGAATAAAGTGGAATCGTGGGACAGCTGTGTGCGTTTATTTTTATACATCTTTAATTTGGAGTGGGAGAGGAAGTGTCACCCTACTCTCCCTAACAATGGCTTCTTGTTGGGAGCCTGGGAAGGGAAAGAGAAGAGCAGGGAATTTTTCAGGACTTAAAGCTTCAGACTTCCCTCTGCTGGGGCACCCTGATGCTGGCTGGAAGTATTCTAATGGATAACATCAAGTGCCAGTGCTCACAGAGGTAACAACTCTGCAGGCATGCCTGTGCTCCAGTTGTAAGTTTTTATCTAAGTAGAAAGTGGTGAAAAACGTGGATGGGAACCGACCTCCACTTAATGCTTCCTTGGGACAGGCTGCATGTGCCTGCTCTGTAAGAGCATCCGTACCTTTGAGCAGGGCATCACTTGCACTCACTGTTTTCTTTTCAGGAGAGCTGCTGGTATAGATCTGAGCAAATGCCATTGAATCAGCCTTTGAGGTTGTTTTTGCTGTTACACAATTCCCGTGGAATGTGAGAGCTGGGCTTCCTGTTTTTGGTCAATCTGTAGAAGCGACTATAAAAGATAATAGATATCTCAAGTAAATTGCTTTTGCATGAGAACTTAGAGCCATTGTTCAACCCGTAACACTTGTGACTTCTCCAGTGAGCCTGGTAACTTGAGAAGCAAAACTCCTTAATGCTGAGACTTACTCAGAGTAACTTTAAAGACAGCAGCTGGAACCTGGATATAAAGAGGGAATAGTTACCGAGATCAGGATGTGCTAGTGCTGTGCATAATGATGTATAGAAATTCAATCTGTTTTGAAAAGAAATCTTGTGCAAAGAGGAGCTGCTGGTAGTTTGTAAGTGGAGAGCAGTGATTCAGGGGGATTAGTGGACACAAGGCAGGTCCCCTGGGTGCAATATTCTGCAGCTGATTTCTGCCCTGGGGGTATTTGATGGTCTTATGTGGCGTGTGTGCACACAGAGACTTTAAATTCCAGATGTGTTGGTTTGTATCTAAATAAGGCTTAAAAAACAAGTAATAAAATAATTTGTTACGTGAAACCTTTTCCAAACACTGCTGTTATCACAGCCTGTTAATCTTGCCAACAGTTTAACAATTTGAGGATGTTGCTTGGTTGTAACCAAGCTCCTTTGAAGGATTTTTTTTGCTTTTGAAAGATGAATTACTTATTCTTTGTCTGAGTTAAGAGATCATAATGTGATTACTAAACTGAGTTATTCAGTGCTACATATAAAGAATTGTGTTTAATCAGGGTCTTTGTTCTCTTATCAGAGTTAATCTGATGAAGTTTCCCCCTCCCATAAAATATGCAAGCACTCCCCAGATTAAGAATGCCCCAAACTTCAGAAACCTGTTTACCAGTTTTGGCTAGATGAGCTTTACAGTGGACAGGGCTCTGGGGACTGGTGACTTTATTAGGTATTTGGATAAATGCAGAGGAAGCCCTTCCCCTGGGGCTGACTTCTCTGCTCCGGGTTTCAGTTGTTATGAGATTAAGATGGTGAGTGAAGGAATTGCAGCCTTGTTAAATGAGTTTGTGCTGAATCCACTCATGCGGGATCTTCTAGTAACTCTTTCCTGTGTTTACTTGGCTTTCTAGTGCAGTGACTTAAATGGCTTTGGAGGTGTGGAAATACAACAGTTCTGACTTGAGGGAAGCAAAGCCGAGCGCTGCTCAGTGATTGATTGGAAGGGATGTTGGGGACAGTTAATTCAGTAGTTGTGCTTAAGCAGCTGCGGGTGATCCAAGTGATCTGTGTGCCTTGTGAACGGCTTTATCTGCACTTTTTGTGTAGTAAAACTGCAAATGCTCCCCTTGGAGCTCCAGTGTGGCAGTTGCATTTTTGACAATGTGCATTGGGAGAAGATAAATACTTTTCTTTTACATGATTGGCAGTGAGTCTAGGGAGGGTGTGCCCATCATAGATACTGTAAAGCACTTCCTTATCTAGTAGGTGATGTGATCAGTAGCTCATTTCACACCTGAGGCTGTCTTGGTGGTGATATTTTAGGTGGTGGTAATTTATTTGGTGACGTGTCCCAACACACAGATAATGTTCTTGGTAATCTATTTTACACAGCATTAAATAATAGGTGGTGAAACACAAAGGGGCCGTGTTTTCAGCAGAGCCAAAGACCAAGTAAGTTCTGCTTTCTGTCAATATGAGGTGTTTCTTGTTTGTGGTTGGAGTTTGTTTGTTTTTCAAGTTATAGTGTTTTGCATCTCTTTGCTTCATAAAACGTTGAGAGATGTGGATTGGAATTCTCAGGGGACATTTGTCCCTCTTTTAGATACAGGCCTGTTAGCTTGATTTTCTTGCATGTGAATTGCCTGTGGCAGAGGAGGTGAATGGAAAAGCAGCATCAAGCCTGCTTGCATTATTCCAGCACAGGTTTTGTACAGATCCATCAGCGCTCTACAAAGCACAGTCCCGGATCTCTAATGGTGTTCACAAGGGCAGCTCTTGAGCTGCCACGTTGGGAGGCAGTTTAACCCTGTGCAGGGGTGTGGTGCTGCTTCTGATCACAAAGAGAGTGGAAAGCAAAGTGGGGAAGGAAGGAGGGAGATGCCAGCTGCTACCGTGTTGCTGTGCAGTTTGCAGAGGGCTGGACAGGTGAAATTGGTGCGGCTGCTTCTTGGTTTTTGTCTGTGTACCACCAAGTAGCACTAAGCAGCAAAAGAAACGTGGTTTAAGTTGATATTTTGTTCAGGCTTTGAATATTACTCTGCCTTCACATGCATTAGAACAGTAATTCAGCATAAAAAAACCAGATTCTCAGCTCTCCAGGCCAGCTGTTTAAACATGTGACTGACAAGCTATCAGCCTGCCTGGTGCAATAACAGACATTAATTTTTAACTTTCTTTTAAGTTTCTTGTCAAATTGGGAATAGCCACAACATGATATGTTAATATCTATCAACCAGTTACTGGCCTTTGCATGCTCAGCACTTTTTGAACTAAGTAGTAGTGTGCATTTAGTAATCTGCGTATCTTTTTGGACATTGAGCTCATGAAGTAATTAGAGTTGCTGATTACATCAAAAAAGCCAAATGTGAATCCAGAAACTCCTACCAGCAGATATGTGAAAGGTGGATACTGAATTTTAAAAGTTTACCAAATAGCCTTAATGCATATGCAAAGCAAAACATTCCTGAATATCTTCTCTTTTCAAGCACGTTGCAAAACTGAGACCAGCTCTTTCAATGAGGGTGATGCAAGGTTGAATTAAACCAGTATTTGTTGGGTTACTGTAACAAATGTCACAACATCACCTGTCCCTGGTCCCCGAGCCCCTTGACAGGCATCTGTTGACATCTTTGCACGTACATTCCTGTTGGCACTTTGGGAATTGGATTATTGCAGAAGCAGCAGTGGTTGTGTTAGTGGTGGGTAAGGTCTTGGCAGAGCTCCGCCTGCAGCACTGCTGGTAGGGAAGGGCATGAAAGGCCCGTTTCCCCTCTGACCATCCCAGAGAGTTGCTCAGTCTCTAATGCAGAGTCAGCTGTCTCTGCTTGCACCATTAAAGCCCTTTTCCAGCTCAGAGGTACCTGCTGCTCTTGCTGCTTGTGGATGAGTAGGTGGGAAGTGTGAAAGCTGGAGGCAATTGGGCGATGGTCCAACATCTGGGCCCTGGGTGCTGTGGCTGGGGGAAATGATGCTCAGTGGGCATCCTGGAGGGCCTCTGAGCAGCGGCAGCTCAGCTGACAGTGACTGGGCTGCTGTTATCGCTTTCAGCCGTGTGACTGCTGGTCATGAATGAACCACTGTTGTGTCCCCTGCTCCATACACAGAGGTTTGGGTGTTCTTATGGGTGTACTGCCTCTCTTGGATTTATTGAATTAAAAATAGGCATCTCCAGTGTGGTGTGTGCAGGGAGTAGGTATGAGAGGGATGCTTAGACACAGCAGCATTAGTTCAGCTTCAGTCTTAGCAGCTGCCTACTTTGTGCTCTTCAATGCTGAAGTTGTAGGTGATGGGTCAAGCCCTGTCCTTGCTAGTGTTTCCTGCCCTTGGATGTCCTTCCTGCTTCCAGGTCAAGTTTCTTTGAAGTGGAGACTTGGATAATGCCTTTCCATGTGTCGTGAGACTCACTTGGAGCACTGCAGAATGGTCTGTGAAAAGTCTTCTGGTTTGTGCAGATACTTCCCAAGTGTAGGGCTGAAGGTGTAGATTTCCTCTGCTTTACCTGGGTGACATTGCCACACTGTGCCGTTGGCATGGGGACAGGGGATCCTGGCTGTCAGAAATCCTCCTTCCTCATCTTGCTGTGCTGCAGCCACCAGCCCACCCCATCTGCACTGGCAGATGGCACTGGCACACCTGGGCTGGGTGTGCTGTGACACTGGGGACATGCTGCCTGGGGAGGGTGATGGAGGCCCACTCTTTTAACTGTTGATTGAAGAGATGGTTTGAATACAGCCACAGGGTGGGACTTGTGTGTTTGTGGCTGCAGAGCCCCATCGGGGCAGCAGGCACTGCGTTTGAGATTTCGGGTGTTTGGTGTGTTCCTGTGTGATCTTCCAGCCATGTAAAGAGCAAGCTGCACCAGTTGAGCAAGAAAATGTGGTGAATTGATGGAGCTGAAGACAGAAGTCCCCACCTAATAGGGCTGGAGAGTGGGGTAGGAGGAGAAGACATGCACATCTGCGCTCTGCTAGTGCCATGATGTTTGTTCTGGAGGCGGTGCCATTGGAGGTGATAGAGCTCTTCCCTGTGGTAGGCACATCTGACATCAGTGCTGACCACGGCTGACATCAGTGCTGACCAGCAGCTGCCCTGCCAGCAGGACTGTTTGCTTGGCTGCTCCACCCTCTCCCAGCAGCTCTGTTCCCATCAGGGGTGTGGACCTCCCTGGGCAGGGTGCTGAGCTGTGGTGGCCAGCCAGGCCAGTCCACTCACTCACTGTGGCATCTGCTGGTCTCTTGGGGATCTATAATCGGTTGGCTTTTTTTGGTAATAGATTAAAAATGCCAAGAATGATAAGCAAATCCTGTCTGGCCTGCTTGGAAGAATTATGTCATGTGTGCTCCTCTAACAGCTTGGGTTTTCCGCCTGGGTTTGTGGGTTCACAAGGAGCCTGGGCTCCTTAAAGCTAGGTTTTCACTGGATTTATGGGTGGCATGATGAAGAAAAGGGAGCTTCCGTGCTCCCAGGAGAGTTGCTATCAGCAGAGATGGAGCTATTCAGTCATTCTTTCCCTTTTGTTTTGCCAGCTGATTCCTGTTAGCTTATCTCCAGCTTTCAGCAGCTGAGCCATGAGGTGACCACTGCCCATGAAATGCAGCATCCTTGGCAGTTGGGCTCCTTGCCTTAGGTCCCCTTCCTTGTGTCCCCCTGTGCTGGCTGGTCTGCACTCTCCAGTGCCCTGTGCTGCTGGGCAATGTGCACATTCCTGGGAGCAAATTGACTCCTCCTGCAACATCCAGGTTGTCCCCATGGGCTGTGGTGGCCTGTGCACTACTAACATTTGGGAGTTAGTATGGAAGAAATAAAATAATTATTGATTGGACATGCATCTGAGGATGTGGGGAGCAGGATAACTGTCTGAAATGGGAAGCTCTGGTTAGCGCTGCTGCCGATTGCTCATGTCAATCCATATGGGCCATATGCTTCTAACCAGTCTCCTTGTCTCATTTCCTTCTCTGAAATGCTTGCAGCTGTTTTTCCTGCCTCTTCAGTATGTTTTTTGTTCCTGTAAAAAGAGTGACAGCTTACAGATGCTGCTGGGAGTCCCCACTGAATAGCTGGGGAGAGAGACTATTACTGTGATCTTCAAGAGAAAATCAAATGTAGTGTCTCTGCAGGAGGCCTAATTACTGATGTTTTAAGTAAGCTTTTTTGTTTTTTCTTTTTAGAGTTGACAGTAGACTTAACTGTTTCATTCACTGTTTCCTCATCACACACTGTCCTTAGTGATGGGCGTGAGAGAGCAGGTAGTGGATGAGGTCACTTATGTGTAGAAAGACAAAGGACAAAGTGAAGTTGTTGACAATCATGTGTTGAGGTGTTCAGCATCCAGATTTGCTGCTATGCTCATAACGTTTGGGTTAAACTTCACAGTGTTGCTTAGATGTTGGCTTTTTTTCTAAAGAAGTCTGTGACCAAAGTGATAGTAGTGCTTGAGGTTCATCATTGCTGGTCCTCCACTTATCCCAGTGTACCATCTCTTTGTCCTGCCCTTTCTGCATTCTGCCAAGAGAGGTAATTGTAGACTTCTGTAGTTGGGTTAATGATCCAGCCCTGGCTGGGTGAAGAAGGAGCTCTAGAGATGCTGCTGCCTATGCAAGTGTTTCACAGTTTATGGATGGGTGGTAAAGGGGCACCTGAAGACAGTGAGAGAAGCTATCTGTACCTGATTTTAGACCTGTGCACTGCAAGGAATGTGGGGCTAATGTGGCAAAGTAAATGGCTGTGTTGAGTTGGCTTGAATGCCAAGTTAAGACAGGGTCTGTAACAAATAAAACCTAGTGGTATGTTATGTCTGAAGTCTGTGTGATCTTGGGTTCATTTAGGTGCTGAGAGTACAAAAAATCTCTGCTTTTAGTGGGTTGACTGCCTGTTGGCCATAAGCCCTAAATAAGCAAAACTTCCCTTCTTTTCCAATCCTCTGCTTTGCCTTTGTTTGCAGTCCCAACTGCACAAAACAGTGAGGTGTCCCAACAGCTGTTGTACTGGTGTCTGAGACAGGAAACCTTGTATGGGATCCTGGTGGTATGTCCATGGCTGGTGACTGTTTTCCTGCCTCGTCCTCCCAAGAGTCTCACTGCTGTGCAACGAGCCATGGATTGGCTTTTCTTCCAGTAAAAAATGTACTGGGGCTGTACTCTCCTCGGCCCATGTTGTAAATTATAAACTGCTGTAGGAAATGGAAAATAGAGTAATTCTGATTTGTGTTCTTTTAGAGCCCTGTTCTTTAGACCAAAATACACAGGATAAGTCTGGCCCTTCCCTCTATTCACTTTTCATAGCCTCCTTTGTTTTTAATTTATATATCTTTTTATTCTGAATTCCTCCCATCCCCAAAATAGAACAGACATCAGCCTGCAAGCAAAGATTGCCAGGCATTGGTCTTGTGGATTATAGTGGCTTTTTGGCCTGGTTGGAGACTGAGCCCCACCCTACGTAGGCTTGGATTAAAAATAGTTTTCTTTTCATCAGGCTAAAAACTGTACACAACACATCTATGTCTTGGTTTCTGGGGTATTGGCAGCCACAGGAGGCCCTTCAGCTATGAAATACCTCAGAAAATCTGTTTGCTGCTAATTAATCCAAAAGTGCTAAGGTGACCAGTGTCAGAAAGGTGTAGAGCCAGATGTCTGAACTGCCAGCCACGTAGTTATCATAGTTGTTGATCCAAGTTTTAGCTGTGCTCGTTGAAGGACCTGAAAAAATTGAAAACTCTAGTCCACAGCCTATGCATTAGGCTGCCACTTTTGGAATGTCTCAGCTCAGGTGCTGCAGGGACATCCAGTCGCCGGGAGACTGCTCCTGCCCCGCCGCCTCCAGCTCAGTCCTGTCTGTCCAGACCTGAGCTGCGCACTCCTCCCTCTTCGTTTAAAACAGAAAAAAACATTGAGGGCAAGAGGCTGACCGGTATCTGGTGTGGTGATCTCATTCCCCCACCGCCTATTGGAAAAGACAAGCCTCAAACCCAAGCTTCTCAGGCAAGTCTGAGTGGTTGGCCATGGGATAGCAGAGGGAAGATCTGAGTGTCTCCTTGCCCTGGGCATCTCTTCTCTGCCTCATCAAACCTCAAGTGCTGACTTCTTGTGTTGTTCCATTTGTTTTCCCCTGTCCTTGGCCATGCTTGGTGGGGCAGCGAGTCCTTTTCCATGGAGGTAGGAAATGCTGCTGGCAGCTCCGGCCCCTCCGTGGGACAAGGCAGGATGTGGCTGACCCAGGATCTGGAAGCAGGCGGTGCTGCCTGGCAATTCCTCCAGCTTAGCCACAGCCTTTATGGGTGTTTAGGGCAGGGGTGGGAGTAAATGAGCAGGGGAGTGTGGTGGGAGGAGGGCAGGGAGGCTCTGCCCAGTGCCTGTTCCATGGCTGTTTATGACTAGCGTGCTCTGTGGGCCTGGTTTACGTGACCTCAGTGGTCAAAGGTCTCTCTGTAATGAGAGAAAACGCTGCCTTCTCCTCAGTTTTTGTAGACTCTGCCTTGGCCTGTTCTGTTTCTGGGAATTCTATTCTAGAACAGACTGTAAAAAAACCTTAAAAATGTGAAATATTGTCTCATAAAATCTTTGTAAAGACTCGTGAAACTGTCTGTTGAAGGACACTAGAAGGATTTTATTTCCCTCAAAACCTAGGGATAAGCTTTCAGCCTTTGTCTGACTCAGTTGTGTGTTTTTTGCTTCAAGAGTCAAGGGGCTATTTATTCATATTTCAGATTCTTAAAGTGGAAAAACTGACTCCTACAGTTATGTCTTTACTACAGACTTCTTTTTTTTTTTTTTTTTTTTGCTAGAGGAACCTGAATTTTTCTGAAAAAAAATGCTAGCTAGGCTGTTTTAAAAAATGGTATAAATACAGGAACTTACACAAGGCAAAGTGAGCTGCTGCCCACTGCAGGGTCAGGTCAAGACAAGGAAAAACCTGCAAAACACCACCTTGGGGAAAAGCATAAAGAAGAAGATCTGATAATCTGGTAGATGAGACAGAGTGACATCAGAAATGCTGCTGGCTTGTATCAGTGTTTCCCATACCAGCTGCAGAATGGGGCTGTGGCTCAGAGAGATGCTGTAGGTAATCCTGCCCTGGCCTATGTCCCATTAGTGCAGCTTCTGCTGGAGTTTTGTGTGCTAGAACTGCTTCTGCTGCCTCGTGTCCAAATGATGGGGAGATGGTCTTGCTAGGAGGAAAATAGAAAGAACTGATTACAGGGTTCTGGGGACATCCTCTTGGATTGCTAGTGAAATTGTTGTCTCATTGAGGTGGTGGGAAAGGAAGCTTTAGAAAAATCCCCTTTGTTTTCGCTGGTTTATTTTTTTTTCCTGAAGGTCAACATTTGAAAAGTATTTCTGTACTAGAAAGCAGATAGGAAGACATGTGATTCTGTATTATATCTACGTGGCTTATTTTTGCCAATATATTTGTGATTAAATTCCAGAGCGGAATGCACAAGATGTTTGAAATTCAGGTTGAAGACCTTGGATAACACAAGCTTGTATCCTGTCTGCATTAGATGGAAGGTGATATGCAGTGGGTTGTTCCTGAAACAAGTTTGCACAGTCACCTGTGTGCCATTTCAATGTTCTTCCTTGCCTGTTGTGTTACCTGAAAACTATAGCTCAAGTCCTTTTTTTTCTATGTGCTCATTCCCTCACAGTACCTTTTTTAATCAGAGTTGGGGTTTTTTAATGTTTGTATTGATCTTTGCCTCAGTGATGTTGCTGGTGTGTGTGGTACTGTCCCAGCCCTGGTGGCAGAAGCCCACGTACCGGGACTTCTGCTCCATGGATTCTGCTCAGAGTAACAGGCAAGGGGGCTTGCTGATCTGCCTCCTCCACTTTCTCTTCTGTACTACAAGGTAGAAGAGTGTCTTGCTCTACTTTCACAAACAGTAGGACTGAACTTGTCGCCTTTGACTCTGCCCTGCTGGGAGGGTCAGGAACTGGATGAGGTCCCATGGGCTTTCACAGTCTCTGTCCTTGTTTTTGTAGAAGATCTCGGCGCAGCCCCTCTCAGCAGATGAAACTGCTGGGCAAGCACCAAAGTTCTCAGTCTGTCCAGTGCAGCGCTAACCAAGTGGAAACTTGAATTCAAGCTACCCATCCCTGTAATTGGCATTAGTATTTTGTGAAGCAGTGCTTCAGCTGGCTCTGAAAGATCATAAATTCCAGGTCCTTGTTTATGCTGCCATCACAATCTTGTGCTCCTTCCTGCTAATCAGCCAGGAAAGGTCTGTGGAGTGTTGTTTGGGTTTGGAACAGGGCTGTGGTTTGAGATTCCAGGATGCTGAGTCTCGTCCCAGGGACAGGCTTGGATGCTCTCCTGCTTTGGAGCCTCTGCAGCAAGATGTTAGTGAGCAGGCTGATATTCCAGCCCATCCCTGTTTTCCTTGGGCTAAACCAGTGTTTGCCTTCTGCTATAACTTTTGAGCAGCTGCAGTGCTGTGGTGGTATACACACATATATATTCTGCTATAAATCCTGTAGTTAAATATTTCCTTGACCCAGCATTGAACAAGGTGCTTGTCTCCAGCTGGTCACAGAAATAAAGGAAGTGAGTTCCAAAACAATATTGCAATTAAGCTGTTTTTCCTTGAATTTTGCACAAAATGTTTTACCTCCAAGAATGGATTGTGAGGACTGTATTTTAGGGAATACACAGGGTATTGTGGGTGTATATAAAGTTACCCTGTTGTGATGGGTATTGGGCAGGCATTAAGGCAGAAAGTTGGCCCTTGCTTTTAGGAACAGTTTCTGAGATGGCAACATTCTGAAGGTCAGTAGAGAACAAATAGAAAGACATTTACAAAAACATTAATGTTTCTCAGTGCTCCTGGTAATAATAAGCAAGTTTCTGAATCTTCACTTAGATAGAATTCACTTTTCCATAAGGAGAGAGGGGAAACCAGTCCTTCTGAAAACTGAAAATATTTTAAGCAAGCAGCCTTAATGTCTGACCTAAACTTTAGCCTGTTCCTTTCTGCACTGTTTGGCTGAGGTTGGGACTAAGCTTTCCTTGGGGACATGGATGGGAGGTTCCTGTGCAATCCTGCTCCTGCCCTTCTTTTGCCCACCCCTTTGTAATGTTCTCGTTGATCTAATTTCCAGCTGGGCTCTTGCCACTGTATTATACAAACCAAATGCTCAAGCAAAGGCAGCATAGTCAGACTTCTTGTTGAAAACTTGAAAAACTGACATTGCTTTTGCCCAGCTAAGAAGCTCCTGGAAGTTACTGTAGCTGTGCTGGGTGGATGGGCAGTGCCCAGGCTCCATTGGTTAGATCCATCACTAATGGCAACAACTTTTATTCCTCCCTCCCCTTCCTCCCCCTTCTCTAAGCAGTATATTCACTTTTTCTGGGTTATATAGAGTTGTTTTAGTTGGTCTCTTTGCTCCCTGTGTTCTGAAGGTCTGTATAAAAAGAATTTTGAAAGTCATGAAATGGAGTAAGATTCTGCCCTGTACAGTCCTTGAAACCTGCTGTTATGCAAGAGCCTTTACAACCAGTACCAGTCAATGATTCACTTTAGCAATTAAAGCTCTGTGCATTGGTTTGATATCAGCTTGGCACATAGCTTGGTACATAGCTTGGCATTGCACTTTCTTTGGTGCATTGCCCTTTCACGTGTAACACTTACAGCTGATATTCTTGCTCAGCATTTGGACCTCTTTGGTGTAATCCATGTTGAACCTTGTGGTGTCCTTGCTCCCAGCTATAGATCTACCTCTTCTGCCTGAGCTCCAAAGTTGCTTCCTGCCTTCTGTCAAATACCATACCTCCTTTATGTAGGATCTGCAGATGTTTGGTTTCTGGTTTTGTTTTGTTAATTTCTAGGATGAGGGTTTCTTTAATACTAGTTCATAAAACATTAAACTCAACAGCAACAACAGACTAGAGAATATAAGAAATCTGCTGTCAAAGCAAAGACTGGCTTCACAACACAGAGATCAGTCTGCTACTAGTAGCTGTTTTTTATGGTCTGGAAAATGTGAGAAGGCTTACTAATTAACAGTGTAATGAGCTGTGCGGTAAAGATTGTGCTCTAGGGACCTGAAGGCTATGGGTGACAACTTACAGTGCATGTGTGAGTGGCAATCCAGCTCTACCCCACCTTTCCACATATTTGAAAAGAGTGCAGTACTTCTGGGAGCCCCTGGAGTTGCCCTGTCCAGCAGGTCCATCCTACAGGAGACTTTCTGTTGGGGTCTGAGATAAAAAGAGAAGTTGGAGGGAAGCCAACAAGTGCATGAGCTAAATACCAGCAAAAGCTTCAATGTCCCTTGAGATGAGATTTTGGACTAGTTCAACACAGCTGAACTTGTAGGCCGCTTGCACAATATGATGAGCCACGTGCCTCTGGCAGGATGTCCAGAGGGGATACCAGTCCCTTCCTGGAGATCCTCCCCGGCTGGGCTGGGCGTGTGTGCTGCTGCCCAGGCTGGTCAGTGCCTGAAACCTTCCTGATTGTGGGAGTTCACCTGCAGGTGTAGGTGGGTTGTGTGGGACTGAGGAGCCACCCAGTGGCAATCTCCCACAGCCTCCCACTGGCCAGGAGAGGGTGCAGCAAACTGGTCTGCACAGTGGTCAACAGTTGGCCAAATGTCCATTTGTGGCTGGAGCAGGCTGTGACTGCAGAGGTGTAATCTCTCCTTGTGTGTAGGTGGAAGGTATTAAGCAGTTCCTGACCTCTGGTTTTGCATAACTGCCAGTCTTGCTACAGTCCACGGATCTGTTTTTCAAACCACATCTTTTTTACTGTTTAACCTTATTTTGAAGATTACACCAATTTTATTGCTAATCTGATAGGGTGCTCCTGTAGGCAAGTCCCTGGTGGTGTTTGGCATTAGAGAGAGCTCTTGTTTTCAGTTGACTTTTTTTAAGTTGAAATGAGGTGCAGTGCTTGGCTTTGGTAGCAGTATTTATGTTTCAGCATTTAGGAAGTGAGTCCTCTCAGGGGAGAAATCTGGCTCAAGTAGCTGAAAACTGTGAAGATGTTGCTGCTGCTCAGGCTGCAGAGTATTTATCACTGACAGAAAGTTAAAAGGCTTATGACAGACTTGTATGAAAATATTAACCTCTTCTGAACAAATCTGTACTCCTGTAATTTGCATTGTGCAACTGTTTGCATTAAGATTGTTTTATTGGTGCTTCTTAAAACTTACTGTATGTCAAAAGATCTTAGTTGAAAGAACTACATTCCTATTAAATGGCAGCTTTTCCATATTAATACATTCCATGAGGATGCAGTCCACATGAATGCTGTATACTTCTCAGTTGTAGATGTGTCTAACCTGAGTGTTGCCAGAAAATGGATCAGAATGGTTTCCCTCTTCAGAAATATAGTGAACAGTCACTTGTGTTCTGCAATAGTGCAGTTCTGGTGTAAAATACTATTTCCTTGAGTTGTGACTGAAGGTGGAGAGTCATCCAGAGCATGTTCTCCAGCAGAGCAGAGGATTGCCTAAGCCATGTCAAGGACAGACTTGGGTGATGGACAGAGCTGGCAGCTGAGATTGAAGACATAAAAGTATGTTTGTGCCTCCAAGGCCCTCCTGCCAGACCTAGCACCACTCTTTCTGCAGTGGCCTGGTCTGTGGGGTGGCTGAGCTGGTTCTGACTGGGGTGCTGTGCTAACAGTGGGCCCTCTGCACTGCCCCATCTTCCTTGTGCTGATGTCCTTTTGACCTCTCAGCCAGCCAGGATGGGGGGACTGAAATGCTGAGGAGAAGGAAAGGGACAGGATGGCCTTTGGATCATCAGCCCTACCTGCATGCAATTTTACTGTGTCAGATCATCTCCTCTTCTCATGCTTCAGTAACAGCCATTAGCCTTCATCTGATGCTGTTGTAATCACCCAAAGTGTTTTCTTTGGGGTGTGATTGTTGCAAGGTGCACTTTGTGATTGCTTAGGTGGAGCTGCAAAGCTGGCTTAAAAATCTTCTCTACTCCAAGTTCCTTCCAGTGGCTTCTCCTTTGGCTCAAAGATGTAGAGAAAGGATGGGAAAGTGCCTCAGAACTGGTGGTGCCCTGCTCAGGCCTCCAGGACTGGCTGGAGCAAATCCCAAAGGCACTGCAGACTCCTGCAGTGTGTTCAGTGCTGGCTTCTGCCCTGGGAAGTGCAGCTCATCTGCCAGCTGCTTTTCCACTGGATGTGCAGAAAGAGTTTCCAGGTCTCTCTCCCTTTATAAAAAAACCCCATCCAACCCTAGACTCCCCATGGCCCATGATCTCAAGAGAATAACTTGTTCATTTTTTTCCACGTATCCCCTCTCCACACCCACCTTTTTTGTCTTTTGAATTTAATAAAGTGGGTGACTCAGTACTAAATATAAAGCCTCCTGCTTCCGGCATCATCTGCCTGTGGCTCATTTCCTGGAGCTGACATCAGTTGAAGCCTCCCGATTTCCTTATGAAATATCCTTTGCGCCGTGTTCTGGGCATACTTGTGGACTTCTTTGGTGACTGCATGGCTCCCTGATCTAAGCTGTGAATAATCAGCTGGTTAATTGCTAAGCTGAGCACTGGTGGAGCACAGGGTAAATCGGGCGAGTCCTCAGATCTGTTTTGCACTGCAAAATCATACTCATCAAACTTGCAGGCATTTTTAAAATAAAGACCAACTTTCAGTCCCTCCTGCATATGCGAGGTTTTTATTAAATAAGCATGAGCCTGACTAATGTCTTGCTTTCTTCCAGATGACAGGCTGGCTGACAGAGCAGCTCAGGAAGCTTTTAAGGGGGAAATCTAGCAAAGATGGATCTGTTTTTTCTTTAAAAAGACTGATAAACTGAGGAGTTGAGGTCAAATGCTTGCTCCTCAGTTGTCACAGCTTTCCGTAGCTGTTTACATTGATGGGATGTACGCTGCCATTGGTTGGCACTGAGGGAGAAAGCAAGAAGTGCATAAATCCTCAATTTGTATCAGAAAGCACAGGGGAGAGTCCTTCTATCTGTTCATAATTTCATTAAAATCCTTGTATTTAAAAGAGAATGTGGACAGAAGTAAAGGAGGGGAACATCTTGCACATGATAAATGGTCACTGATGTCAGTCCAAAATGGGGTGGTGGCTGGCCACTCAGCTTTGCTCTCTAAAGCCCTGGCTCATGGAACATGGTTTTTTCTCTGGTGAAGTAGACTAAGTTACCTGGTTTTCTCTTTCAGTCAGGTATTGTTTTGAACCTCTCCCCCTTCTTTCCCTTTTGTAAGGGGAGGGGGTGTTCCTGAAAACACTCGATTTGCAGCACCAGAGCAGGCAGAGACAGGAGACTGAGCCACCTTTGCTGCTCCTGAAGGACCACCAAGGTCTTCTAGTGCTCTCTTGGTTCTGGGATCTCCTGAGGCTTATGTGGTCCTGCCCTCTGGCATTGGTTTCTCTAGCATGGGGATGCTGGAGTGGACCAGCATGTCTTGCACCCCCATGGCTGGTTGACAGTGGAGCTGGCTCTATCCCATCACACAGATATTTTAGGCAGGAGCTAGAAGTGCCCTCAGTTGAAACCCATCCCAAAAATCTCTAGGACAGATGTAGCATGCTCAGGGACTTGTTCGTCACCGTGGATTTCATCAGTTATCTCGAACAGCTTCCAACATTAGCATAAGATCTCTTGGCATTAGTGAGGAAAATACTGCTTCTGGAGTGGGCAGGAAAACTTGGTGTCCAGAAGCAGATGGTTGTCCTCTTCTGGACTCACTGGGGAGAGCAGTGGGGCTGCACAACCCACTGTAGCCAAAGGCCAGCACACTGGATGAGCTCCCTTCCTCCCCCAGAACTTTGCCAAAGGGTCTGTTCTTTAGGGTTTGTGGTGGAAGATACAAGATGACTTCTGAATTTACCCTCTCTGCTCCCTTGTCACCTGGAAGGCAGCAGCTGCTGCTCCCACAGCCATCGTTGAGTACCTTCTGGAGGGCAAATATGCATTAGTGGCCTCCCAGTGAAACTTGGCAGCTGGAGCTGCGGAGGAGATGAGTCCCCTTGCACAATGATGTGCTGCAAGTTCTCTTTGTGCATAAACCTACATCACGGTGTTCCATGCAGGGGAGTGGATGTGTCACCTGAGCACCTCAGGCACTTTCTTCTTCCCTAAAAGGCTTTCTTAAAGCGGCAAGAAGAGGAAAATACACCGGTATACTGGCTCTACCAAGAAATTCCTATTTTGGAAGAGTGTGGGGAGTGGTGTGTGACCAGGCATGTTGAGGAAGTGGGCTGGGAGTGCCCCGGGAACTGTGCGTTCAGTGCCTGCCATGGCCACACCCCGGCGTGGTGAGTCTCGGGACATGACGTGGAGATGAGTGGTGCTGGCACTGCCGAGGTGCTATTTTAGGTCTCACTGTAATTGCAGGTTGGACTGCCAGGACTGGATTTTGAGTATTCAGGGAGCAGAGTGCTCTTAAAGCTTTGGAAAAACTGGCTATCTCTGATCCCTTGCAAATGTGGAGGATGGGTATTTCACGTGCGCTGTGCGTGAATTGAACTCCTCGTGGTGGAGCCACTGAAGCCCTGTGCTATCTGGTGACAGGGGGTAGGGATGTCCTTTCCCTCTCAGGAGGAATGGTTATACCTGGTAGCACTGTAGGATGCTGTAAACTTACCTGAAAAAAAGAAAAATGAGTTAGCAGAGGTCTGAAGACCCATGGGCTGGTGGCTTTTAGGTGTCTGCCTCTGCAGCGCCCATCTGCCACCTGCACACCTGCAGGTGCTGCTTTGCTCTTCCAGCAACACAGATTACAGGGACAAGGAGAGAAAGCTTTTCTTTCCACCCTCCAAAAGCAGACATTGCTTGTGCAATGGCTCTGCCACTGATAGAAGGTCACAACCTGGTTTGGGAGCTGGGCTCTGGCATGCTCTCCCCAGGACCAGTCAAGCCCCGAAGCCTCATTAACCCTTACAGGATGAATTTATGCTGTGCAATATACTCATGTGTAGGGCGGAAAAAGGAGGCACTAACCTTCATGAGATGAGTTTCTTCATTTTTGTTGTGTGTTTGCCCCAAGACTTCACAGGCTGGATGCAGTCCCTGGTTTTGGTCAGAGCAGCCAGTTGGGCTCCCTGCACCCAGAGGCCGATGCGATGCTGAAGCCGGTTGCTGGTGCAAGTCAGAGCAGAGGCAAAGTCGCTCTTCCCTAATCCCTGTCTGATGTGCACTCAGCCTGGTCTCCGTGGAGACACTGCAGAAGTGTTTTTTTCAAGTTGACTTCTTTCCCCTGAAGTTGCAGCTGCTGTTCTGGGCATAAAACCCTCTATTTTGGTTTCCATGATGTTTACCATCCTGAGGAACCTGCAGCCTGTGGGTTTGGGGTTAGGTTTTTTGTTTTGTTTTGTTTTTTGGGTTGCGTTTTATACCTCTTTTGAAACTTTACAGCTGGAAGCTAAATTTTCAGGTGATACCCAAGAAATGGTACCAGGCAGTGACTCACTTGCCTGGCTGATGTAATTTTTAAAGAGAAACAACAAAAAAACCACCCAGTCACCGTATTGACCATACTTTTTAGAACAGTCGTGAGTTCTTCAAATTTTTCACTAATTCAAATATTATGTTTATTAGTAAATGACATCTTTTCCTTTTAGCTATGGGAATGCTCAAACATTATGGACTTCACAGGAACAGAAATTTCTGAAATATGTGATTATAGTTTGGAAAGCCCACTTAACCTTTCTGATAATTGATTCTGCCCCTGTGCATTGCATCAGCAACACACAGTACACGATGTTTCTGTTGCTTGTGTCTTCCTGGCTGGCAGCAGATGTCTGTCCCTGTTTCATCTAGAGCAGACAGGGATTAATTGCTGAGGTAATGCAATATATTACAGTATGGGCCAGCTCTGAACTCTGTATTTAATTTAATCTATTCAGATCATTTTGGGTTTTTTTATTTTTTTATTTTCATTTTTGAGGAACTATGAGGTGAAATAGCAGGCAGCATCCTCCTTCAGTGCAGACTGTGGCCTAATAGGTCTGGATCCTGAGCGTTCTGTGAGTTTCTGGTTGCTTCAAAGACATCCATAAAATAAGTACATAAAGCCAAATACAAGCTCTGCGTTGCAGTTTGATTGGACATGCTGAGAACCAGCAGAGCAAAATGCATTCATTTTAAAGAGTAAAAAGCAGTAGAGAGTTTTTTCACTTTTGTTTTGGGTTTTTGTTTTGTTTTTTATTAATTAAATAATAAAATGAAAAAAAAAATACTTTGCATACCTAAAAACTGTGTATCTTACAGCCAGGTGCCAAGCAGTGAGAGAACAAGACCTGGTTGTTGGGGAGCATCCCCGGGGTGCCCCGTGCTCACGGGATGATGCTGGGACCGCCCGGCCGCGCATCTCCTCGGGAGCGACCTCCCATCGCTGGGCGGGGAGGGAAGGAGGCAGGCGNAGAGAGAGGAGGAGGAGGAGGAGGAGAGGTGAGGAAGGCTGGGAAGGTGTCCCGGGGCGGGCTGGAGTGCGGGTGCTGCCCGTGCGGATGCGGGCACATGCCGGAGATTGTCCTGCGAGGACTTGTCTTGCTGTGCTTTTCTCTGCAAAATGTCTTGCGATTCCTGCTGCTGTAGTAGATAGAGGGGAACAGCTGAGGGCAGAAGGGATTTCAGGTTTTGGTGTGTCAAAGTTTGGAATTTATCGGTGCACCTGACGCAGCGACGGCTGCTGCCGACTGTGCATCACCCAGGGTTTAATGTTTCAGGCCAGGGCTGAAGGTGTGTCTTCCCAGAACTCTGTCTGGGGCACAGTCTTGTTCCATCTCAGTCTGCAGCAGGCTTTTACAAAGCACAACTGCTTAAACTTGCATGTTGAAGTGTTAAATATTTAAACCTCTGCCTTGCAGAAAGTGCGAGGAGCTCCGAGTGCTTTTGGGAAATGGCTGGAGGCTGCTGGCTGTGGTGGCTACTGAACTTCTTGGGGTCTTTTGCCTGGAGAGGTTGGACTCTGAATGCTGCCTTGCCATTCCAGCTGGAACAGCTTGAGGCATTACAGGCTGGCAGGATTTGGTTTCCTGACAGAGGAGTTTATCTTGCTTGCTATGGTTTCTGGCTATACCTGATGCTGGAAGCCGATGTAGACCCTCTCTCAATACTTTAGTAGTTGCTGCTAGCTTGAAACACCAGTTCTGTTAAGTATTGAACTGAAATGCTGAATCTTTTGTGCTAAAAACTTATCAGCAAACCTATAAAACACATCTAGTATAGCTTCTTCATGTCCTCATTTTGTTTGTACTGAATGTGTTGCTCTGAGGTTTTGCTTAGTTATGTTTTATTAAACTGATAATATGCTTGCTCTTAGCCAAAAGGCTGAGAAGAGATATTTTACCCTGCATTTATTCTGCAAAGCATCTGTCTCTAAAGAATGATTTTCCACAGCTGGAGGACTCTCACACCCTCCTGAAATTCAAAGTAGTGATGAGGTTGCATGCTGTTTACAGTGCATACGTCTCTTTAACCACAACATCTCTCCTAGGGGTATTGGGCACTGGCTGAGCTGCAAAACGGAGGGAGAAGGAGGAGGAAAAGCAGCTTGAAGGGACCTGAGGAGAAGTTAGTGCTTGGCTCCAGGAGTGCTGGATGCATTTTCCTAACCTTGATGCTGGATGCATTTACCTAACCTTGAAACCTGCTAATTAGAGTGCATTTTGCAGAGGTTATTAATACTTGTCCAAAATCCAAGAGTCATGAAGTAGAGCTTGCCTGATCCTGAACTGGCGACTGCTGCCTTTGGCTCCCTATCACTCCTCCCCATATTAAGTTAAATTATAGAGAAGTGTGGGGAACACCCTGCAGTTAGACTAAATGTGATTTCACTGTCATTGCAACCTCCTGGGAGGCAAAGCCAGCAGCTTTCCTTCACTTCTAGCCATTTCACATTAATTTTTGAGATTAATATTTCTGATTTTGCTAAGAGTAGATGGAATCTACAGTAAATAAGTGGTGAATTTACAGAGTTTTTTCCTACTTCATAAGCCACTAGGACAGCTATGCAGTGACACTGATTTATTGCAGTCTAATGTTGCTTTCTTGCTCTGAAACAAATTATTTTGACTTCTTTCCCTTTTTCCCAAATGCTTTCTAAACAAGATTACAGACAACAGGGGAAGGATGGAAAAGGGTTTTATCAGTAGCTTTTTCTAGTTAGAGATCTGTTACTGAAATGCCTGGGGTTTTAAGACACTTTTGAAACATAATTACAATGCTTAGGGTACAGTTTGTAGTTTCTAATGTTTTGTTTCTTATTTAAGAAAACATTCATTGACACATTTCTCTGAATGTTTCTCATCTGGGCAGCCAGAATTTCAGCCTTGGCTGTGCTCTTTCTGGACAGCTCTGTTTACATTCAACTGATAAAACAGTTTGCAAGCTGCTTGACCACAGCTGTACCTTCTAAAAGGTTGCACAGCACCCACCCTCTCAAAATTAATAGCTGAAACTCCCTGTTGTCCAGCTTGCCAGGGATCAGCACCGTCATGCCGGGTGTTTGGCTTGCAGGAACTTGTTTGCTGGTGTTGAATAAGCAGTGACTGTACTGTGATTTAATTTAGGGATCTGGTTGATTCCCCCACCTGGGCGGGAGGGAAGTTTGACAGACTGAGTAATGCTTCTTGCTTTATCGTGGCACACTGGATGTCAGTCCCTCTGCCTGCCAAAGGTGCTACCTGAGAGCGGAGCTGGAGGTGCTGGAGATGGAGAGCGTTCTGGGCTGCATGGGCTTTGCAGGGCTTTGTCCAGCTGCTCCTGAACCAGGGTGCAGGCTCAGGAACTGGGCTCCTTTGGGGCTGAATATTGGGAAATCAAGAGACGTATGCTTAAAGCATGTTGAGGGTAACCTGCAGGTCTCAGCATGCAGGTCCCAATTGCTTCTGGGGAAGAAAATTTGCACTGATTCAGCCTTGTGAACCTCATTCCTCCTTGCTTATGCTGGCAGGGAACCCAATGTCTTTCACACTATTGCTCTGAGAATCCCCTCATAAAATGAGGGATACTGAGTTTTGGCAGTGGGTGGTAAGAGATGGGTCCTTTCTTGAAGACATTTATGGTTGAGGTACGGAATAAGCAGAAGGAAGTGTTAATGCTGCTCTTTATTTAGGGAACTACGCAAGAATAAGAATTACTATCAACATAAGAATTTCCTGAGAGGCTTGCATGACTTTCTGTGCCTGAGCCAGGAACTTAAGTGAAGCCTTCTGAGTTTCAGTCCATTAGCTGACACCTGACCTCAGGCCCCTTCTCTTTTATCTTCTTGCACTTAAGTTTAAACAGTCTCTGAATGTTTCTTGCTTTTGCAAGTTCAAGGCAGATGAGTGTTCAG
The DNA here is from genome assembly GCA_013397795.1 of Orthonyx spaldingii. Classification (NCBI taxonomy): domain Eukaryota; kingdom Metazoa; phylum Chordata; class Aves; order Passeriformes; family Orthonychidae; genus Orthonyx; species Orthonyx spaldingii. The sequence goes on from VZTJ01000523.1 coordinate 5,028,768, forward strand.
TTCTTCCCTTCCTGAGAAGCCTTGAAAGGGTCACCTGTTCTGTGTTGTACTAGCTAGGTAATGAAAATATCGCTGTTCTGTTTCCACTGACATGAACAAACTATTTCAAAAGTTAGTTAAACCAATCTAGTGGGTTATGATTTCAGATGTTCTCTAACCCTGGAGCAGCTGCTCTACTAAAACCGGAGGTGTGTCAAAATGCAACACTTAGTAGGAGTATTTGTCAAAGAGGCTTTTAAGGTTCATTGGTGCCTTGAGCAGTATGTTATCTGTTTTCTGCTGTGCCCTGTAGATTATAAGTACTCTGTAGGTATGTGTAATAGATTTTGAGCAAGGTCTGTTGGCTGTAGCTGTGAGCCTGCAGCACGATGGGGCTGTGTGAGTGCAGTTGGTCTCCTCTGTGACCATCCATCCAATCCACTTGGCTCTGGTCTTCTACGACAGGAGCCTTCAAAGGTCTGCAGAAAGCTTTTAGTGCTTCTCCCTTCCATTTGAATCCCTAAACAATTTTATGTTTCTGTTGGTTCAGCCTCCTTCTAGTAGATGCTGGGACATGGGAGTGACCAAGCATCCATCCACTCTGCTCCAGGATTGCGTTTCACCCCTTAATGTGCATCAGAGGCAGCTCTGGCTTGGAGGACGGGGATGTGGTGGGGGAAATTGCATTGAGGACTGAGGAAGCTTTATTTTTTCCCTTCCATGGGCAATTGGAGTGGAAGCATTTGTGTTTTTCTGTCTTGTGCTTCCCTGTAGCCTCTGGGCAATTTGGTATCACATGGCCAAGCATCCTCAACTGCTTGCTCTCTGTCTGTTTTCTCTATCTGTGAGACAGAAGGATTTGTGTACTTGAATCCCTGTGAATTTCTGTTCATATCCCCAGCTTTCAGTATTCTGGATGCTGCCCTGGAGGACATTGCTCTTCTGGGCTTTTATCAAGGGTGGGATTCCTATTTGATGCTGTGAACAGGTTTGATGCTGATTTTGGGTTTTCTCTGGGTGTTGGCTACACCTCGGTTCTGTGTCAGGGTTCTGATCATGCTGATCATTATCCAGGCCTGACTGCACCCCAAAGAGCTTCCATGGCTGTGCAGGGCTGTCAAAGGCATGTAAATTGGATGATGGGTCAGCAGATGTTTTTACTAAGGATTTAAGATGATTGAAGCTAGTGAATCTGGTTCTGTCATGAAGGGAGAGAAAACGCTTTGACTAGCATGCAAAAGGGGAAGGATCAGGTTGTCCAGGCTGTCAGTGGATGTTGGGGTAGTGGTTAAGGTTTGAGCAGAGGCATAGGAATACTGATTTGCTGCATTTGTTCCCATACTGTTGGAGTCGCCCTGTCTCTCTGCAGCCCAGATCCCTGCTGGGCATCTACCCAAGTGCTGCTCAGAAAAATACCTGACATCACTCTACCCAGGTCTAGCTAGGAGAAATTGAGCTTCTAACCTGGATTTGCTGGAGGAACATACTTGTCCAGAGGTGGATACCCCATTGAGACATGCCTCCAAGTCTGAAGACAACCTCTGGCAAGCTAAGAGCAGTGACTAACTCCAGCATGTGTCTGCTCCTGATGGATTTGGCAGATTTTTCCCCTGCAGCAGTGGTGAGTTGTGCAACAACTGGAGCAAAGTTTCATAGTCCACTCCCAGGTGAACATAAGCATGGCAGGGAACTTGCCTCTCCCAGCATGAGAGTTTCAGGGGTCTGAAAGAATATAAAGCAATCCCACCTGCTGATGGGACTTTTGCTGTTTTAGAGGTGCTTCAAAAACAGCAGCTGGAGGTAATCTTGATATGGAATTGGGATGAAGTGACCTGAAGGGTGCCTGTGCAGTGGGAATCCCGATCTGCAGTCCTGTGTCCTTTCCCTGTGATGCAGCTGGTGGGCTGCACAGCCACATGGACCAAAGGGTGTACTGTGTGTAGAGGCAGTATCTTAAGGGAGCTGGAGAACTGGGTAGTGTAAGGTGGTCAATTCAAATAGCCAGGCAAGCTTAAACTAGATCAGAATTAAAACTGAATTTATGTAGTTGGTCTTGACCTGTTGAAGTGAGGTTTTTGGTGCTTTGCATGGCCAAGAAAAGCTGGATTAAGAGTGAAATAAAGCTGGATTTGGGTAATGGCTTTGCAGGTGTTAGAGTATAGTGGTGTTCAATAGTTAAAGCATTGCAGACCTTGAGAGCAGAGCTGTAGATTCATTGCTGTTGAGTCTGATGTGTGTGGGGCTGGGAAAACTTCACTGAAGGGGAGATCCACAGATGAGAGATGCAGCTACTCAGCCAAATCTGGCACCACAAAGCAATACTTGCTCAAAGTGTTGTGTGCCCCTTTCTTCCCGAGGCAGAGGAAAACAGCTCCCTGAGTGGATAGGAACACCACAGTGTTTGTGTGCACAAGAACCACCATTTTACAGAGAGCAACACCAAATGGGTTCCAGAATCTGCAGCAGCATCATCACACTGATGGTAAGGGGTAAGACACCACCGTGGTGCAGCCTCTCTGGAGGGGGTAGCATCTCCTGATCACTGCTCTTACCAGGATGACATCTATCACCAAAGTGTGGTGAAGGTCTGGTTCCAGCCAGTGCCTCTGACCAGTGGCTGGCTGGAAGGTAATTGCCAATTAAAAGGTTATTGGCTTCCATCAGCTTGGTGTTTGCTAATAACCACATGCAAGGTGCGGGTGCTGTCTTGTAGGAATTTGATGAGCAAAACACTGTGATGAGCATTTGATGAGCACACAAACTGATTATGGGCAGGAGAGGATGGATTTTATGATAGGTTTTCATTTACAGGCCATCAATCCGTAAACTTTCCTGTTTCCCTCCAAAGCACTGGAAACTATTTACCTCAGAGGACTCATCAGACCGAGTGTGTGCACCGTAAGCTTTCATGTCCTGCTGTCCCTGTCAGGTTTGGAGATGTTGTCTGTAAAACCCCAAAGGCTTTGCTTGGACTGGACCAGTAAAAGCAGCCATCAGAGCTGATGATGGAGATGGGTGTGGGTGTATCTGTGCCCTCTCCTGCCTGCAGACATTTCCAAAAGCAGCATGAGCCTAGGCCTGTGCCTGTGGAGGAGGGTTCCTGGCAGTGTCAGGAGATCACTGCAGCATCCTCTGCAGCTTCCCACTCACCTGGGAAGGGGTGCAAAGAAAACTCATGCTTGTATCCCTTGCCAGTGACTCTTCCCTCACTGTCCTGAGGGTGGCTGCCCTGGACTGTCGTGGCATCTCTGGAGCTTGCAGAGCCCTTTTGGGATGGTCACAATAGTGCTGGCTGCTTCCAGAAGGGGCTGGGGAGGGTGAAGAGGGGAGTGCACGCAGCCACCCCACTCTTGGATGCAGCTCTTGGCAGGGACCAGCCCTACCTGCAAAACAGGGAGGAAAAGGAGGATGGGGTGAGCCACAGGAAGCCTGGGGGCTGGATCCTATGTCAGCTGAATCACCAGGTTTCCTCCGAATTGGCCAGGCAGCTGCGTCAGTGCCCAAGCCTGAGGGCTCTGGCACTTGCTGTGGGTTGTGAGGGGACTGAGTGCCTGGCTGTCCCACTGCTTATTCCTAAAGATGTGTGCTGGGTTAGTGGTCACAGATCTGTGGGGTTTGAGTATTTTTAATTAGCTAATGCTAACTGGCTTGCCCTCTGATGTCAGGAGGGTTTGTCATGAAAAGGAAGCAAAATCACAGGTTCCTCAGAAACGGGGAATATATACGGCGTGAGTCACTGCTCCAGACTAAGTCTAGCTCACTTGTGCTGGTTTGTTTTTTTTTAAATTGTGTGGAAATAGGACGTTAATACCTCTTTGTTGACACTTTAATGTGTCTGTGTGTTGGTCTGTTTGAGTAAACAAGCTGATGTTGTTAATCAGTCATTGTAGAGATATTAAAGCAAGGCAGGCCTAGAAGGGATGAAGAAATTAGTTTGCAGAGTAACTCAAAGCTGCTAAGAAAGTAAATTCTTCCATTTGGATCAGCAGCAAATTCCAGCTCTGTTTCTGTTGGAAGTGTTCAAGTGGCTGTCAGGAAATATTTGGTTGTCATGTGCTTTCAAATTTGAATTAATCTGCCAACTTCCAAGATGTACAAATGTCTGAATAGCCCCCCTTTGTCAGTTTTCTACCAATCCTCTGTGTAGGATGCAGCTTCCAGGGCTTCCCCTCTTGGGGAAGAGTCTTGAGAGCATTTTTCTCTGTGCTTGAGTGTTTTTAAGTTGCTGTCTGAGCAGTTAATCCACCCAAATATCCTGGTTAGCTTCTGGCACTTGTGCTGGAAGTGCTGAGCGCCTCAGCAGAGGCATCCCTCCAGTGACAGCCCCTGCAGTGGCCTGTCCCCAGGTGGCTCACAGCTGTCAAAACACACGCTGGGACAGCTTTCCTTGGCCTGCCCCTATTGCAGTTCTGCATATAAACTAACCCCAATTCAGTGACTGCAGTGTGTTCAGAACCTGTAAAATTTGTTTGCACAGGAACTTTATACAGTCTGTCTCAGGGAAGGAGTTGATATTCCAAAACCTGACATGTACTTAGAGCAGCTCTGATCTGTATCAAAGGTGAAGTCTTCAGAGGACAGGAACAGGCTGCACCATCTGCCAGCCACGCTCCTCTGGGTAGGTGCCTTTGTGCATCCATGTGTTACAGAGCTGCCCTTGCTCTTCTTCAGTGGGGTGAGGGATGAAGCCAGGATGAGAGTTCTGGAGCAGGGATTGCTTCCTTGTACACTTTGTTTATCTGTGCATTGTCTAATGGGCTGTCAGCCACCAGACAAAAACTTTTGTCTTGTTCTCTCTTCATCTCTCTAAAACGGGTGTTTAAATGTGAGCTGGTCTCTGGCTGTGGTACCCTGGCAGAAGTTTTCTTGCAGCAGGAGTGAGTGTGATGTGATCAGGCGTGAGCAGCGTGGTGTGTCCCCACAGGGCTTGGAGTGAGGCAGCTGATGTGTGATCCCTGTGCCAGTGTGATAAAAGGGCTTTTTATGTCTCACAAGACAAAGCCTCTTGTTTCAAATTGCAACTGAATGAAAAACACGATTCTGAATGCCCTAGACTCAGCTATTAAAAACAAACAAACATAAAACCCCCCACACAACAAAAAAAAAGAAAAGCTCCCCTGCCCCCCAGCCCAGTGTGCCAATGATGGTGTAATACCTCTTCATTGCAGAAAAGCTCTGTACAATTGCTTTGGGAGCTTGTAACTTTGTGGCCCACTAACCTTTCCATACACTGTTTTGTCATAACACCCTTTCCCCTTCCTAGACAGACCTGACAAGGTCAGGTGTCTGCTTTATCTCTGTTGGTTCAAATTCTCCCTCCCTCCTCTCAAGCAGAGAAACAGAAGGAAGAAGTGATATTATAAAAACTGAGAGGGAAACCTGCTTTATGTACTGAGCTGAACAGTCTAGCAACTGGAAGGGAAAATTTTTTTAAGTCACGACCCATACAAACAACTGCAGGGCATATCCAGAGCATGATGTTTCCCTGATAAAGTCAAACAGAGTAGCATTTTTAAAAGCTTTCAGTTTATGGTGGTGTTTGCCGCCTCTTTTTGTTTAAAAGATGTTAGAGATAGTCAGCAGCAAATTGAATTCCAATTAAGTGGTTAGATAATGATGCTTTGGGAAATCCCTTTTTAAGGGAAATCCTCATGGTTTGAAAACAAATTGGTGCAAATGAGAATTAGGAAGAAGGCAGAACTTGTGGAGGAGCTTTGGCTGAATTTTCAGTCTGTAGCTCAGCCTCTCCTGCCTGGCAGCTCATGCACCTGCCTGCATAGCCAAATCTGGCTCTGTTCTTGGTAGCATTCCCCAAGTGTTTTTGCCAGTTGTGAAATCCATCTCCTGTATCATGCAACAAGCTTGCTCAGAGCTGATTTTCTTGCTAAGCGACTCCTTTATCCCCTGGAAATAGCAGCCAGGTTCTGCTGGCACTGGGGCTCCCATGGGAGTGCTACAGGGAAGGGGCTGCTCCAGGAATGGAGACACATCCCAGACTGGACATCAAGCAAGACAGTCAGTGCTGCACACAGCATTCCTGCATGGTAGCATTGCCTTGGTCGACTAGCCTAACTTGTAATCTGTGAAACAGTATAAAAATTTACTTTTATACAATTTTTTTTAACCTCTGTCAGTCTGATGCATCTTTGCTGCGATTCCTCCCCCCCGCCCCACCTTTTTTTCAACTTGAGCCCAATGATGAAGTTTGTTGTCTTGGTGTTGGTGGCTTTTACTGATGTTCAACATCTTGTTGTGCCTGCTAATGCTGGGAGGTGGGGTCTGAAGTGCTTTCCTTCATGTCTCTGCAGTGATGCAACTTCTCTCGTTGACTTTCTCTGCTGCTAGCACCTGTCTGAGCTGCTTTCCCAGGCTGCCACACCTGCCCATCGCTCTCATCTCTAACGACTTCATTCTTTCCAGACTGAGTGAAGTGTTAACAGAAAATGAATATTTACAGCTACAGGCAAACTTGTGTTCTTAAGTTAACTACTGCTTGTGAAGGCAGCTGGGAGCCTCAGACAAAAGAGGGTTGCTTATAAGAGCACAGGCATTTATTTAAACTGAGCCTCTTGTTGCTTGAGCCTCGAGCCAGAGCCAGCCCGTTCAGGATCCTGCCTTCTGACAGCCTGTAAACCTCAATCCACCCCTCATCCTTTTGCTTACAGAGGAGGAGGCAGCTGTGTCTGTTCCCGTAGGCAGAGGAGGAACCTTTTATTTCTCAACTTCAGGGATTGTAGTGAACAAAGTGGGAGCTGGAAAATCTTGGGATGCTAATCCCATTTGAAGTTGCACCGAGCCTGCCTAAATCCCCATTTTTACAGACCCTGAGCTAGAACTAGCTGTGGTGTTAGAATGTGCTTATCAGTGCCTGTGTTTCTGTTCACACACAGGGCTTGCCCTGTGAGTGTTGTTGCATCAATCACTGCTCTCTCGTGGTCATGTCAGCCAGAGTGCCACCAGGGCATCTGATACCCTGTCACGAATGTCTGGGAAGGGGACATGCGTGGGTGTCTGGCTTTCTCCCATCCCTGTGGTGATACCTCCTGTCCAGGCTGGCTGGGTGGCACCTAATCAGTGCTTGGAAAGGAGGATGATGGCAGATGGGTGGAGGAACTCTGTGCTTCATCCTCGCTGTTTCTTAAACACCAAGCAGATCTGATCCAAGTGGAGTTTCTGCGTGCTCGGGGTTTCAGTGTTTCTCATGCCTGCCGTTCTGTGCTTGCTCATGGTGCTTGTGCCATTCAGGGAATCAGTGGCCATGCAAACAGCCTGTTCCTTGCAGTTTTTTGGGAGTCTGACTCTGGGCAAACAAGCAGGTGTTGATTCAAAGAGCTTTCTTGCAGAAAAGCAAACTATTTCCTTTCTGCAAACAGTACCAGGTATGCTGCTTTGTGCTGAAAGACCCTCTTCATGTACTGTTCAGAATCGTTTTTATTTCGATTTGGTAGCTGTGTGCTCTTGGGACAGACAGGCAAGCAGAGCATTCGGTATCTCTTGCATTAATATTTAAACTCTGGATTCTGATTTTCTTCAAAGTTGTGGAAAATCTTTGGAGATGTGAACTTTTCTGACCTGCTGAATACACTGACAGCGGGTACCTTAATATGTGTGGAACAGCATAGTTGTAAAATAATATACAGAACTAATTATTAACAAGGCTAATGGGCTTTTTGACTTGTTAAGGAGTGTATTTCCCATCTCTGAGGTTGACACATCTATTTTCTTAGTGGAAAGATAAACTGTGGTGACATTGGTACTGATGGTTGCTATGCTGCTGTTCGAAACTGCTTATTGTTGAATGCAGCCTGGTTTCACACAGTGTTCTTTTTCTCTCTTTAGGTACTCCCTAAATTCATGAGATGGCCAACACCATGCAAATCTCCAAAGATGAGCTGGAGGAACTCAAGGAAGCTTTTGCTAAAGTTGGTAAGTCACAGTGAGGAGAGCACCTTGCTCCTATCTGCTACACATTTGAACTGGATTTATCTCAGCCCTGTGATGAGCAGCAGTGCCAGCAGGATGTGGACATTCTGCTGCTCTTGTGATTGTCCCTGTGCTAAGGAGTCCCTTGGCAGCATTGTTGCTTCTGGCTTGTCACTTTGGCCAAGGAGCACAAAGGCAGGGATGTGGGCAGTCTGGCTGTCAGGGAGCACTGGCAGACAGCCTTGTGCTGTTGCTCCAGAGTGGGCTTTGTTGCTTCCTGATGGCAGAAGAAATATCCAAACAGGTATTGCATTGCTTTGGCCCTGGCAGCACTTCAGGGCTTGCACAGTGCTTGTTTCTGGTGGTGTTGGTTTGGCAGATTGGCTGAGCCACGTGGATGGGCAGTGCAGGTGCTGCGTTTCTGGTTGGTGCAGGTGCATTTTGGGGTTTGTAAGCAACACCAGATTTGTTTACCTGGCCATCATGGAGTGACTTGTGGTGATGGTGATCAATGCCTTGTGCTGAGCACACCTCCATTGCCCTCTGGTGGCTCCATCTCTGCTCACCTCCCTCAGCCTGCCCTGCTGCAGGGGCTGCACAGCCCCAGTGCCTCCGCCTGCCTCCCAGCTTTCCCCCTGCCCTGGCATCGCAGAAACCTCTGGCAGGCTGCTTCAGGAAGCTGAAATGGGCAGAAAACTGACATAATGGAAAAAAATTGTTTTCTGCTGGTTTAGTTTCCTGATATGGCTTACTGGAGATTCAGAGAATGGGCAGGGAGGGGTGGGATGGGAGCTGGAGCGCAGCCGTGGGGGCTGAGGTCAGTGTGTGCAGCTGGGGAGCCACACCCGGGACTGGCACTGGCCAGGACTAAGTTGCACAAGTGGTGAGAGCCAGCATTTTGTTTTCCTAACTGGACATGGGCATCACTTGAGCACTGGTTATATATACAAAATCATAGTTGCCTCTTATCTGTATTGGGTGTTACCATCCTCTAGGGCAGGGTGGCTGTGAAAACTCTCACTTGCTCAGAATTTCCAGTCTGCAGAGAAAAATGTGAATTTCAGATGCAATTGATTCTTATGGAGCAGTATCCCCTTGAAGCAAGTTGCATTTTAAGGAGTTCCCTCTCCTCTCTCGCCTTCTCAAGACTTTTCCAGCAGGTAGAAGTGAGCTGCCACAGAGGGAGATGTTCCTTGGCAGGAAACATAGTGTTTCTCTCTGTTTAATGTGCCTCTGAGTGCAGATCTCAGTAAGGCTGGGATGTAGGCAGCCTGTTCTGTCCTTGGATACATTTAGAATTATTAACCTCTCTGCAATGTGGTGGCCTTTTGTCATTAGTGTGGGGGAAATTATTGAGATGAGGTTGGCCTGCTGCCTTTGCACTGGAAACATGGAGGAACCCAGGTCAAATCCTGGTTTGTTTTAGGAAACCAGCTCACCCTGCTCTGGAGGTGGCTCCCTGTTTGATTTTAAATTATAAAGGCAGTGTCAGAACGTAGATATTAATGAGAAATGTGCTAATTATCCTGGACATACCCACAAATGAGATGGGATCTGCTAGTTCTTTTCAGGTGCCTTCTTTTTTGTGCTGTAGGCATGGTAGAGCCCGCAAGCATGTGGGACACACCTGCCAGGAGTGTCTTTAATGCTCTCATTCCCTTTATTCTTGCCTAAAGGAGCCATGTTTGCCCTGGGACATAGAACTGGCCACTGGCTGGGTGACTGGCTTTCACTGTGAACTTCTAACAGCACCTCTAGTGGAATGTGAACAGAAGTTGGACTAAGACTGTGTAAAATGAAACCTGTTTTTCATCTCCTGGCTACCTGGAAGATTTGGAACGCAGCTGAGAAGCGTGGTTATAGCAAAACTCAGCTGGTTGGCTTCTAGGATGTCATGAAGGAGATGTGGGGAGGAGGAGACATTTCCTAGGGTGGTTTCTGCTCGCCAAGATGTGCCCTACTCCAATGCATGGCTGGTTGGGCTTTCTGGAGACCTGCTTTAACTCCAGCATGGGGCAGGTTGCTGCTCTGGATGCGTAGGTTGATGGGACTTTAAGGTGTGTGTTTGACCAGCTTTTCTATCTGCAACTGGACTGGACTGAGACATCTGGGGATGCTGGAAGGCAGTGAGGTGTGTTACTGTGTACTCTGTCACCACTTGCCGTCCCTGCCACTTGAAGGTATTTCCTCTCTCCCATGCAGCTGGTGTGCTGTTCTCTGACAGCCAGCAAAAGGTATTAGTCCCACAGACATTCTGCTGCTTATTAAAACAACCCACAGGTGAGAAACCACTGTTTAAGGTTATCACTAAAGTCAGCTATAGCACAGACAAGCAGCTCCCACCATCCTACAGCCAGTTGTTTGTCTTGGAACTGATTCAAGTGGAGGAAAAAAGCTTTGTAATGTCTGAAAACAGTAATTAAGTGGGGCATTGGAACTGTCTGGGCTTTGAGTGACCCACAGGTTAGTGGGAGAAGAGCAGGTTACTCCAGATCTCGTTGGCTCTCTGAATTTGTTCTGTAGAACAGGTGCCTGTTTGTGTGTACTTGGCCAAACAGTGCCACTTCAGAGGGGAGGCGTGGCAGAACAAAATCTTCAAACTTGCTCTGTTTATTTGTCTTCCTTCTCCCTCCTTCTAAGATAAGCAGCGATAAGCATCTTTTCTGGAAACACAAAGTACTCAAAAATCATAACCCAGCTGAACACTTTGTTCAGCACTGCAAGGTGGTGAAACAATGCTCCGAAACGTTGGCTTAGGGCAAATAGGGATCTGTGATCCTGCTGGTGTGTCCTGCTGAGCATATGTCCTTAAAAGGAAACGTGTGGGTTACTTTCCCCTCTTGCATCCTGTTATTTAAGCTATTTTAAGTCCGTGTCCTCAGGAGGAAGCTGAGCCAGAACTTGAAGCAGCTTTTGGGATTCGTTGCGGCTTTGCTGCGCCACCTGCGTATGGCAGAGGCCGGTGCCGTGCGTCGCTGCCCTGACCTTCCCCAGGTTTAGCCTGCTGGCGTGCATGCATCTTTCAGTAGAAATAGGAAACTTCAGATGTGCTGTAGTTTCCTTTCCATCAGGCAGGCTATAATGAAATCCAGGCTGTAGCTTGTCTGCTAAAACAATTTCGCTTTGTTCCATTAGTAATCCTGGGCAGGCCGCCGAACCATTTCATTTGGGGTAGTGTCTATTTTGACAGCCTCTTCAGCTGTTGAATACCATCTCAGATTTTGTTAGAGAGGGATTTTAGGCCACCTTCTGTCTGAACTCTGGGCCTGTTGCAGGACATCCAGCAAGGCACCATATGGTGGGCGTGCAGTGATGCTGGAAATACTTTTGGAACGGACTGGTACTGCAGAGGTGGGGTTTTTTTTGTTTTTAATTTTTTGTAAAATTCCTGCTTCTTTGGACATTTGATGCCAGAAGGGGAACAGAGACAGTAGGGAGGGAAGCAGCTGCCCTGTGGGATAGGGGTCTCAGGCCTATTTGTCATGTCAGGCTTTCTGACATGTTAAGAACAGGTCAGTTTTCCATCACTACTTGACTCTGCTGCTAAGCCAAAACCACAGGCCAGCACCACGTTATGATAAAACCAGCAGGCTTTAACACTCAAATCTGCCCTTCTGTGACCAAGAAGCTAAAACTTGAAATGAGAGCATCTTCAGTGCAAAACCAGTGACTTGGTGTGCAGTCTTACAGTTAAACTAATGGATCTGATTCTTGTAATTCCCACTCCCAAGTGTCTGAGACATACATGTCCTTTTACTCTGTGAAGTAAATTGGTAATTATTTTTTTTCCCAGGGTACTATGGAAGAGTAACTCTTACAAGTGGATGTTTGGGATATTGTTAAGGGTTGCAAGAGCTTCCCAAGTCCTGAGAATCAAAGGTTTTGAGTGACTTAAGGTGTGTCCTTCACACTTGATTTTGTGCTGTTTGCCTGAGTCCAGTGCAGTCTTTCCTGATGGGAAAACCTTTCTTTGTGCCATGCTCCTGACTCGTGTGAGCTCCCATGTGAGTGTGCATTTCAGATGGCTCTTTGTGTGGCAAAGCTCCTATTTTTTATTTTTTCTAGTGAGCAAAGGTAAATCTTCTTTGAACTAGGCACACCTGGAGGACTGGGAAGATGTTGATTGCAGGAGTGAATGAAACCATCAAACTGGGCAGGTGTTGACCCAGCTTGGAATAAATTTCTGATACCTGCCCTGTAGGGCTTCATATGTAGAACCAAGCTCTAAGTAGGTTTCAGCATCCTGTTATCCATGTGTCCCTTATTGGAGTTGCAGACTCTGGAGCTTGGTTTGCTGATGTCTCACCTAACAGGCTTCTGCCTCTTGAAATATCGTATAAGGTTTTATCCCTTTCACTCCAAATAGGCTCAGATGTAGCACATGCAAGCCTGAATCAGAAACACTTCTGAATGCTTAACCTAGACACATCAGGAGGAAAACCCTTACCAAATCTGAATCAAAGTCAGATCCTATCAAGGATACAGTATATACTTTGAAGTCTTACTTTTCTCTGTCCTTTGCCTGCTACTTGCATCGACTCTAACATTTGGGTAGATGTAAAACTTTGGTGGTGGATTGATTGGAGGAAGTGATGAACAGATGTTTTTGGATTTACCTGCTTAATTTGGCAGCATGCTGAGGGACTGTGGTTGGTTCAGTCAGGCACAGGCAAAAGCAGTGGGAGTTGGCTGTAGGCTGAGGGTGAAAGCAAAGTTTTCTTTTAGATTCATAGGTCCTGGAGATTAGGAAATCCCTTCTTGACTTATTTTCCTCACTGGCTGTAAGGAGGGGAAAAGATGCATATTGTAAAGTTAGATTCAGTAATAAAAATACTGTAATAGAAGAAGCTGTGATTTATCAAGAGGGGAAATAGTTTGCTCATGACATCTCAGGCTGGACTGTTAATAAAGCTTGCCTTTGTAAGCTTGTATTATTTTGGAATAAAATTCTAAAATTGAGGGCCAGACAGCAGCCTATTGGTATCATTAATCATTGTCCCAAACCACTTTATTTCATCAGCACTATTGTAAACACTGACTTTTCATAAAGCAGTTTAATGTATTTATTAATCCACTGGAATTGATGGTCTTCCTTAGTCTGAGACACAGAGACTGGGGTGTAGGAGGGAGTACAGGTTTTCTCTGGTTACTTCGGGTATTTGCCACTGAGCAAAGTTTCATTTTTTTGGTAACTGATAAAAACAATTTTAAAATCCCATATTCCCATTTGGATCTGGAAAATGAGGACGGTTGGAGTGGTGGTGCAAACATGCTGCTTGCTGGAACATTGCTGTGAAACAAAACCTAAAAGCCACACACTCTTCATTAAAAGTAAATTGACCTTCACAATTTGGTTAAAAAAATTAGCCTTGGACCTTAGAGTTATCCTGATTATTTTCTTTTATTCTTGAAAGTATCTCCTTTTAGGCATAAATACTGACTCCAGTGTCTGTGGTGAGATTCCTTCTTGAAGAAAACCAAATTCTGGGGCTGGTGCAGCTCTTCAGGTACAAAATTAACTTCACCTGGGCTGTCTGTAGCACTTGCCTACAGCAAAGGGATTTTAGCACCCTATTACTGAGCCAGTAACAGCACAACATGCCCTGAATCCCTGCTTCTCCAAAGATGGGGCTGGAGGGTCATGCTTATGTCTTGAGGTGTGAATGTGGGCTGCACAACTGCCTCAAATGCTCTGTCTCCTTTTGGACTCAGCTGTGCTGTGAGCAACACTCTGCTCATCCTGGTTAGCCTGGGGAAAGGAGGCACCCAACCCCTGCCTGTCCATAGTGGCAGGAAAACCTCACTTGCCTGAAGAAAGGCTGGGACTGCTGAGTTTACCATGTGTGGTCAGTAGATGTGATGATGTTCCCAAAGAGGTGGGGATCTGTTATGTGCAAAGCTCCAGTGTCACACTAGGTTCTTGTTTTCTTCCTCAGCCTGGAAGGTGACAATATCTCAACAAGCACATGGTGCTGCTGTGGCTTGGTGGTAGACTTTGAAAGCAAATGTCCTTGCAGAGCATTCTTGGGCAGCAATAAAATATCTGGTTGCAATTTGCTGTCAGTGTTAAATGGAGAACATCACTGACATGATAAAAATGCAACTGCAGAGCTGGCTTGGTGTTTTCAGTTCAGAAAATAAGAGGTGCTGTGTTTCATTACTATCTATTTTTAACATGCAAAGGCATTGGTAGTTAGACGTAAGAAGAGGCATTCTGGAGATTGTTTGTGAAAATGCAGATGTTCTGTTGTGAAACTTAACACCAGACTTGTCACGTGTGCCCAGAGTCGTCCTGGTCGGTCCTGCTTCGAGGCTGATGTTGCCCAGAGCTGGAGGGTTCCCATGACTTGTGCTGGGACCCTCTCTGAGGATGTGCTGTGTGTATTTACTGTGTGCCTTTGGTTCCTGGTGGTGCCCTTTGAACAATGCACTCCTTGATATTTTGAGTGTGGCCATCCTGCTGTGTGTCCATGGATTCTGCAAGTCCCTGGTGTGCAGGTTGCTCTCCATAAAGCTCTTGGACATGGGGATCATGTTTTTGCCCCTCTGTTGGGGGTTGGTTCTGTCAGGTATAGGCACATTTCTAAAACCTTCTGCTGCCTCTTCTCTTCCTCAGACCTCAACAGCAATGGGTTCATCTGCGACTACGAGCTGCATGATCTCTTCAAGGAGGCCAGTCTGCCTCTGCCTGGGTACAAAGTGAGGGAGATCATCCAGAAGCTCATGATCGATGGCGACAAGAATAAAGATGGGAAGATTAGTTTTGAAGAATTTGTCTATGTGAGTGTTATTTTTGAATTGCCAGTAGCCTGGGGGACCCCTTTTAGACAAAGCTAAGCAGACTGTGGAAGAGGTTGAACCTGAGTTCTCTGCCCCTTACCCTAATCCTAGTTTTCTTTTGACAAACTGATCAGTTTTGAGGACTAGCCATGTAAAAATAAGTTCTTTGTACAGGTATCTGTATATGATCAGTCTTTTTGCTGTCATTGACAGCCTTTAGATTTGGACAGAGAAATATTGGTAGGTTTTTGAACAAAAACCAACCAACCAACCAAAAAGAATCCACGTGGTTTTCCTATACAAAAGCTTCATTGGAGGCCAAAATACTGTTTTCACATGATGTGACAAATGGAAAAAAAGACTTGCAATGATACAAGCTTACCGTATTTACTGGAAACTATTCAGTTTTTCCAGGCACAGAGATGAATGCTTATTTTCCCTGTGTATCACTAAAATTTCCTTTCTCTGTTTAATGGGACTACAAGAATTTGCTAGACTTGAAAGGGCATTTCAAGACACACTTGAATTTGTCTTAGGTGCTGATCTAGGAAAATTCAAATCTGTTGCTTCAAAAGGGAAGAACAAGAGTAAGGAGATAGGAAAATTGGAGGATCAGTCTTTTTTGGTAGAAATAGGCCAGAATTATGGAATTTATTTATTTTTACAAAAGCACAAGACCTCTGAGATAATGGTTCAATGTATATTCTTCATCCTTTTGATGCTCTGATTACTGAATGCTGAAAGAATAATTAAAGCACCTACAGTACATTGAGGGAGCTGTTTTCATGTCAGTTAGTTTTCTTGATATTTCTTAATTTATCTTCACCTTCTGTTCCTTAATTGTTTTCAGACCCTCTGAACTTTTTGAGTTCGGAGTCAACTAGTAAGTTGGAGTTTGCAGTTTGTAAACACTTGCATGCTGGATGCATGTTTCAGCTGTTGGTTTGAGCCGGTCCATAACTCTTAACTTTGCACTAGGAGGGAATAAATAAATCTCTTCTGTTGCATTTGAAAGGTACCAATGATTGAGTAAACACAGAATGTCTTAGGGCAGCTGGAGTGTACATTAGCAGCCATGCTTAGCTGTATGATTTTTGCAAACTGAACTCTTGCTGTTTTCTAACTGAGCATTTTTTCTGGAGTTTATGGTACAAAGAATGACATGAACTGACTTTAGGTTGGGACCAAGTGATGTAGTGGTACCTCAGCATTAGAGCACATATTCTCAAGAAGATATGCCATACCAGTACTTAACCCAGGAAATTTTGAAACAAATAGGTCTGCATCAAAATCCTTGTGGTTAAAGCCAACCAACCAGAAATCCCCCAACTTTTAGGCTCTCAAATCTTCAGTCAGCTTTACCTGATCAACCTCTGTGTACCATCAGGAAATAATTTAACTGCACTGTATCATCATCTTGATTTGCCACCTTCCCTGTGTTTCAGGGACAGGGAAGGCAAGGTGTGACAACCAGCAGCCTGGCCCTGTGGTGACACCTCTGCAGCCTGGTGTCCTCTCCTTTTAGCAGCAGCACATTGTTGTCCTACTTTACAGTGCTGTTTCATTGTCTTTTTCTAGGTAGTGTTTAGAGAACCCGTATACATTTCATTTGTGTTTTCAGCTTGGCTGAAACTGATTTAGTTCAGTTTTGAGGGAGTTACAGTAGGCTTTCCAGGCACTGAATGTGCTTTTTACTAATAGCTGCTCAGTTCTGTAGGGCCTTGGGGACACTAACAGTAACATCCAGCCTGTACAAATGGCACGTGCAGTCTTCCTGTGCTAAAGCATCTCCAACAAGAGGGTGTTCTGCCAGTTAGCCCAAGCCTCCTGTTGAGGAAGGGGGAATCTTTACCTGGAGCATTCATTGTTGCACTTTATTGCAGATTTGACTGTTCTATGCTTAGAATTTTTTCTTGGATTGTGGACAAAGTCTGTTGTGTGAGCTAAGGTCACAGTCCCACGAGCATCTGGCTTACACAGAAAGGTTAAAATTGCACCACAGCTTTCTGAAGTTTGGCCCTGCAGGAACTGCTGCATGTGTTACCTGTGCTCAGACTGCAAAAGTTTCATGTTTTTTTCTTGTGGTCTCTTGAAATCGACTTGTAAAGGTAAATATATGCAAGGTACTTCATGCCTAATGCTTCTGTTTCAATAGGCACTTGCAGTGTGTGTTTGAGAAGGTGGGATGACTCTGCCCGCTGTCCATGTCAGATTTAATACCACCACACCCTTGCTGGGCCCTTCACATTTGCTGATTTTACTGTGAAGTTTGCTTTGAAGCTGAAAAGAAATAGCTCCTTCTGTGATCCTTTTTGTTTTATGAAGATGAATTTTTCTTGTCTAACAGAGCACTCTAAATTGTAGATTTTCCAAGAGGTGAAAAGCAGCGATATCGCCAAAACTTTCCGAAGAGCCATTAACAGGAAGGAAGGAATCTGTGCCATTGGGGGCACCTCAGAGCTCTCCAGTGAGGGCACCCAGCACTCCTACTCAGGTACCACTCTGCTTCCCACTCTTCTCTTGGGTTTTTGGAGGTCCTGTGCCAAAACCAGACCATTTCCACCACCGTGCCCTGTGCTGTGCTCTTGTTCTTTGAGAGCGGAATGATTTCACGTCAGGGTGAGCACAGGACAGAATTTGTGTGGTGCAAATTTAGCAGTGTTTAAGTGAAATGTGTTCTTATTTGCTTCGTTAACTGTGCTTGCTGATGAAGTCTGTGTGTCACACTTGAGTATAATAAAGTTGTTAATTAACAAGTAAATAACAGGAGTATTCTGGTAGTTGTGAGAGTCTTCTTTCTTTAAACTTTGTGTGACTAGTAAAATATGTGGTAATGATAGTGGGGCTGTTATTTCCCTGGGCTATTGTACTCTCCTGCTTTTGGGAAAATCTTTGCTTTGTTATGAAAAAAACTGTATTACCTTTACAATTGGTTATCTTAGAGGAAGAGAAATATGCCTTTGTAAACTGGATAAACAAAGCCCTGGAAAGTGATCCCGACTGTAGACATGTTATTCCAATGAACCCAAATACAGATGACCTGTTCAAGGCCGTGGGAGATGGGATTGTGCTATGGTAAGTCATGATGGTTCCTGAATTAAAAAAACCCTAAAAATTAAAAATCAGCATAATAACTTTCCAAAACTGTAGCTAGTGGAATTTTCATCCAGTTCTAGGCTGGTTTTGTGACTGGTGTGTGTGCATAACATTTTGCACATATAAAAAGGGCTCAGTCTTTCAGGCTTTCATTGCCATTGTGTGATGCCTTAGCTTTGCTGCAGGCTGATATTTTCATCCAGTGCTTTTGTTTGGGCTTGAGACCGAGTTTGCTGAGGGGGCAGAAGGTGCTTTGCGGGAGCAGGAGTTGTCCTGGTGCAAACTCAGCCTGGTGCTGGGTAGCTTGAGGGGGGCACATGTGATAAATAGCCCATTCTCTTGGATGTTTAGACAGACAGTATCCTCTGTGGGAATGTTAGGGACCTTATTATGCATTAACCCAAAAATGGATTTTCTGGGAATCCTCTTGTTCTTTTTAATAACTGCACTAAGTCAGTAAGGTGACGTATTCTATTACATGCTGAGAACAGAAGGCATCCAGGGCTGCTAAATACCAGCAACCTTCTGTGTATGAGGTTTTTGTTGGTTTTATGGGTTAGGTTCATTTTTTTTATTGTAAGTGAATTAATATAATGGAGAACTGGATCAGCCTGGAATTTCAGTAACTCTCTATGAATACACAAAGTAAGTTTAAGTGAGTTACCTGTTGTCTTTAATTTCTTGTATTTTTTAACTTTAGCTCGTGATGCGTATTTTTAGTTTATTTATTTCCCAAGTTTCAAGCAATTCATGTCTTTAGGCAAAGACTGAACTGAGTAGGAAGTAGTTCATAATATAAAGTTTAAATGTGCTGTATTTTGTTGATTAAAAATTCTTTGTGCTCACATGCTCCCCACTGAGCTCTCCAAGCGTTTGTTCTTTTTTGGGGCAGGTTTTCTTGCCAGCAGTAGTAAACCTTTACAATAGGAGGAAGCTTGTTGTCTTACTAGATTGTGCAGTGGATGTCATCAGAGCAGTGAATCTTCACTAGTTCAGGGACTGCACTGTGAATAATTCATGTGCTCTTTTGGCTCCAGCAGGTGAGATCAGTAGTGGCTGGGAACATGTTTAAAGTTTCAGGCTTAGCTATTAGTTACAAATGCATTCTTGATAACGTAAATATTAACTTCTGATTTATACAACCTTGATTTTATGAAAAAAAAAATTACACAAAACCAAGCAGGCTAAAGGAAATGTGCTGTGGTGAGTATTGTCACAGTGCATTGAGTTTTGTTTGTATTAAATACTAACCGTTGTTCAAATATCATTTTTTTTCCTCCTAACAGCAAAATGATCAATCTTTCTGTTCCTGACACAATTGATGAAAGAGCAATTAATAAGAAGAAACTCACACCATTCATAATTCAGGTATAATGCGTTTCTGTATTTTATTTTCTGAAATTCATATTAAGATAGAATTAATGAATGCAGCATGGTGGCTCAAGGCATTATTGTGGAATGTTGGAAAGGAGCATGTTTTATAACTTCTGTTTAATTATTAAATGCAGTTTTGTACCGTGCATAATTGACAGTTCTGTGGGCATGGTTCAAAAATGCTGAATTAATGACAAAATGGGTAAAGTGACTGAAATGCTGTGCACACATGATATTGTTGTGATTATGTACAGCACTGTCTTTTTTAAACAATGTGGTTATCGGTGTTGGCTATGAATCATTTCATAGTGGGGCAGGTTGTTTTTGTGAGGGTGCCTCTGTGTGTGTGTGTATAAATTAGCTCTTCTCTAACCTTATTCTTGTTGATGCCATGAGATGCAACTAACTCAGAGGCTGAAACTAAATACCAGAGGCTGAAATTAAACCCTGGTGCCTAGTTCAGTTCTTATTGATTCAACCTGCTGCCACCCCAGCTCCCTTAAAACTTCAGCTGGAGAGTGGCTGGGAGTGTTTCCTCTGAGCTGTTGGAGCAAGGACAAGGGGGAAACCTCCACTCTGCTGGTGCTGGATGAAAGGGAAAGCAGCATCTCCCTGGACTGTGTCTGACTGGGCTTTGCTGTTTGCAGGAGAACCTGAACCTGGCCTTGAATTCTGCATCTGCCATCGGCTGTCATGTTGTCAATATTGGCGCAGAGGACTTGAGGGAAGGGAAACCCCACCTGGTTCTCGGGCTCCTCTGGCAGATCATCAAGATCGGCTTGTTCGCCGACATCGAGCTCAGCAGAAATGAAGGTAAATTAAATTCTAAGTGATTCCTTCTAAGGCATGAACATAGCACTGCTCGTGCTGTCAGCCCCAGCCCTGCCACTGCCTCTTCCCTCGCTCCTCTCTGCTGGAAGAAGGGTCATCAGGGCATGTGCCAAGCTGAATGCTCTCCAGCCTGTCTGTAGCTGTGCAGCAGGTTCATGCAGGTGGGTTGTGCCATCCTGGTGATGTGCAGCAGCCTTGGAGAGCTGGCTGAACCAGCCTGTAAATCAAGATGCAGCTTGGCTTGAGCCTGGCAGTGAATGAGCACATTGCTTGGTGATGCCCTAGGCTGCTCCAGCTGCAGGTACCTAACGGTGTTGGGATGTGGCAAAAGCTGCTTGGATCCTTTTAGGGTTATAGACAACTGCATATCTTTCTCAAAAAAATTTTAAAAAGGGAGGCTTCAGCTCTGTCGTAATTATGTGGTTCTAAAATCCTCCTTGCTATTGTCAGTGGTGCAGCTTGAGCTCTCGCTTTGTCCTTGGTGGTGAGAGACTGGTGCTGCAGATCTCCCCCTGTGCTCACTTGGTCCTCCAAACTTTAAACTTTTGAAATCATCTGAAGAGCTCTGCTATTCCTGCATGTGCTATCAGAGCATCCAGATGGATGGAGGGGCTTCAGTGTCTTTTATTTAAGCTTCCCCATCATGAAGTGTTGACATTGTTTGGCTTAGATTGAAAATTCATGGCAAGGGAAGCACTGGCCAGCTGAAAGGTGCTTATCTTGGCTTCTCTGGCTTTTTTTGACGGTGCTTATGAAACTGCTTGGAAGCATTTTTCATTGAGATAGAAGTGCATTTGCATTTAGCTTCCTGTCATCAGCTTGAAAGGCTGTACATAAAGTACAGAGAATTTTCTTACACAAGAAAATGGAAAATACTTTTTTACACATAGTTTTCTAGATCATTCATACTCCTCTCTGTGTAACAACCAACTCAGGAAAACTCTGCTAATACCCAGAATGTTTTGATGTAATTAGTAGTTGATTTCAGTACCCCTGTGAAATCTTGCTGCAGCTCCAATTCTGGCATGCAGGTTTGACTCTTCCCTCATAAGCATTTTTCTTGTAGCACTGGCTGCCTTACTTCGTGATGGTGAAAATCTGGAGGACCTTATGAAACTATCCCCAGAAGAGCTGCTCCTAAGATGGGCCAACTTCCACCTGGAAAACGCAGGCTGGCACAAAATCAGTAACTTCAGCTCAGATATCAAGGTACCAAAGCTCTCCTGATTTGCAGTGTCTGGTAAAAGACTGGGAGCCAGACAGGGATGTGTTTGCATGTGTAAATGAGGCTCTTCATCTTCAGACAGGACCTTTCTTGACCCTAATACGCTGAGTGGTCGTGCCAGGGGGATTTTGGTTGTTGTATTTGAGGTTTTGCAGTGCTGTTCTCTCTTGCCATGAGGATGAGCCCAGTGTTGAACTGAGTGTTTCCTCCAGTGCTGCTGTTGTGTGTTTTCATCAACTATGAAACTGGTATTACTTATGTGTTTTCAAATGTCCTTAATCCATATTTTGATGGAGAACTAATAACAGGGAGAAATGCTTCACTGGAGAGTAAGACTTCCATCACTCTTGTCAAGTGATGGCATTTCTTCTAAAATGTCATGGGCTGGAGGGAGGAAGGGAAACAAGATCTCTTATTCTCCACACTGGGTTTAGTGGGAGTGGGAGTGGGGACTCTTAAAGCTGCTTTTCAGATGTGTGTGGGGGCACTGGTGAGCAATGGAGGACGGTGGCTCCAGGTCAGTGTGGGGCATTTGGACACTGGTCTCAGCAGGTTTCTGGAGCTTATTCACATGGCCAGCAGTTTCAAGGACGAGAAGGAAGACCGAGATGGAAAAAAAAAAATTGATAATTGAGGTGTATGGGGAGCACAGATCTGACCTGTGTGTGCATGTGTGCACACACATGATCACTCTTATTTCCAACTTCAAAATTACTTACAGTTTTGCTGATAGCTGTTGGCTTCCTTGGTACATCCCCTGGGTTGCCATGATGTGCTGAGGACTAAAAGGACATGCAGTTGATAAATAATCACTACAGCTATTGGCTGCTCCTGGTTTGTGGCCACCCCTGTCTCCTCTAAGCTGTTCTAGCTAACGCACAGGCACAGAAGAAAACATTCAGACATCTTATAATCAGCTTTTTGCTTGGAATTTGACTTCACTGAGCCATTTTCATCACTGCTGTAGCAGTAGAAATGACTGCCTTGTTTAGAGGTTAGGGCTGCCTTGGGGCATCTGGGGGCTGTGAGTGTGAGCAGCATGGGGCCATTGCCTCCTGCAGCCACTGCAGAGGTGGCTGTGACACCAGAGCTTGCGGCAAAGGCAACTTTCAAAACACATAATTGTCATCTTAAATATTTCTAACCTTTTTCCTTTGTTTCCTTTCCTGCTGCCTGGATTTCTACCATTGTGCTCTCTTTTAAGCTTACAGATTTTGGCAATTCAGTAAAGGTACAAAAGCCAATTATGCATGGTGACTTGATAAAAATGAGCTTGAAATGAATTGTTATGGTGTATTCACTGCTGTGCAGGAGACCTGAATTTTCTTTTTCATCCATTTCAGGATTCCAGAGCCTATTTCCACCTCCTCAATCAAATTGCACCCAAAGGGCAGAAAGAAGGAGAGCCTCAGATTGATATTAACATGTCAGGTTTCAATGTAAGTATTCAGGCTGTGGTGTCCTCATCCTGTAGAATCATGAACTACCTGTACCCTATCACTGCCTCATGACATCTGGGTAACCTGGTATCTTAATTTCTAGAGCGTGTACAGTGTCAGTGGCCATGTGCACACCTCGAGTGTGTGCTCAATGAGTGCTTGCTGCCAGCCTGGTCACTACCCTCCAATTAACAGAGATGATTGAGAAATCCTTTGTGGGCTTGCTCCATTTGGGAGCATATTGACTTCTTTTGAACCACCAAGTGCCAAACCCATGAAAGTTTGGCAGCACGTGAGCATGGAAAGCACCATGCTAAGAAAAATCACAAGACAAGCCGTGGCAGTGGCACAGCAGCAGGGGTTGGTGTGTGTGCCTCATCCCCTTTGCTCGGTTGGTGACTGATGCCAAATGTGGACTTGTGACACTGCTCCAGGTAGTGGTCAGGAGCTTCCCATCTGCTTTGTAGCCCAGTCTCTTCCATGACAACTCTTGTCCTTTGCATCCCTGGCAGGAGAAGGATGACCTGAGGAGGGCAGAGTACATGCTGCAGCAGGCAGATCGCCTGGGCTGCCGGCAGTTCGTCACCCCGGCTGACGTGGTCAGTGGCAACCCCAAACTCAACCTGGCCTTCGTTGCCAACCTGTTCAACAAGTACCCAGCACTTACCAAGCCTGAAAACCAGGACATCGACTGGACCCTTTTGGAAGGTGATGTATCGATCACAAAATTAGCAGGAGGGGACTGTCTGAAGTAAACAGTTGTGTCACAGGAGTCTGTGCCCTGCAGAGGTATCTCCATTGAAGTAACACCTGTGATTTGAGGCTTCAGTGCTGCAGTGGTTGTTTACTTATTTGGGGCCCATGAGAAGGGCACTTGGCAGCCCGTTCAGCTGCTCTGACCCTCTTGTAGAGCCTGAACGTATAGGCATGCTGCCAGCTTGTCACTCACCATGCCAGGGAATTTGGTTTTGCCACTTCCTGTGGTGGGCAGGAAAACCTCAGTAATGCAGTGAGATGTTCATGGGAGCACTAATTGTTGGCACAGCGGGACTGGGGCTGTGACAGCAGTTAGATAACACCCATGTCAAAGACTTTTCTGCTCCTTTTTCATGCAGAAAGTGCAGAAGGCATGCTCTACTGAGGCCTGAGGAAATCAAAATGATATCCAAGACCAGATATCAGGGTCACCCTCTTCCTTTAAAAAAAATTATAGTAGAAAAAAATACTCTTTCTCTGCTTATAACTTCCTGGTGAGCTCTGCTGCTCAAAGCTCCCTGCCTTGCAAGGTGGAAATCCCTGCTCAGCTTTGAACGTGCAGAATTTGCAATGGATCTGTTTTCTGTCGTGTAGGGGAGACGCGTGAGGAACGGACCTTCCGCAACTGGATGAACTCCCTTGGTGTGAACCCCCACGTAAATCACCTCTATGGGTAAGCTTTAGGTTCTTGGGAGACCCAGCTATTTTTTGTTTTTTTTTTTTTTTCTTTTTTCTTTTTTCTTTTTTCGGTTGTTGAAATTGCAACAACCTGTAAAGAATAGTAATTAATTCATGATGTGACAAAGTCAGAGTGCACTCAAATCTTGAAACATTAGACTTAATCCTTGTTTTCAACTTTAGTGATCTCCAAGATGCATTGGTAATACTACAATTATATGAAAAGATCAAAGTTCCTGTTGACTGGAATAAGGTTAACAAGCCTCCGTACCCTAAACTTGGAGCAAATATGAAAAAGGTAAACATGTCAAAAGACTTTAAAAGAAGCCGTGGACACTAAAAATTTCTATTCGAGGCTTCCAGTGAAGTGAGTGTGTTTGTGATTGATTTTTCTGTTTAAACTCCTGTCCTGTGTAGCTAGAAAACTGTAACTATGCTGTAGACTTGGGAAAGCATCCAGCTAAATTCTCCCTGGTTGGCATTGGAGGGCAAGATCTGAACGACGGAAACCCGACGCTGACACTGGCCTTGGTCTGGCAGTTGATGAGAAGGTAGGACCCCTCTCAAAACATGTGAAATTTGTGAATGGAGCGCATCATTTGGAAAGTTTTTTCCACGAGAGCGTTGCAGCACCTGGAACAGATCACCCAGAAAGATTGTAAAACCTCTGTCCTTCGGGGGGTGTCTGAGACACACCTGGACAAAACTCTGATAGAGCTGCACATGAGAGGCTGGAGAAGACACCTCTGGACAGCCTCTTGGTGGACCTGTGATCATCCTGTGACAAGGATCACCTTTCTCTCATCTGCTCAAGTCTGGTCCACATGCAGAAACCCTGAGCAGGAGCAATGCACAACTTTTATGTTCTAATTTTGAATTGGGAATTGAGAGGGAAACATTCTGGGGCTGCTTTATAGCCCTCTTTTGCATTGGAATGGGGGAAAGAAGAAAATAACAGATGAAGTTGATCTTCCTGTTTCTTATCTAGTTTTGAAGAATTGTAAGATTATACAAATATATGTCTGGAAGAAAGCTGCATGGTAGCTCCTAATTTGGCATTAGAGGTCTGAATGCCAACTCCTGAGTTAATCCACACCTTTTAGGTAATATGTTACCCCTAGGGAGCAGATGCTCAAAGGTCAAGCAGTTCAACAAGTATCCTGAGCCCAGGCAATCTTGTGAGCTCCTATTAAAGGACACGAAATGCTAGAAAGACTTAATGCTTTAACAGAAATCACACTTCAGATAAGATACGTGGTTCTTTCTTTCTTCTAAACGAGTTTTAAAAAAAAACCCAAATCCAGAGCTGAGATTATGTAAAGACTTTCCAAGCTGCCATGGCTCCATGGCTGCATCCTGGCTGCATGGCTTCCAAAATGCTCTGTGCCTAATCTTGTTCTCTCTGCTGCTTCTCAGGTACACGCTGAATGTCCTGGAGGACCTGGGTGATGGTCAGAAAGCCAACGATGATATTATAGTCAGCTGGGTAAACCAGACCCTGAAAGAAGCTGGCAAGTCCACCTCCATCCAGAACTTCAAGGTGCAGGTTCCCTGCTTGCATACAACAGGAGAGGAGTGCCCAAAATTTTTTGCCTTGGCTGGAGGAACAGCAGGGGCATCTTAGAAAGGAGTTTAAATGGGACAGGATTCAGTCTGTACTGGGAACAGGGTGGCTTCAAGCTACAAGATAGGAGACTGTTTAGGACTGCCCATAGTGGGGAATAGTAGCAGAGTAGGGGAGGGTGTTCAGGATCTGGGCAGAGGTGGGAGTTGAGATGCTGGCAAGCACAGGGGCTGGAGCTGGTGTGCATTTGGAGGTGAGCGTTGTGCCTTTGGCGGTGCTCAGCAGGGCAGACCTGCTGCCTGCACAGTGATTACTTCTTTGTATTTTCAGAGCACTTGCAGTAAATTGGAGTAATAGTATTGTATTATCACCAAAGGTGAGGCAGCAGTTTGGTTTTCCCTCTAGTCCACCTGGGAATAGTCACTAACATTGCTGCTTGTTTAAAACTGTTTTAGTTGCACGTTGCAGAACAGCTGAGTTGAGGCGAGAATTATGCTTTAGGGATTGGACACTCATCTTTACTTCTCTGTCCCTGTATTCTCTAGGACAAGACTATCAGCACGAGCTTGGCAGTTGTGGATTTAATTGATGCCATACAGCCTGGTTGTATCAACTATGACCTCGTAAAGACCGGTCACCTATCGGAAGATGACAAGCAAAATAACGCTAAGTAAGTTTGCTCTCTCAAAAGCTGTTCTGCATTGAAAGGGTGCACATTCAGTGTGCTGCCCTCAAGCTGCAGGTGTTTTGACCACAGTTTATTGCTGTGGTTTTCAGTCTGTTTTAGCACAGCACTTTTCACACAGGCAGCACTTACTGAAGTCCAGTTGCTGTCCTTGGCTGTGACGCTGGAGGGAGCAGTTGGCTGAGCTCTGGCTTGCCGAGAGAAGTGCAGAACAGCTCCAGCAGTTCTTACCACTGATACTCCATTTCTCACCTGTTTGTTCAGGCATTTGAAGTGTTCAACTGGTGGCTCAGCATTTTGAAATTGAACCCTTGTATGTCTTGTTGAATCACCACAGATTGTCAAGTTTAAAGTATGCCTATTAAAACATACCTTTGAAATGTGTGTTCTGTGACTGTTCTGCAGTGGCAGAATGACAACAAAATTTCTGCCTGATAATAGTCTCACTTTGTTATTCATAAGGAGCAAACAGAAGAGGAAATGTAAAGTTACATGATTAGTCCTTCATTTATATGCTATTAGCCCTTACAAATATTAATTAAGATTCTTTTTTAACTCTCGGCAAAGTGGACTTGACATTCAAAGGTCAGTTTGCACATTGAAAACACTTTACTGTGGAAAAGGAAAGCAGCAAAAGATGAGAAAAAATGTAGAACAAAAGGATGTGGTGTGGTTAAACTGTTCCACATCTTGAAACTTAATAAGGAATAGGTGAAATTGTGTTGAATGGGGCAGGATTTGACTTGTCATTTACTGGTAGTAGTCTCGGTGCTGACCACCTCATCTTTCCATGGTGAATAGGTATGCTGTGTCCATGGCAAGAAGAATTGGTGCCAGAGTTTATGCTCTTCCAGAAGACCTTGTGGAGGTGAAGCCAAAGATGGTCATGACAGTGTTTGCCTGCTTGATGGGCAGAGGAATGAAGCGAGCATAAAAGAGATGATCCATGTAAAGAAAAAAAAAACCAAAATGCAACACAAACCCAACCTGCCACCCTGGGTGCATGAGTAGCAGATCAGCTGTGACCACGTTGAAATGCTGTTGGCCTTGGAACTGTTGAAGTTCAAAGGACTTTGTTTTGCTTTGCAAGACAAATTTATCAAAATTCTCAGGGAGAGGAGTTTTAACCAACAGACGTGCTCTTTTCCCAAAGGAAAGTTTAACTTATCAAGAGCTCACAGAAATGCATTCATAGCAGACCTGCATCTTGCAATATTGCTCTGGAGCTGTTTTCACTCCATTATTTCTCAGATACTTGACGTGTGGTTTTTTACCCCTGAGGGCTATAAGGTGGTTGGTATGAGTTGCAATGGAAACAAATCTAATTTCTATCTGCAGTCCACTTAAATTTCTATCATACAGTCCAAGCATATTCTAGGTTTGACCACATCCTTAATTTTGCAAATAAAGCTACAGTACAAGTTGGGACCTGCAGGCCAGCTCACAATGCTAAATGAGAAATGTGTAATTAGGAAGATGTCCTTCCTCTGGTATTCTTTGTACATGGTGCTTTTTTGTACATCTAACTATTTTGATTACTTTACAAATAAAGCATGGCAGTTTTTTCTCTTGCTGCTTTTAAAAAGGTTTTTTTTGGTTTGTTTGTTTTTTAAGGTTATACTGCATATGATAATACCACCATCCTTGGACCTCTTGCAGTAACATGATATCATGTTGCTGATGGCACGGTTACGCCTGAGAGTGGAAGTGAATGCATTTTTGTATGCATCTTGGTTCAGTTCTGTGCACCTAGAAAATAATTTTTACAAAAATCTGCATGAAAACTATAACTTTTTTATTTAAAATGCTGTTAGATACAAAACCATACTACATTGTGGAGAGGTTTTGTGCAGGGAAGAGGCAAATGGTATAAACAGCAGGGTTCAATAAAGTGAACAGCAAATGTGCTGGAACATAAAATTATTTTTACAGATAAATGGAAGCATTGTCGCCAAAGAAGGAAGATGCTGTATCCATAGGATTTAATATTCTCTTGCTTTGGCAAGCTGTTTGCTATATTTTGAGATCATATTGCTATTCCAAGCTATTCAAAGTGATGTAATATGGTGGCAAAGCATTAGTTGAAATAAAAACATTTAAATACACGCTTCTCTCCTTATTTGCACTGACCCAGCACGGCAGCCTGTCTTCAGTTGCAGCTGGTGCTTCTGGGCTGCAGTGCCACACACAGCCTTTCTTCATCTTTAATGGCCTGATGTAAATCTGATATTAGGTACTGGTCCTTCAGAATGTGTTGAGGGGTTGGTGCTGCTGGGGGCACAGCAGGGAAGGGTCCATTAAAAGCAAAGGCAGGAGATGTTTGTTTGAAGCAGCAGCTTCTGTACTGTTGTGCCTTGTGGGCTTCAGAGATGAACATTTGCATGAGGGCTAATTGAGTGAAAGGGACTTAATTTTTCTATGTGTAGGAGGTGAAAAGAGGGCAGGTGAAAAGGAGGGATTTGACAGGGAGCTGAGGAGGGGCTGGTGCACCTGGGAGGAGAGGAGCAGGAGCCCTGCCTGCTGCAGGGGTGAGGGCACTGGCTGGGAGTGCTCCCTGCTCTGAGCGTGGAGTGTCAGCAAACCACCCCAGGGATGCCCTGCATGAAGCCTTGTGCAGAGCTGGCTGGAAACTTTCCACTGGTATAATTTTTTCGTAAGAAAAGTATGTTAACAAAGGTTCCCACAGGAAGTTGCATGTTTTCACTCAAGATGGA
Source organism: Orthonyx spaldingii (assembly GCA_013397795.1). NCBI lineage: Eukaryota > Metazoa > Chordata > Aves > Passeriformes > Orthonychidae > Orthonyx > Orthonyx spaldingii. The sequence continues at coordinate 5,057,812 of VZTJ01000523.1, forward strand.
GCGATATACCGTAAGTAGAGTCACAGCCATCCCACTGAAACAGTGGTCTGGTGATTTATGGCACTGGTAGGGGTGTGGTGTAATTAAGGTCAAAATTCTTGGACTTTGGAAATGGCCACATGCTTTTATCCTGTCTTGCCTCCTTTGCCTCCTGGTACCAGATTAGAGGGAGAGAAGTGGGTACTTTGACAATTGCAAAATGGGGAAGCATCTCCTCGTTTTACTGGATGTATTTAAGAAAAAAGTTTGGGGTCCAGGCTAAGCAGATCTCTCACACTGAAGGTCCAGTGTAGGGCAATAGGGACAAACCCAGTGCTTTCTTTCCAGTAAACTCTTAACAAACAGATTTTCAAATTGTTTTGTTTTGTCAAACACACCTAAAATTTCCAACAGGAGATGTAAACTTCAGCACATTTTCTTCTTCCTGCAGTTCTTTTCGCTCTTTCATATTAAATTATTTGTTAGTATTTATACTTGGTTTTGCTTCTTCAATTACATGCTTTTTGTTTCCAGGGTTTTTTTAGCAGTGTCAGCTTTGTTCATATTGGATTTTTTTTTAAACAGTTGAACTTGCTGCTGCCCTTGTTGGGTGTATGTTGTCCTTAATCTTAAGGTCCTCCTTCAAATGTCTTTTCAAGCCCAGACTGCCTCCCCAGGGCTTGTGTTTTCTGGCCTTTTTATTGTATTCCTTGCAAGTTTCATTTTTTGTGGATTGAAAATGTAGCCACATGTTCTCCCTGAGCATACTGTGTATTACTTGTTAAATATTTCTATCACTGTTTTATCTTAGCAATTTAGTTGTGCTCCTGTTACTGTTTAATGAGGTGGTGGTGTAAAAGTAGAAGGAATATTTTCTCTAAGCATTCAGAGAAGGCAAGGTTCTTGTCCATATAAATTTTTCATCAATTTATTCAATGGAAAAAATCTAATCTTTTATAGACTTAAAAAATTGCTGAGGTGGACTTTGCTCGCTTTTTTGCTTCTGCCTTTTTTTATTACAGCTTGATAGAGAGGAATGCAAAAGCAAGGAATCAACTGGAGCTTTTTTCCACTACTTCTCAAAGTGTGTGAAGCTGAGGAAGGTGAGGATGGTGAAACAGCACAAAGAATGTAAGCAAAAATTTATTGTCTTGACTGTTAAATACTTTGCACAAACCTAATCACAAATATTATAACGAGGATGCAGCGTGTGTGGTTTTGTTCTGCAGCCCCACTTTGTCCCTTCCCTGGTGCAACAGCGGAGGTTGGTCCTACTCTGCACTCCATGGCAGGTTTTCCATGTTAAAGTGTGCTGGTTTGTGTTTTCAGCCCTGAACAGGGGTTTATTTCTCTCTTACCTCTTATCAGCTTGGGATAATTCCTCTAAGGACAGGGACAAATGTGGTGTGTCTGCCTCACATTCTGTTGCTTCGTTCTGTGAGCACTCAGTAAACATTGGATAAGGGTTTTTAATATACCTGCAGAAATGGAAAATTCCATTTGGGAGGATGGAGAAGGCTGATGTGTGTCTCCCAGCAGGTGGAGGGAGGCAGACTGGGGGTATAGCACTGGACTGGTGCTGTGATGGAGCTCTGTGACAGCCTGCAGGGAGACTCAGCTCGTACAGACCATCCCTGAGACAAATGACCTCTGCAGGGGTGAATGCAGAGCCACCTGAGCTGAGGTTCAGTGCTGTGAGGAGCAGCTGAGTGATGAAACGTTTCACATGGTGATGTTTTTGCCCACACCTCCAACCCTGCCTTACACTCTTGCACCAGAGATCCCCCTGTGCCTGCTGTGGGAAGGTGCCACGTGCTCACAGCGATGCTGATGGGCTGGGCCTGTTCCAAGGACTCCAGATGTACTGGAGCACGTGCAATTTATTCCTGTTTCAGCAGGACTCACAATATGCCTGGCATGGGCTGGGCACAGGAAGGCAGCCCCTCCCAGGGAGGTCACACCTGGCTGTGGTCAGGTGGGAAATGGGGAGGACAGAGGGGAATGTGCTTCCTGGCCCCACATCACCAGCACAAGCCCCAGCCCTGAACTTGCCAATGTGAGCATTTGCACTGAATTTTGATGTTAGCATTTCAGATTAAGAGTAGTGTCCATGAGTGAAATCATTTATTCCTATGTAATAAGCCCCCTTTATTTCCATATAAAATCCACCTGTCATGAGAACCATTGTTTATAAAGAAATAGCAAGAAAATGAATAAGTAACCTCCACTTTTTAATTGAAACACCATTAAAACATGGCCACCACAGTGCCCCATCCCCTCTCGTTGTACCACATGTGGCAGGCAAGTACCAGCAGGATGAGCTGGCCGGGCAGAGCCGGGGGCCCGGGAGCCACGCTGGTATCGGCCACCCTGCACTTGTCTTCAGTGGCCAGCTCCAGTGGCACCGTGCAGTCCCCCAGGTCCCCAGGGCGGGGGTCCTCAGGTGCTGTGATGTTGGGAGGGCCCAGGAAGGCGCAGTCCAGCCCCTCGATGACAGCCCTGTGCGTGGCTGTCCAGCGCCAGAACCAGAGCGTGCTGCAGTCGCACCTCCAGGGGTTGTGGGACAGGAACACGAACTTCAGCTTGGTCAGCTCGGAGAACAGGCGCATGGGCAGGGAGCTGAGGTTGTTTCTGCTCAGGTGAAGGAAGTGCAGCTTGTTTAAGTATAAAAAAGCAGAGTCTGAGATCGAGGAGATCTGGTTGTTGTTCAAGTACAAGTTTCTCAAGTTGAGCAGGTGTCTGAAGGTGCAGTCGACAGCAGTGATTCTGTTGGCTTCGAGGTGCATGGTCTTGAGCTGGATCAACCCATTGAAAAGCTGATTAGGCAAATCAGTGATGAAGTTGTGTCCTAAATTTAACATACCCAATCTGAGAAGCTTTGTGAAAGCTCCATTTTGAATCATCCATATCCGATTCTTCCTGAGATTCAGATCGTACAGGGTTTCCAGGTCCTTCAGGGAATCTCTGCCGATGGCTTCTATGTGATTGCCCTCCAGGGACAGCCTGGTGAGGCTGGAGAGGTTCCTAAAGGCTTGTGGGACATACCTCATGTTATTGGAGGCTAAATCAAGCCTTTCTAAAGAAGGCAAGTGTGAAAATAGAAGTGGGTGGATTTCGAAGATATTGCAGTGGGACAAATCCAGGCTGATGAGGTTTAATAGTCCTCTGAAAGTGTTTGCGTGCAGGTAGGTGAGGCGTGAGTTCCTGCTGAGGTCCAGCTCTTGCAGCCTGCTGAGAGCATGGAAAGTTCCTGGGGTCAGGAAAGTCAGATTGTTCCCATCTAACCAGAGGCTGTGAAGGAAAGTCAAGTTTTTGAAGGTGTTGGTGTTGAGAATCCGCAAAGAATTGTTGGAGAGGTTTAGAGAGATGGTGGATGCTGCTATTTCTCCAGGTAGGGTTTTCAGTCCAGCTCTGTTGCAGAGGATGGTCTCTTCAGGTGTACATTTGCACATGCTTGGGCATGAATTGGAGACATTCTGACTCAGCCCAGCCTTTGCTGCACAAGTAAATATAAATATAACAAGAAAGAACATGACCAGCCACACATCAGCCACAGCATCTAATACCTGATGGATAGTAGAGAAGGAGGCAAGAAAAAGAGCGTGTACCTTTTGGGCAGGTGAACCGCGGGCATGGCAGGGTCGGTTGGACTGTGCACAGTGAAAATAAACCAGCTGGTTCTTCCTGCTGCAGCCCCGTGGGGATTAAGTGTTCAGGCACGTAAAAGCTGATTAAGTGCTGCCCTGAGAGGCAGGGAGATTTCTCAGCCCAGCATCATGCTCTGATGGTGGTTTTTGCCACCTCCTGCCCTCTGCAAAAAGCAACAGGTAACAGACTTCCCCTGGCAGCCGTCTGGGAGAGGCTCCTGCTCGTGGGTTATCGCCGTTCTCAGAGTCTGCTTGGCAGCTGGCTCAAAAAAACTGTTCTGGGGGAAATTGTTGTGCTTTCCTCCAGCTAGAGCTACAGCAAAGGCAGTGGAAGGTGGCTCTGCCATCCAGGTGTGAGGTGAGGGCTCTCACCCCGGCGTGGCTGCACACACTGGCAGATGGCTCAGGCTCAGGGAAATGCAGCTGTGACCAAGCCCTGAGCACAGCCTTGGTGATGGCTGTGACTCCTCCGCAGTAAAATGGGAGGCTGCCAGGAGCTGTGCAAGCCTCACGTTCTCTGAGAGCTGGGAAAGCACAGGGGAGTGCTGTGTCCTGGCGGTGCCTCTTCTTGGGATAAGCCCTGAGCCATCCAAGAGTGGTGAAAGATGAACCCCGTGGTTGAAATATGGAGCACCCCAAGGGCACACTGTCCTTCCCAGGCACTGCCTGTCTCCAGCCGGCCTGAAGATGCCACTGAGCAGCTGAAGCTGGGCTTGGGTCCTTAAAAATCTGTGTTCTTGCCCCTGCCCTGTTTTTTATCCTTTATCCACAGTGCAAAGGAAAAGTGCTTTTGGGGGCCTGATTGATGCACTCAACAGCCAGGGATCAACAATCTCCAGGCTGATCATTCTGCTTACGATGACAGGAGGACTGGACCCAGGGCTTGCAGCTGATGTGTCCTTAGGGCAGCCAGTGACACAATTGCTGCTCTTGTCTTTTGTCACTCTTTTAATTTTTCTTTTCCACTTCTGTCTACTGGAGTTCTTATGTGTTTTGATGTGCTTGAAGCACCTTTTGTCAGCCCCCTGCCTTCCAGTGCATTTCCTTGCTCTTTATTTCTTAGTCTGTCTCAGCTTTTTTCTTTTTTCATGTTTTACAGATTGGGTTTTCTTTTTCTTCTCTGTTCTGCCAGCTCTGTCCAGGCAGGGGCTAAACCCCCAAATATGTAGTATGCCCAACAATAAGTGTGAACTGGACAAACAGCTCTGTTGTTTTCTCAGCAGAAGCAGATTAGGTTTCCTGCGCTGTTAAATCGCTATGTTGGCTTCAGCTAGTTCTGTTTTCTTCTTCATTTTTTCAAGCAACAATCCCTTGAAGAACAGCTTCTCCCTGGAAGCTTGGCCAGGGTGATCATGTTGTGAAATGGAGACCATCTTCCAGCTGTAAACAACATCATTTCTTTAGTTAGACAGGCTTTGGTGCGGTGTTACTGCGGGCCAAAATCTGGTTTTCACCATGAGCAGCAGAGATGGCACCATGCCCAGGGGCTGGTCCTGGGAGCCCCAGAGGAAGGTGGAAATGTGCACTGCTCACCCCATCCAGCTGATCATGTCTGGGGTCAGGCCAAAGGTTTTGGTGGGTGAATCCTTGTTTTCTGTATTCCTGGCTCAGCTGGGACTGCTCCTTCGAGGACATCACCTTGGAGGGGTGTCCTGCTGCTGGGATCTCCATGGCTTCTTTTGCCTCCTGATGCAGCACAGCTAGGAATATCCATCACTCCATGACTTTGTCAGTGCAACTCTGTGAAGGAGACAGGTTTCTGCTGATCTCTGTGCAGGACAAGCGAGCTGCTCTGTGTGCTTGGGAATGGTCTTGCCTTTAGCTGAAGTTTGTAGCTCAGGCTGAAGAAGATGGATCTCTTGTTCTGGTGTCCCTTTTACTCTACACAGGCTTTATTTCTGGTTGTAACTTTTTATTCTACACAGGCTTTATTTCTGGTTGTAATTCTGATTGTAATTCCAGCAGTGTTACCATGTTCTAGCTCTCAGTTAAGCCCAGTGCTCTGTAACTCTCCTTGATTTCATATTGGAAATTTTCAGAGACCAAAAGGATGTGGCTCTTGGAGCTCATTGCTGCCAGATGTTGCTTAACTGGACTAAAACCCTGTGGTGGAACAGGATCACACAGCTGCAGAATGTTTCCTTGCTTTAGAGCCTATAGGGCCAAGGAAACCCATAAGTATCAGAGTGACCGGATTTTTACACTTTGTCACGGGTTTGGCAATTCCAGTTTCTCCCTGTAAAGATTCCACAAAGCACAGAGATGGGGTGGCAGCTGCCTTGCCAGGATCTTGGCTGTGGCTGCCTGAACTCACCGAAGGCAGCTCTGGTTGCAGCTGCCCTTGGGGTGGAAGCAAGGCAGTGGTGTGCCAGCACTCAGCACTGTGGAGAGCTAAACCTTTGCTGGGAGCTGAGTTGGTCCAAGGGAGTGGCCACAGGAATATCCTGTGTGTGCTGCAGTGCCCAGTGCTCCTGTGCAAGAAGTGCTCAGCATTGCCTGTCCAGCTGCAGCTTCCTGAGCATCTCTGCTGCAGTCATTGCCACGCCAGGTGCTGCAGAGACGAGGTCAGGACACACTCCTTGAGAAGGACACATGACACTCACTGACATGTGAGTTTTTTCCCTAGCTACCTTTTTAACAAACACTTTCCTTCTGTAGTCCATTCAAATATTAGCACCCTGCCCTTGGGTTCTCTTTTCCAGGCTCAGGTCTTTGTGCTCCACGTGCAGGGATTTTGATTGTCTCACTCCATCTGCTTGGAGGGTTTCTGGAGTGCATCATGTGTTTTGGCTGAGGTGGCTCATCCATCCGGCTTTAATGGAAAAGCTGAACCACTGCAGGTCTTCTGTTAAAATGTATTCCACCCACTGCAAGACCATGGTTGTGTTTTTGTCTTTTTTTCAGTCAATGATTTATCTGACATCTGGGATTTATAGCCCAGCACATCCCCTTCAGAAATTGTTTGTAGCTGATGTCAGGAGCCTTGCCTAATACTGTAGATTTTAAGGAGATGAATTCTCTTTAGAAGATTGAGGGAGCAGTCAAAACATATGCTTTGGGATGGTCTTGTTGGTCTAATAAGTTAACAGAGCAAGGTTTGCTTTCTTTAAACTTTTTGTTGGGAAAAGATGGAATGAGCAGAATCACTTAATAGCTTTATTGGTTAAAAGATTGATTAAATAAAGTGGAATATGCAAATGTCAGGAATAACGTGACACTCCCAAAGCTTTACCTAGCTGGTGAACTCTCTTTCATGTGTATCTCAATATTCTTGGAACATAAGAGAAATTTCTAGTAAAAACACTCAAAAAAAGTGGGAAAGCTGTTTGCAGCGATTATCGTTCAAAATAGCAGAGGAAGGAAGATTTTTAAAGATCTCTGGAAAGAGACCCTTTGGGTGCTCTGTAACTCTATAAAACTTGGCACAGAGTCCTAACTCTTCCTAAATATCACCTTGAGACCCTAAAAAGAAATGTGAAGCATTCTCCCACATCCAGGCTATATACAACTGTATTAGTACTAATGAGGCAGAAGTTAGACAGGAGGCAGCTCTCTCCCACAAGCTGTGGGCATCAGTGTCTTGACTTCTGCTGCTCATCACGGCAGCAGTGAGAGAGAAGTGAGCAGATGAAAATTACCTGTGATGACAAATTATGAAAGCTGGCTGTGGGTTCCTGTTGTGATTGGGTTGAGCAGGTCTCAGTTGCTTTGCCACTGGTGCTGCTGTGGCCATTTAGGCTCTGTGCCTGTTGTTGGCAAGCCCTGGGGTCTGGTGGTTTATCTGTGCTGGGGGCATGACTGGGAGCTGCGCAGCACTCAGGAATGGAGTTTTGACCAACTCCTGCTGCCTTCAGCAAGAGCAGGCATGCCCCAAGAACAGGCAGCAGTGCCAGGGTGTGTGTGCACTCTCTGCCTTTAATAGCAACGGGTGCAGCTTGTTTTCAAAATCACTTATGTGCTTGTTTTCTTTACTACTTTTAGTAACTTGTAAAATGCTTACAGCCAATAATTTGAACAAACAATGTCACGGAGGATAACCCCAGTCTTGGCAGTGCTATTGGCTGGACACAAACATCTCTCATTAAATAAATGCTTTGGATAAGTTTTCTGCATGCTGGAGGTGGAAAGGGCATCCCTCTTCCCTCCAAAATGCCTTTGTCACATTCTGAACTGCTCCAAAACGGACCTCTTCCAGTATGGAAGGTCTGTTCAATGATACAAGAGCTCTCAGCCCCCATATCTGATGGGCCCTGTTTGGGTGGCCCTTATGTTCATTCTGTGCTGCTGTCAAGTGAAAAAGCAGCGTTTTCCCCAGGCCTGCTTAGTGCTTCTGTGTGAAATCATGGCTCCAGGAGGGAGAGTGAAACACTGACCAGGGTCTTGCCTTTGAGAATGCTGGTAGTTCTCCCTCTTGGCCAAAACACTGGGTCTGCAGGCACCCACTGCCAGAACTGATCGTGCTTCAGAGGTACATGAGACAGTGCTGAGACCCAGAACTGGCCCAGCAAGAGCCATGGATGCTGGATGGGAATAGGACTCACTGCCTCAGCCTTCACCCTTCAAGGCCACTGCTCACAACTGCTTCCCTCCCTGAGTCCCCAGAAAGGATGCAAGAAATCAGCTTTCTCTGCAGGAGTGCTCTGGGGCTGGGGAAGGGTGAGGTAGATTCTCCAATCTTACTTGCAGGGCTGAGCAATAAATCCCTGAAGAAACCCTTAAACAAACAAATGCGGGAATGAGGAATGCTTAGAAAAGTTTATGTAATGCTGGGGGAACCCAGCTGCAGGCAGGATGGCTTTGGGGAGTGTGTGCAGAGGCCTGTTGTTTGGCACAACACACCCCAGAATCACAGAATATTCTGAGCTGGAAAGGACCCACAAGGACCATCAAGTGCAGCTCTTAAGTGAATGGCCCATGCAGGGATCAAACCTGCAATCTTGGCATTATTAGCACTGTGCTCCATCCAACTGAGCTAAACCCAGGGTCTGGCATGATGGAAATCATCATTGCCCTGGCAGTGTGTGCTGGATCCCCAGCCCCTGCAGGGCATCCTGCTGTAAATCAACACCAAACAGAGACACAGTGATCAATACTGGGTTATGCATCCTGGGGAGCACATTTATAATAGATTTATTACCCTCTTGCTTTCTCCAAAAGGAACAAATCAAGCTCATGGATGCAGTTTGCATCTGGATCTCACATTTCTTAGAGCCTTTGGCAGGCTGGCAAGGTTTAGCCTCAAGAGGTGACTGTGACAGCCTGCTGGCATAGTCAGATAGGCTGCTTGTTTGGAATATTCCGTCCCTGCAAAATCCAAGACCTAGGACTTGAAGTGCGTGGATCCTTTTCTTTTGATTTGTACAGTTGATCAGAAGTTGCTATTTGAATTGTGTGTGATGGTGGTTTGGGGTTTTTTGGTTTGATTTTTTTTTTCAACACTTCTGGTGACCTTTTGGCCTCTTTAGGTGCATAGGCTTGAGAATAGAAAGTCAAACCTAAGTGCTGTATGTGAGCCTGCAGCAAATTTCTTGCTCCTCTTGAGCTGTAAATTTTTTTAGTTGGTATAAAAGATATACTTAAAATCCTTCCCCAAATCCAACCCCCAGAAACCTCAAGCTTCTACTCATTTAAAATCAAACATTTAAGTCTTGTGTTGAAAACTCCCAGCTTTTGTAACTTTGCAGCCAGATGAGCAGTAAAAAGTCTCTGTCCTGTGCTGAGCTGTGTGCTGGGCTCTGCTGCAGCAGATCCATGTGCTGGATTTACCAGCCTGGCTGTGGAAAACACATCCCACAAGCTCAGGGGGCATCACCTCAACTGCAGCACTACATGGCACAAGGTTGTTTTGTGCGTGGACAACTTGGGCATCCCTTTCACAGCCATACAAGATGCTCAGAAATAGTGAAAGGAAGAAAGAAATGGTGGGGGAAATCGAAGACAGAGGGATTTGTACATCAGTAAGAGAAAGCTTTGCAGTGAGAACTGGGGATCAGATAAGGAATCAGATGCACTGAGCATTGGCAGGGGAAAGAATAGGAGCAGGATTTGTCAAAGGGCAGCCTGAGGTATGACCCACATTGCACTGGGTGCATCAGGGCCATTTCTTGTCTACTAAAGTCTCAGTTTTGTAGGCAAAACAGAATAAACACAGTCAGTATCTGTAGGGATCAAAAGTTGTGTGGAAAGGAAAACTTTATATTTAAGTCTAAACAACTAGTATTTGTTATTTTTGAAAAATAAACATTCTCGTGCATGTCATGCATTTTTCCTTCACTGGGTGTTTGCTGAGGAATGGAGCAAATCCTTATACTGATTTTTTGTGTGTAACTAGCGAGGACTCCTGGCTGAGGGTGTTCTGGCATGTCCTGTTACCAAAAAAATTAATAAATATGATTCAGAGTGAGTGCTGACATCTCAGGTCCCTGCAGACCCCAGGCAGGGTACATACAAGGAAAATTGGTGGCAAAAGGTGCATCTCTTCTCCTTTGCAGCAGAACTCATGACTTTTTCTCTTTTCCAGCATTTGCTCCAAGCACAGGCACTGTGTGCTTGCAGCCAGACAGTTCTGACCACTGACTACTTTGTCATGGTGTCCTTGAAGCAGTAAATCGCTGCACTGTGATAAATAGAAATGCTGTGTGGAATTCCCTTTCCTTAAATAACTCAGTCTCCTTTTTGCACAGAAAATGCTAAGAACTGGACTTTGAATTATGAGGCAGATAAAGACAAAAGCTGCCAAGGGCTCTTCTCTCTGCCTTGAATGTAGCACTCACCTCCAGAGGATGGATGCATATGAGTTTGCTGATAAGCTTTTTCAACATTGTCTGAAGCCTTTTCTGGTCAAAGACATAGCTGGGCTATGGTGAGACTGGTGAGATATTCTCCACAGCCTGCTCAGCCCTTGGTTCCCCTGAAGATGCTGGTAAAAGGCTGTTTCCCTGTTCCGTCTCTGCTCTGGGTCACTGGTGCAAGCAGAGCTGGTGGTGCCTCTTGTCTCTGCTGTGCTGCACAATCCTGGAGCGAGGGCAGGCACTGGGGTTTCCCCAAGCCACCACAGGTGGATGCACCTCACTCCAGGGCTGTGCTGGTGTTCAAAGGATGGGATGTGCTTGGGTCCAGTGCTGGTGAGTGACTGAGAGTCAGCCAGCAGCACCTGGCTGGGGCAGAGGGACATGTCGCTGGCAGGGACTCCAGTGGTTGCTTTCCGTGTGCACATGAAGCCTGGCTGGGGAGCACAGCACACATGGCCCCAGCAGATGGGTGGTTGTTGCAGAGGAGATCACACTCAGGCATCAGGGCAAAATGTTTAAGCCTGTGGGTGCTTCCTTTGCCCCTGTTCTTATCCTCCAGGAGCCCCCTTGGAGCTCCTTCCAGGGAGAGGAGGCTGGGGCCAGGCACAGCGTGTGATGCAAGGGAGGAGCAGATGTAACATCTCTGTGTTGTGGGGATGGGAGTTGGCATTGGGAGCTCGTTTTGGCCATGTCCTACCCCAGTGCAGCCTCAGAGCCAAGCCTGCTCTCAGCCACGTGGATTTGTCCTGCTGCCCTCCTCAGTCCCAGCAGTGTGCCTGTCTCTGCAAGGAACAGGGCAGTGGCTTTCCCATCCAAACTAACTGGGAGATGGGATCAGCCCCCTTACACAGGCAATGCTGTTGTGAATGCAGTGATGTTCCTCCACTTTCTGTCTCTCTGTGTCCACGTTATGGTCAATTCTGCCAGGACTAACAGCTTGTTTCACTCTCAAATGTGTTAGCCAGTGCTGGGACTCCAAGGACTGCATGGGAACCCTGCCCTCAGAGATGCACAAATCCTTTCCTGGAGGCTCCCACATGTTGTGTGTGCACGTGGAGGGCAGAAAGGGGCTGTGTGTGGGTGTATCCTCCTGGCCCAAGAGCTGCAGTAGAAAACCACAGGGATATTTGTGTGAATTTCCTTTTTCTTGCTTGCTTCATTTCTTCTTCTTTTTTTTTTTTCCTTTTTTTCTGGCTGCCTTGTTGCTCTCTCCTGATTTACTGCACGCGCTCACGTGGCCTTGGAAAGGGGGGTTCTCAAACTGTTTTGCTTCCAAAAGGAAAAGAGGCTGGCAGGCATTCGTATTTCAGTTCTCAAGCTATGTAGGTTAAAGTCTCCCAGCGGGAAAAAGGAAGTTATGAGAGAGCAGATTGCTGGTGGCGATACTCACCAGGAGGAAAATGGAAAAAAGGAGCACGGAATTCTAGAGCCACATCCAGATGAATGTGAGATGTGAGAGGTAGGTTTTCTACCCACTATTAGAACATAATTTCTGTTGATTCGATTCAATTTGTGCTGGAATGTCTCACTGTGTCTGCAGTAAGAGTAGGAATGAGTAGCCCAGAGCAGATCCTAAGGCACCAGTGGTTCATGAGCAGGGGAGGGAGTGTGTTTGTCAATGAAACCTTTTTCCCTGTGGTGCAGCTACAGGTAATTATGGTGTGGTCCCTCTGCTAGGAGTCAGCGAGGTATGTAATGCCTTGTGACTACTTCTGAGATTTCAGCTTCTATCTATTAAAGTGAAGGGCTCAGGACATAAGAGTTAAGGGTGAAATGGGACTCCAGATCCTCTCTGAATATTTGTGTTCCCAAACAAAAAAGCTTTCATTGGATTTAGGACCTGTTTGAATACAGAACATGGGCTTATGATCTACTATTTGTGGCCTTAAATGCTGGCATTCTGCAGAAATTCCCCTGCTGAATTTTCATTGTTGAGACAATATATTTAAAATTAAATTTTGTCAGTATATCCAAAGTAGTATATTGCATATTTTGCATTGAGCAAATGATAAACTACTGTACATTAAACTGCTGATACAGAAAAATATGTTTGAAATGATCAGCTGCCTTCTGTTAAATGTGAGATCATTACCCAAATCTGTTGTCTTGGTGAAAATTTCTGTTATTTTTAGGGCTTCTTGAGAATTCTTAAATGCCTGTTTCCACAAAAACTTAATTAAAAATGAATTGCCTCTTTCCAGTGTGTAAAATAAAATACTTGGGTGTGACATCTTCTTTATTGACTTAGAAAGTCTTAAAGTTTCCAACATGTCCTGCTCAGAGTGCGAACACAAGCTGTTGAAATGCAGTAAAGACAGACCTGTCAATTAACTCTCTTGTTTTAGCTATTTTATAGCTACATTTTCCCCTACTGGAACCCAGTCCTGATATTTCTAAATGAATGGCACATAGTACTGTTAAATCCAATGCTTGCAAGGACTGAGTTTATTGCTTGTGTCCACATTGAAATTATCTCTTTTACTGTTCTGATTAAAGCTGTCATGAGGGAAGGAAATGCAGATATGCTTTGAGAAGGACACTGACAATGAATGACATTTTGCAAAGACCCTTCAGTGTCTTTGTATCCAGCCCCGTGAATTGAAAAAAAAAAAAATCACAGCTTTCCTAATAGTCTTGTTAAAAGGCTGCTTTCATGCCTGTGGAGTCCCAGGAGACCCTCGGGTGTGACAAGCCTGATTTCCACTGGTGACTGCTGCCTTTTTATATTATTTTAACTGCTCAGAGTGCTGGAAATAGCACGAGAAAAGTGAGAAAAGGATCATGAGGAGCTTCAGTGTGGCCTTTGGTTCACAGAAGTTCCCAAAGTGTCTCCAGCTCCTGAGTCCATAATCTTTCTGCTCTGCTGGCCACAGAAAGCACCATCTGTAATCACAGATAAACCCCAGCTGCTCTCTTCTCTGCCAGGCTAATTAAAAAGTGCTGTGACCTCCCTAAGGCTAATTGTGTCCTGTCAGTGGGGTGGAGGTAAGGAGTTCAGCAGGGCTGCCTGGTGTTTCAGCACTTAGCTTACTGACATAACTTCAAATGGTTTTTATTTTATTGTGACTGTGTGATTTCAGAGCTAAGACAGCTGCAGAATGCACGTCTAACTCACAGTTTCTGATCTGCAGGTGAGCAATGTGATAGGAAAGTGCTGCCAGCCCATGAATTTCATGAAGAAACTCCCTTTCCACCAGCACCAACATGCAGAGCAACTACTCCCTGGTTGTCACCACCAGGGAAAACCTCCAAGTCATGTCTACAGCACTGACAAACTCATCGGCTGTCTCACACTCGTCCCCTCCCTGCCCCCTTACCTCTTCAGATTATCAGTTTTCACTGATTCCAGCCCTCTTCTCTGTGGTTTTTGTTTTGGGCTTGGTTGGCAACAGCGTGGTGGTGGTGGTGCTCTGTCGTCACGCTGGCCCCAAGACAGTTGCTAATATCTACATTTTCAACCTGGCCATGGCAGACCTGCTGTGCCTGGCCACCCTCCCCTTCTGGGCCACCTACTACGCGCAGGGATACAACTGGCTCTTCGGGTCTCTCATGTGCAAGATCTCCAGCTCTGTCCTGTGTCTGAACATGTTTGCAAGTATTTTTTTCATTACGTGCATGAGCGTGGACCGGTACCACGCCATTGTGCATCCTATTCACTCCCAAAGGAGAACTCCACAACAAGCTTATTTTGTAGCATTGGTTGTGTGGGGCCTCGCCTGTTTGTCCTCCCTCCCAACTTTTTATTTCCGAGACACTTACTATGTTGAAAGCTTGGAGGTCAATGCTTGCATTATGGCCTTTCCTTATGAGAACTATGCAAAATGGTCTGTGGCAACTGCCTTCCTGAAAAATGCCATCGGCTTCTTCATCCCCTTGGCAGTGATCACCACCTGCTACATCTGGATCAGGAGGCACTTGCTTAAAGCACAGGAGTTTGGGAAAAGCAGACAGAAGAGAGACAAAGTCCTAAAGCTGGTGGCTGCCGTTGTCGTGGCCTTCCTGATTTCCTGGCTGCCGTTCCACGTTTTAACGTTTCTGAACGCTTTGGCTCACATGGACATCATTAACAGCTGTGAGGTGATGGGGGTCATCGACACGGCGCTGCCCTTCGGCATCTGCATGGCCTTTGCCAACAGCTGCATCAACCCCCTGCTGTACTGCTTCATTGGCAACCAGTTCCAGGAGAAGCTCCACCGCCTGTTCAAGAGACGCGTTTATCAGTTCAACAGCCACCGGGAAAGCTCCTCCGTGCGGAGGGGCAGCTGCTTCAGAGATGCTGAAGCCCCCATGGGCAAAGAAAGGGAACCTGAGTCTTTCCTGTAGGCACTGGGGCTTGATGTGGGATGATGGCAGTAGAGCTGGATGTCCCTGCAGTGGTGCCATTCCCCTCTCCTCTTCCCTTTGTTTTGTGCCCATTCATTCACTCCTGTTTGAAGGAGAATCTGTTTTTGTCATGCATGGGGATTTAGTCCTCCTTCCTTTCCACAACAACAACTCAAGTTCTACTCAGAGGGAAGGTTCTGGCAAATAACTGTATTGATGGCATTTTAAATATCAGCTTTTTGTATGGCTGAGATCAGGCAAGTGTTAAGCGTACCACAAGAAGTCTAAATATACTGAAGGACAATTACACCATAGCTACAGTTGCGTAGGTGCTGAGTATTGTACCCTAAGCTGATTTTCTAAAAGAGATTCTCACTAGAGAATGTGTAAATAAAGCAGTGCAGATACTTCTGTACCTATCTGTAAGAAAATATTTTGACATTGTGTATTTTAATTTTGTAAAATACATGGCTAAATATGTCATATGTAAAATGCATCAAATATACTTCCAGCTTGCTTCAGCCTGGGATTCTGAGAATGTGTGGAGACATGGTTCTGCAGACTGCTGAAAGGTGGGAGGGCATCCTTGTGGGAAAGTAAAACCACAAAGTGCACGTTTTTATGCCTTTCTCATAGCAGGTAACATATTCATAGGTCCTTTCTTTGATTCAGTGTGGTCACTCGTGACAAAAATGTTGCAGGAAGTGAACATGCAATGTCCCATTGCTGTGTGGGCATGCTGAGCCCCACACACTGTCCAGCAGCCTTCGTGGCAAGGACTTGCTGATTGTGTGGACCTTTTGCATTTTAAATGTCAATTGCTACTGTAAATTTAGAGTACTGCATACAGACAGCCTGCTTGTCACCCAGAAGCAAACCCATGGTGCAAGTTTACTCATTTTAACTAAAAGAATGAGTGAGGGGAAAAAAGTATTTGGGAAATACTGATTCTATTTTGAGGTTGCTTTTGATGTTTATTTGAAATTTTCTTTTGCTGGAGAGATACTGGTCTTCTTGGGCCCTTTGATAGGCTCAGTCTAAAAGAGGGGTCTGTTAACACCTTTTTCCATTGCCTGCAGCTTTTCCCCAGGCTGAGTGGCCAAAAGACCGTTAGTTTCATGGAATTGTCTCTGATGAGTTACTCTTGACGCTTGCACTCACAGTTTTGATCCATGGGTCAAGCTGGCCTCCCTGGAAGTCCCAACTGCCTGGAAGCCATGGGAACCTGGTACAGGAGCCGTCCTTCACCGGTAGGGTAGGGGTAAGTTTCTTCACTGGGTTATACAAGAGGTGTGCCAGTCTCAGAGTGATGTGAGACGAAAAGTTTGTGCAGAACTTGGCAAAACAGGGTCTGACCACAAGTAACCCCTGTCGCTGTTCTGCTCTGGTGTTCTGTAGTGGGGTATGTGGCTGGAGAGATGCTTGTCTCTGAAAGTGGAAGAGCTACTAATGCAACTCCCTTGGAATGTTTTTGTTGAAAATGTTCCGAGCAGCTAAGAGTGTGTGGGGTGTTGGATATTTCTGGAAGGACAAACTGTTAATTGCTTAGCAATGAGGACAGCAACGCAGTTGTGCTACAGCAAAACAAACCAGCACACTAAGAAAATCACCAGGTGTTCAAGGCAGCACACTCAGAGGGGTAATAAGAGGTTGTGGAAGCTTTTTACCTTTGCTGCTATACAGGTCAGTAATGAACACAAGTGGGACACTAATTGACGTCTTTGGAGTCTCAAAACAAAAGCTAACCTGCACCATCTGACCTCCGTGGTACCTGTGCTCCACTGTACCTGTCCCGAGACAAGCACAGGCTGCATGTTCTCTACGTGTCAGGTTGGACCTGCTGAAAAACAGCAGTGTTTAACAAGGATCATGCCTTCTGCCTGGTGTGCAGACTTATGCTGATAGGGAAATACTACAGGAATCTGAAATCCAGTTGCATTCACAGCTGTGAGAGGCTGGAGAAAATGAGGATGAAGCTTTCCTGAGGAGAGAGCAGCAATGCAGCATCTCCCACTGTTGTGGGACAAACTCTGTTCCACAGAGCTGCTGGAGGCCAGGGATTGGTAACCACTTGCAGGGGCCGAGGCAGCTACACTCAGTGTTACTTTCTTAGAACCAGGGAAACAAAAAAAGAGTATTAAATATGAGGTGAAATGAGAGAGGAGGAAAATTCCTTCTTTCAAAATGCAGTTTCAAAAGAAGTCTACCCCAAAGGTCATATTCTGCAAGAGTGACAAACTGAGTGACCCCAGTGTGACATTTTTGTTTGCTAGATCTGCCTTGTACCACTAATAGGTCATGAATTTGAGCAGTGTGGTTAAACAAACATCCCAAAAACTCTGTCTCAAGAGGAACCTGATATGGAAGCAGGGGAAGTGCTGGATCAAGGGTTTTGCTTTATTTTTAGAACAAACTGATTAATGTTGAGCTCTAAGATTTTCTTCCATCATACTCAAGTTTCTCATGAGATTTTTGAGGGACTTTTAACAGAAAATGTGTGTGTGGGAGGGGTTTCACAGTTTCCGCATGTTGTGTTTATTTTTTCATGATTTTCAGCAAAAGAATGTGGACGGAAATTTAAGTAGTTCTTTTTCTTTCCTTGCAAATTTAGAAGCTGCTTTTTTCCTTTCAAGAGAAAATTTTGCTGATACTTGAAAATGATTCTGATAGTTGTGCAGTCAGACCCCAATACACCTCCCACCGTGGTCCTTTGCAAGCCCTGTGTTGCCTTAGGGTCTCCTAAAAAATGCAGACCCCTCTCCAAGGCAGGAGTTCTGCAGCCCTTTCATGGGGTGTGCAAGCCTGGCAGCCCTGCTCAGGTCAGTCTGGCCATCCCACAGCACCCACCTGGACTGTGGGACACTAGAGCCATTCACACAGTTTTGGCAGGGGCTCTGGGAGTGTGTGTGGTTCCTTAGGGTTGCCCACTCTGCAAGTGCAGAAAGACGAATTTATGAGCAACAACTGGGTTTTGGCTCTGCCGGAGTGCAGCAGAGTCAGTGGAGAGGAAAGCCCACTGTGGAAGGGGTGTTTTGTGATGTACCACGTGGAAATTCTGATGGATTTGGAGAGGGGAATGTCCTGGAGCACTTCTGGGCCTGTCAGACAGTCTTTCCCCAAAGAGAGATGGAAGGGATGCTTTCCTGTAAGGGTCAGTCTGTCTCTGATGTATTTGCACAGCAAAACCTGTTTGTGGCTTCCTTTTCTAGCTCTAGTTGGTTACTCTCATCTTAAATGATTGCTCAGACTACACTGAGCATCCTGTGCTTGTCCCTGAGCTGACTTGACTACACAACTTCAATATATATATGCAGCAGAGAAAGCCACTGGCATTTTTTATCATGAGCTAGTGCTGGGTGCTGAGCTAAATGTTTTGTTTATGTAAGATATACAATAAGAAAAGTTTGGTACAGCATGTTCTCCCTGACAAGTCAACACGGCCTGAATCTTGTGCTGGCACCCACTCAGCACACTTGTCCCTGTTCCTGCCAGATTCTGAGCAGGAATATCATCTTGCCACTCTGCAGCCGACTGCCACAATGGCTTCCCCTCACAACACATCCCCTTGTCCTGGCTGAAGGGCGAGGAGGTGCCATGGAGCAAGTGAACTGCTCATGTTTCCCTATGAAAATGAAGCCTTTTGGATATTCTGAGTGATCCTGGCAGGAATGCAGGAAACCTGAAGCCTGGGGATGGGGGTGGTCTGGCAGCCTTTGCTCCATGCTGGCAGACTTGCTGATCTCATCTGAAATCTCCTTCCCATGGAGTAAAACGAGTGCTGTTGTTGGGAAGGGCTGTTCCACTCAGCAAGGTCCTGGGATGCACCTTCCTTGCATCTGCCTGCTGCAGGATCCAGCCAGGTCCAACAGAGAGGGGCTTGTTCCTGTGGCCCATAGGCTCTGCCAGGAAGGGTTTTTAGTCTCCCATTGCTTTGTCTTCCCAGCTGCCTGTCTACAGAAGGAGCCCAGGCTACTCTCTTCTGCATCCCATATCCTCTGGTTTGGGTACAGTGGTCAGCCCATTGCCATGCTTGTGGCAGGGCATCTGGTGAGGTACCTGTCTGAGAGAGGATACTCCCTCCTGTTTGCCAGGTTTCATTAGAACAAAAATGGGAATGACAAAATAATAATAAAAAGGGGTAAAAATTGAGATTTCTTTATTGAAAACAGTGGGGTCCTGGAGAGGAGAGTCCCGGGATGGGGAGCAAGCCAGCCTCTCTCATTGCCTCTTTCAAATGTTTACTTTCCACTTCCTCTTCAGTGGAGGCAGAGCCTGGGTTTGACACTGTAAGCTCTGGATAGAACTCTGTTAATCCTTAAGGCACTTCACAGGGACAAAGCAGAGGAACATGGAAGAGGATGGGGGTCATGACATTAATTTCCCTCCCATGAGGTACATCTGAACTTGCCCCCTACCCCCTTCGGACAACAAGTAGCTCTTCAGACTAAGCAAACATAAAATCATGAAGCTCTGCTCTGTTCCTGCAAGACAAACAGTTATAGGAAGCCAGGATCCAGTGTGATTTATGGCTTCTAGCGTTGTAAATGTAAATAAGAAAATCAACAACTGCAACAGGGCAAATGTGACTTATCCGGCACAGATGTCAAGTCTACACGACAGACAGCTGAAATGGAACAGAGACAAGGCTGTCTCTAGAAATCACACTCACCTTGCAACAAATGTAAGAAACATTTCTGTCACGAAGGGAAATGGTATAATCATTAAATGCATTTAGCCAGAGATGTATTGGATATATGAGATACAATTGAACAATGTGTGGGAGAGCTTGTAGAGACTTAATGCAATGAAATGGAAAGATGTTACATTCATGTAATATATCCACGAGGAGACAGAGCCAGAATTTCATTATTACTGCTTAAACTTGGGTTTTACTGTGTCTTCTGCATTCCCAGTGATGCCTCTGAGATTCTGCTCTGAATCTGCCTGCCCACACATATTGCAGTTCATTCATCGTGAAGGAAGTACATGCATGTAGAGGTGTTTGCTGTGCTGGAGGCATGGGACTGAACTCTGAAGTAACTCCTCTGTGCCCTAAACTTGCCTCTTTGTGCCATCAGCCATCTCAGCCCCAGGCACCCTGGGATGCCCCACTGGCCAGGGTGCAGTGCCAGACCCAAAGCACAGCCTCCTTCAACAAGCACAGCAAAACATCTGCAGGAACAGTTAGGACAGCATCCAAACATGAGCTCTTTCGCAATGACAGGAAAGTGACAATGATGAATACAGCGTGTGCTAGGCACGCAGCGGTGTCATGGCAGGGTGGAAGAGATGTAGCAAGTACCCGGTCTCTGGAGAAAATGGAGCACTCCAAGAGGTGATGTTTATGTGACATACAACTCTTTAGGGCCTTCACTTGCACAGGAGCATGGTAAGTTTTCTCAGTAGAGGCTGAACAGCATTACTTTGTGGTTTTTGGCTTGCTCTGGTGAGTGCTTTGAGGAGCCTTACACACAGTGAAATAGATGTTATGACACTCATGTGCTCCATCTCACCCTGCAAACACCTCCCCTGATCAGAGCCAGGCTTCTTCCAAGGGAAGGACTCTGCAATTTTTCTGTCTATACAAATCTCAACCGTTGTGATCTCCAGAGTTATAGAGCATTGTGAATCCCTTTTTTCATGAAGTGCTGAGTGTCCATGTTTTACTGTATTAGCTGTCTCCTGGCAGTGTGCACTGTACTTCTTCAAAGTGCTTGTGCTTCTTTGCAAGAGGATTCCTCCATGTGCATTCAATGTGCAGTAGAAATGTTTGACAAAGGTCTGCTTAAGAATGTACTTCTAGACCAAGACAGACTTTGTAATGTAATCAACATGTTAAATAGTGAGAAGATTTATTTTTCTTTCAAACCTGTGCTAATAGACTGCTGTAGTTCAGTATATATGAGCTCTTACTGGGGAAATTATACAACCCAAGGGAGTTGTTTTCAAGGACAAGTCTAAGAAGAAAAGGATTTATAGTATGACACTAAATATGCTGTATTAACTGGGAAAAGCCCTGTGGACATCACTGGCTCTCAGCCTGGGATCTGACAATCTTTCATCTGATTTTGAGCTTCATGCCCTGCAGGAATACGAAGAGACTTTTCTTTCATCCACTGGAACACCCGAAAAAGAAATTACCAATAGGAGTCAGGAATGTTTATTCCTTCAGCTCTGAGTCAAACATGAATCTGAACTATGACACAACAAGCTGCTTTTCTAAGCTATTTTTATTCTGAGGTTTGATACTTTGCGGGTAACTTTAGGATGAATGAGGGACACTAACAGGCAATGAAAACAAAAAATTGTTAATGTTGGTCTACCCTGTAGCTAATTCAGCTGCAATAGTACCCAGAGCAGTCTTCATGCTGAAGGCAGGAGCAGATTTTATCCATACCCAAGCTGGGTGGGAAATGATGTACTTGTTGATTGCGAAGACAGCGCTTGGGTTAAGCAAGACTCTTGTAAGGCATGCCATCGAGAAAAAATCCACCATTTAAAAAATGTCAGAGGTTCCCATGTGGAATGAACAGGGTGGATTCAGCATGAGGGTCTGTTGAAAGCCTGTGAGTAATTACTGAGGAATGTTCACAGGTTTTCCTTGGGTCGAAGGGCAGGTGACAGTGCTAAGGACTTGTTGTGACACTGTAACATGAGGCCTGGTGAGCCGAGTTAGATGTGGCTGGAGACACATGAAGAATGGAGAGGTTGATCCCAGAGCTCCCTCCTACCGTGTGTGGATCCTGTCATAAATCTTTGATGTGTTCATGGTGCCAGCTGTGCCTGTTGCCTGCCCTATAATCTTTGTTATAACATTACTGCAGGTGCACAGTTCAGAGCAGCTGAACTCATCATAAACTAGGGCAATGCTGGCAGCTGGCACCTGAAGCTGTCATACAGAGCATTTCCTTTGGCCTTGCTCCCTTTCCGTCTCCAGGCTCTTACAGACCCCATATTTAATGACAGTACATAGGGGAAATCTCTCTTCAACTTCACTGGGGTCTTAAACCCTTGCCATTACTTGTTTGAGAAGAAAAATACTCCAAAGGAGCAGAGGAGTTAAGTCAGAGGCACAGCAGCACAACAGGACTAAGCGACAGACAGGAATTTGTTCTTCATATGGTGACCAAAAGAAGTCACTACTTTCCTTTTCATGGGGATGTCCATGGAACTCCCCAGAGAAGCAGCTTTTCATAAATCACCCTTTTGCTGGCTCTTCATTTACTGGCTCTACAGGCTCCAGTCTTCATTCTTTGCCTAGCAAGAAGCATTTACCTGTTCTGTAAACAAATCATCCCATTTCAACTGATGGAGGAAGTTGCTGTTCAGCCACGCCATGGTAAAACATGTTTTATTTCCTCATATGATCTCACCTAATCGCACATACTGCTACAAGCACTTGTCTAGCACAAAGCTTATCCTGCAGAAGCACAGTGATTTTGCAATGAAGTGATTGTGATTTGGTGGCTGGGAAATTCTGCAAGGCAAATTAAGAACCCCTCTCCTAAGGCCATTTTGCCAGAGTGCTCTCTTGCTGTAGGCAATGCTCATTTCCTTGTTAGCCTCTTCATGACAGCTAAATGCTCCAATTAAACTATTACGCTGGTCTCTGCATTAGAAACCTCAGTCCCATTAGATTTTTTTACCATCCATGAAAGTCTCTTAAATGCTCTGTGATTCATCAGAGTTTTCTGCATCTGAGGCCACTTGAAGAACTGTATTCTGCAGGAAGAGCACATGCTGTTGGGAGTGCATGAGCTTTGTTCAGAGCAGGGGAGGTGAAGCTCTGGCTGCTATTTTGGATCTCACCTGGCAAAACCTAAGCCAACTAGAAAAGTAGTTATTTTATCTTCACATCCTCTTCCCCTCTGTATGCTCTTGCATCTAGGAGTTGGATGAAGGCACATTGTGTTTTTGGGCTTTTTTTCAGGAATAAAATACTATGTGTACCTCCTTGGAAATTGTGTGGATAAAATATTGCTCAAGGCTCAGGCTGCAAGCCATGCTACAGATACTCAGTTCTGTATTCTGAGATGCAGTGAATGCATTCCAGTTAGGAAACAATGAGCAGTTTTGCAATATTTGTATTAAAATACTACTGAACAAATTTCTTTAGCTTTGCCTAAGGATTTTTAATTTTGGTTAAGTCCTTAGGTGATATAACGATGTATCAGACCGTCTCTGAAAGAAGAAAGAGGCCACCTAGTGCCGAATTATGGGCTTCTGTAGAAAGCTGTCTGCTTGGAAGGTATGAAAACAACTTGGATGCAATAATAATACTATTTGTGGAAGGTTTAAGAAAACCCGAGAGTGTTAGACATTAAAAATCAGATCTCAATTAGCCATACTTTAAAGATTCAGTGTATCTATTTTACAGGTGGATCCACTGCTTGTCATAAAAACTGAGGGAGATTTGGCAGTCTTTAAGCTCCTGTAGCACTCAGAAAACTGTTCCACTCTGGTAATTAAACTGACACATTTGTGAACACCTCACTGCCCCACAGAACGCTGTCACAGCTGAGTGAGGGGTGAAGAACCAGATGTTCATGAAGGGTAACTGCTGGTGCCAGACCAGCTGCTAGGGCACCACAGAAAATCCCTCTGGGCTGCAGAGATACCACTGGCACTGCAGGATCTCTGGCTTTCTTTATATTCAGTGTTGAAAAAGGTGCCACAGTTTGTTATAAATCTGAATTTCTTGCTGGCATTGCTCCTCTTTCTGCATTGATTTTTAAGAGAGCATGGGGGTACTGGTATGTTTGGAGGAGGGTCTAAACTGATGGGGTTTTGACCTAAGGTCTCTTTGTTGTCTTCTGGAGATACTTGTTTTTTCATGCATTGTCTGCAGGAGGAAATGTTCTCCTCGTTGACTGTGCTTAATCAGACTTAGATAACTAAAGTAGATGGCATGAATAATCCCCCAAGGCATGTATCAGGCATCTCTGTTAAATACTGGTATTGCATGCTCTAGTATTCAATCAGGGTTCCAGTGACACCCTTTGCTTTCAAAGGTGAATCTACTCTATAGAATTCAGGGTAATTTGAATACATACAACTGTAGGGGAATGCCTGTTTTTATCTGGAATGAGTCATCTACACTACATGAAACAACTTCCTTGAGAGAAGAAAAAGCACTTTTCCGTGTCCCCTTCTGAGCCACGGTGCTGTCCAAAAAGATGGCTGAAACAAAGTTCTTAAATTTTAGATTTGTCATATTTTGGTGCTTGGTTTCACTCATCAGTCACTGATGGCTGGAACCTTCTGTAAGTTTAGTACTCTTCAGATTAGACCCTAAGTATCTCCTTTGAAACATCCAGAAATGGAGGTGCCCAAAATCAGTGTCTCTGTGCAATTGTGCCCGTATCAGTTTATTCAAGCAGTATCATGAAAATACCTCTTCCCTGCAAATATTCACTATGCACGTCAATGCTTTAGTAATTTCTGCAAGCACAGGGAATGCCGTGATGGGACTGCACAAGTTGGTGCCTGCCCTGGTGACATGGAATTCCAGAAGGTCAGTTTAATTTGTTGTGTAGTTATAATAAGAATGGGGTTCTGGTGTACAAGGCTTCTCAAAAAAAAAATTTACATAGAAGTAAGGGTACAAAAGACAGAAGATAAGGTGAGATTCCACGTAAGATTACATATGGATGAAATCAGCTTTGTTCTGTGTTTGAGGCATTTTGCTGCAGGCATAAATTGTTGTGTGCCAGATTAGACAGGGACAGTAATATAATAGCAAAAATAGCAATAATGTTTTTAGGTTGCATAACTTCACAGCAAAAACTATATTTAGAGAACTAAATGTGACAAAATCCACAAATATGAATATTACTTTATTCCTAAGTGAATTATTTGTTATGTTTGGAAAGTGTGGCAGTTTCATGTGGCAATTCCAGCTCCTTTACATATTTCAGTAGAAGCTCTAACGCAGTCTGGTATCTATGTGGGTAATAAATAAATTCCAGAGCAAAACAGTTAGATTACAGCAAACAACAAACAAAGGTAGTCAAAAGTCAATAGGAACAGAAGTCCTCAGAGCTGGGTTTTAATGCCTCCCAGTTATCTGGCCCATAATATCAAGTCTGTCCCAGGTGTGCCCCTGCATGTGTGCTCTATTCTTGAAGAGGACAGTTCACATAGGCTAGTGGGAGATTACGTGTTTCTCTATATCTGTCTAATATCTGAAATTCCAAGATTTTAAGACAAGAGGAATGTTTACAATGTTTACAGTTGATTACTCTTATCTCCTGCACAATCCTACGTCAGGTTGTGTTTTTCTAAATGTTTGGACATAAGAATCCTAAAAAATAAAAAAAAAAATCCTATGAAAGTGCAAGACCAAGAGAGTACTACCAGGCTGGGTTTTTATAATTATTCTTTGTAGAAGTAGTCCACTGGTCTGCAGGGATCATGGGCAAGGGATGCCAGACCACAGAGCTGTGTTTTCCATCAGACTGGAAAGCCATGACGTGTGTGGTGGAACATGATCTGGAGCTGCTGGAAACAAAGGTGCATGTGACAAGGTCTGCACACGCAAACTCACACACTCTGAAGTCAAAAGGTGTCACAGGCACCTGCTGATCCTTCTACATCTGCAGAGCAGTGCCTCCACCCAGGAGCCACTGATATCAGTATTATTTACAAACCAGTTGGGTTGATGGTGGAGAATAAAAATATTCACTACATGGAGGTCGATATACTCCAGGTAAATAAATTGTTTGCTGCTGCTGATCTTTATCTGTTAGGAAATCTTGTTGGAGGTTTGTAAACTTTGAAGGGAGCAGCAGACTTCATTTTCATGTCCCCTTCCAAAACACAGTCCAGGAATAATGCACTAAAATCAGAGTCTACAAATGGTGTGTTTGGCACTGCAATGAGCAGTCCCTCCTCTGGGGACCTTCTGGGCTGCAGCTGAACAGTGGTGTTCTCTTTTCCATAGCTATGGTCACAAGAAGAAAATTCGCCTTGTCTTTCTGTGGTACCTTTACAGAAACTGTTCTCTTTGCTGTCTGAAGCAAAGTAATTACTTGAGTAAATAAATACCACCTGGTAGATTTATCAGCAGCTCTAACTTCTGCCTGCAGAATCCTCCAGTGTTTTCTGTCTTGTGCAATTGAGGAAATGTTCATAAACCCTTAAGATACAAGAACTGAAGGAATGCTCTAGAGCTTTTCTGATAAGCTTCAGAATTCCCTGGTAGTACTAATGTTTTAACTTTCCAAAACTGAAGAAATAATACAGATAAAAATTGCACGTAGAAGGAACACACACAGACAAAAATGGCATGTTTCAGCCAAGAGGGAACATTCTTCTGTAAGATTCTGTTTAACACCATACTATCAGACTTTTTTTACCATTTCCAACAAAAAGCTAATATTGAGAAATCTGATGCTGCCATTAGTATCACACACAGCAATAACTCCTGATGGAAGACAGAACCAGCCAAATCTTTGCATTCCCTTTTCTCCCTTTTGCTTTTGTGCAGCCTACCAAAGCTGCCAGCATTTCAGATCTGAACCTGTTTGTCCTTGTTGGTTCTACTCCTCTTTATTCAAGTTTCCCTTTTCTGTTTTGCAAATCTCTGGCCATCTCTACTCATGCATCTCCTGTTTGGTTCAGAGCAATTACAGAGCTTTAGTACTGCATTCCTCAGACCTGAAGTTAGATTTTGTATCTGATTTTACTTGTCTTTTGCCTCCTGTGCCATGGTTACTTTCTTTTTCCCGGCTTTGCTTGGTTTCAGTAGAACCGGTAAGCTTTATTTTTGTTTTCCTTCTGATGAAAAACACTCTGAGTGATTTTAACTTTTAATGCAGCAAGATGCATATGGTCAGACCTGACAGTTGGTTGTTCACAGTGAATTTCTTCTGAATTTGTTAACCTTGTCCTCTTTCTTCCCTCAAACCCCACCACGCAGATGATGAGAGTAGTGCTGGGATGCTCCTGGCATGTGTAACTGTTACAGAGTATAATACAGGATTCCTGCCTTGTACTCCTTTAAATAAACAAACACAGCACCTCCTTCAGTTGCTGGAGTTTGCTGTTTGAGTCACAAAGTGGGGAGCTATGGCTTCTCTCTTTCCTTCAGTTTCTTCCTCCATTTCAGCTTCAGACACTGAAGTTTCTTGCAGTTGGAATGCTTGGTAATACCAGTAAAGCCTGTAAATCTTCTTTGAGAAGAAAGGGTGTGGTGGGCTATCAAGGCACTTCTGACCTCCAGCATCAAGCCCTCTTTCTCCATCTTCCAACATGCAGAGAAAGGGCTTATAAGACAAAATACTTGCAGTTAGAATTTTCTTACTTTTTAGCAAATACATTTCTTTACTGGACTGAGAAAAATCCAAGGAAAACACTAAATCAACCATCTAGTAGTTATGCCTGCTTCTAAATTTGTCCCAGACTCTGTACTGGAGAAGAAGACATCTCCCCAGAGGATCTTTCTTTAGTTCGTCCTAATTGTCCTTCTGTGTTTTGGGGTTTTTTTTTCATCACTGCCTTTATGTAGGAAACATAGTGGTGTTTGTCTAAGATTTTTGATCTAATAGCTTTCTATGGTCTATGGGTCAGCTCTTTTTTTTTTTTTTTTTTAAATAGCCTTCTAAACCTCTTGTGAGTCATAAAAAGCAATTATTTGTGTAGGTCTAACTGTGAAGGTTCCTCTGGGTCTCTGCACAGACTATACAGAAATCTACCTTCAAAAATTATGCCATGAAAAATCTCTGTAGTACTTCCTGAAGAACTGGTCAAGTATTATTTCAGCGTAATCCTCTAACCTTTGTGCTGTAGGTCTTAATCCTCCAAACAGGTATTTCGCTGATTCTCAGTGCCTTGGGACACCATCCAACAAAGTCAGTGACGTTGCTTCCTCTTCTTTCCTCCACCAGGCAGCAGGTCAGAGGTTTTACTGTTACTTGTTTTTTGGACGGGACGGAAACTTGCTGGGAGCACCTGGGGGGTGTGTGTGGGGAAAAGGGTGCTGTTGTATTTACCTTTGAATGGAGGGAGGGAGAGGGATTGCTCAGTGTTTGTTTTTAATCTGGAAACCAAGCATTCCTGGTTTGCTTCCAATTTCTTGGAAGCTTTGTCTCATAAGGTCACAAAGCTCTCCCTACTGAGCAACAGTTTTGTTCCTTCTCTGGAGCAGAACTACCTTGGGAAGGTCCAGCTGGAGCACAGAGCAACCACAAGGTGAGGAACTGAAAATCCAGCATCTGCCTTGGGCTGTTCAGTGCTGGAGAGGGTGACCCTCTGCAGTCTGTGCACCACTTGAGAACTGGTGTTGGGAAATCAGGCACCATTCTGGTCAGATTGTGATTCCTAGACCAACCCCACATGAGTGGGAACATTTCTTCCCAACTACATCCATGCATGAGTCAAAGAAGCTCCCAGGGGTGTTTATCAGCTGATCAGTTTGAGGGGAGAAGCCCTTGAGGGAAGGACTTTCCTACACAGGAGGGAAGTTGTCAGTGTTCTTCTCACTGCAGTACTGCAGTGGGGAGGTGACTCTGACTTGGCACTCTGGGATCTCGCTGTGCCAAACTGTACCACAGGCACAAGACATCCAGTGCAGCCTGTGTGGGTGGGCTGCACTCTGGTGGAGGCAGGCTGTGGGGTTTTAACCTTCCTGAAATGCAGGGCCATAGGGGAATCCTAAGCAGGGGTGAATATTGTGGGATAGGGATCTGGAAGAAGGAGGAAGTCTCAGTCTTGCCCTTATTTTCTACTACTGCAGGAACACCTCTATCTTTTGGTGAAGTGCTCCTCGCTTTTCTCCACCCTTTCAGTGAGGTCAGTGGAGCTGAGGAATGTGTACATAAGTTTTGGGAGGGAGAAGATCACCCCTCTCCCATACCCAAATATAGCCCTTAGAGCCTACACTGTCCTAAAACTTAATTGCACCCTGTGGTATCATGATAATTTAACAAAAGCAGTTTCTTCTGTTGTTGGTACTCCTCCCCAGTCAGTCTGTCTGTCTGCTATCAGCTTCTGAGAGGCTGTCAGAAGTTCAGCTTTGTTGTCTTCAAGGGCTGCAGAGTCCACAGTCATTCCCCTAGTATGTGGTCTTGGTATTTTTACCACTGGGGTGATCCTCGAGCAGCCATCAGGAAAGAAGCTGGTAGCTGGTCAAGCTTTGCTTTCAGTGTTCTGCAAACACATGCCAGCACCCCACAGGTGATTGGATATCTGCCCCCAAATTCCAGGGTAGATTGGCTGGTGGATGAGGGAAGAAGGAAGGTTAAGGAGCTGTAGCTTTTGGTCATAGGATGAATCTCTGCCCCTTCCTTCATTGCACTCAACTTCTGGAAGGGGTGTAGCAGCAAGGGCTCTGGACTCTGCCTCTGTTGAGGCACATCAGCTATCAGGACTGAGGAACACATGTTTATACACAGATGTTCTGAGTAATCACACATAATCTTTAATTCTGTACCAGTCCTATTGATAAATCAAACACGTGCAGGGTCTTGAGTTGCTCTGCACTATAAAATGCTGTACAAGGATAACTTTGGGTTAGATTTATAGCTTAGTAGTTCTCCCAGTTCCCATATAGGAGGAAACAGAAAGATGAAATTGCCCTCTCGAGCCACGTGCCTGCATTCCAGGCATATCCCAGCCTCCCACAATCTCCCTGAGAGCTGTGGGTGAGAAAGAAGATGGGAGCTGGGCAGCAGTGAGTGTGTGCCTGACTCAGGATGGATGTTTGCAGTTTCCACTTCCCTATTGTGCCTGGCAAGCTACATGGTTTCTGATTTAAAATTTGTAAGAATGTACTGTGAACCATGAGAAAGTGAAATGATGCCAGTAATTCCATCAATCTCACCTGCTTTTACAATGTAATAAAAAACCGAAAATTTTTCTGGCTTGAAGTTCTAAGAATTCTTTTCCTTGAAATCATTATGAAAAGCTGACTTTTAAAAATTTTGCTACAATTAATTTTTTCTGATACATTTTACTTCTAAAAGATCAAGATAAAGATCATTTTTTACTAGATCAAGGCATTTAATGACTTTTTCAGCAGTGTTAAACCCAAGATTTTTAATTCTGTTGGACTAAAGAAACCTTAACATTGAATTCTTTGAAGTCAACACAAAATATTCCTGTAGAGAACAGATACAAAATTAATGTTACTGAAGACTCATTACACAACACTACCAATTTACTGCTCTTTTGGACAATTGTTCTGTGGGTGAATTTCCAGCTAGATCTAACAGCAATTGGAAGAATGAGACTGGTGGGCTTTCCCCATCATTCCTAAGGCTCTGTGGCAAATAATTTTATAGGAACTTAGAATTAGGGGCATCTATTAATGAGAAGTGCCACAGTTTTTCATAGCAATGTGGTAGAAACAAACATAAAGTTATGAAACAAACAGAACATTCAGAGTATATCGTTTGGTAACTGCCAATTATTTTTAGAGTAGCTTCCGAGTTCATCCTTGAAACTGCTGTGGGCATGGCATTACTGAGAGCTGTGTGTGCCCCTTACTGGAAGGGCAGATAATTGGTTTCTCCTCTGCAATTGCCTTGGATCCAGTCATGTGTCTGTAGGGCAAGGGAGATTGTTTTGGTATTCCCCGTGGGAAATGCTCAGACTCTTTTCCTTGGGGTGATGAAATCCTGATCCTGCAGTGCCAGTTCTGTTTGCAGCTTTCTGATCTGTGCTTTTGTTTGCCTATCCCTGGCCTTGAAATAATTTCTGCTGAATCAGGTCAGGTTATTACTACATTGGGGAAATCCAGTTCTCAAGAGTACAAGTGGTTCTGACCTGACAGTTATTTCTAGTATTTTCCTTCTTTTTTTCCCAGAATCCCTCCCCTTGCTCACTCTCCAAACTTCACAATCAGTCTGTGATAGTTTTTGATAACCTTTAGAAGTATTTCCTTGCCAAAAGCCAAACCAAATTCTCTCCACCAGTTAATATCAACATCAACTCTAAATAGTCAGTGGTGACCTTCAGTTTTGTTTAAGCTGCTTTCTGCTTACGACTGTGTACATGACTTCATATAAAATTCTTCATCAAATATGATTCCCTGAAAGATTTCTAATCTAATTGACCAGTTCTGTGGAAGGACATAGCATTTTACCTAAGGCAGATTGAAATTCACTCATAAAATCTGGGTTGCAGTTCAGAGCTCTGGTTCTGAATTTGGCTGGTGGGTCCACTTCTGATCTTGACCTTGTTTTGTAGTTGTTGCCCAGATAAACCAACCTTTCTATAACATTTCATCTCTTTAGAGAATGAGGAAGCTTATAATGTTTCCTCTATGTGCAGGCCCAAGAAGAGTTTTTGAAGTCCTGAGAGCCATCCTAATGAATCTAGACACTTGTTGGAGTGCTCTCAAGTTGAAAAGGTGGCATTGTACATAAGCAATCATAAATTCTGTTCTTAGTAAGCTTTGGAACATAGATGGATTTATTTTTTGCACATTATTTAATTCTGAAAACTATACAGATGGTTTTTCAGAAGATGTTCAAAGTACGGAAATGCTGCTGTATTAATAATGGTACAAAATGTCTTCACGACACAAATCATTACACCGTCGTTACGTGAAGAGCAAGCACTCAGTGGCAAAGTACACTTCAGTCTGAGAGCTGAAGTATGGGCAGAGGTCACTGTAATCAGCAACCACAAGATCTGTGTGTATGTGAGACCTAGGCAGAAGCGTGGATATTGCATCACAGGATGAAGGGTTTTTCATTAGTGTTTTGCACAATCTAAGAATTTTTACAAATTGTAAATCCTTGCTTGAACAAATTGTTCATTGTCTAATGTCAATGTCCACTTCCATTTCCTACGTTAGATCCCTATGACTTCAGCCAAAGTTAAAAATCATTCTGAAGTTTTACTAGGTTTTACAAATAATAGGAAGCAGTAACTTTGTATTAGAACAAAATATTAAAATTGAAATTACTAGGAGCAGATGGAGTCTTTACCCATTAAACTGATCACAATGCACAGGGAGTTTTACCTGGCTAATTGGGCTGATCTCCATGTACCTTTTGTTACAGACAGGCACTTCTGTCTCAGGTCTCTGTATTATGGCGATGGCCTCAAAGATTGTCTCAGTCAGAAAGCCTAGATCTTAAGAATCTTATGGAATAAAATTTGGGAGGGTTATAATTAACAATGAAGTTAATGACTAACAAGATTGACAACAATGAAATCTTCCTGATTAAGAACGCTGTAGCAGGTTATGCATTTCTTTTTGTTTACACATTCTCTCAACAATGTGTGTGTGTGTCTGTGATCCCATAAGGTTTTTATAGTGCTTCAAACAAACTATCTTTGTATTGCCATCGCCATTTGAGTTCATGTAAAGTTATCCCTCTTATGTGCAGGTACAGCACCAACAAAATCAATGTCAGAAGCAGAAACAGAACTTAAAACCCACACAAACTCCGGCAGCTGAAATTGCTACATTTAGTAAGACGAGATCGAGGTGCATGCTAACCTTGACCTGAATGCCACGGTGATCTGATGAAAGATGGTACAAGAATGGGTGCCCCTCCCACATGAGCCGACTCTGAACTCTGCCAGACAGCCCCACAGCCTCTGCCTTTCTGTGGTGAAGCTTCTCCTGCTGCCCACACTTCTTCAGCAGTACAAGCACAGAGGTACTATGGTGGGCAGCAGCAGCATATGTGAAGAGTAGGATGGGGACAGATGTCACAGGGAGGGAGCTACTGCAGGAGAGGGTCCTGGGTGTACTTTTCACCAGGAATTATGTGTTGGTTGCTTATGAAAGAATAATAAGCGAACTTTGTGTTGCTTTGGCAAGGGAAGTGTGGCTTGTCTGTCTCAGTGAGTGTATCTGTTACCTAACATTGTTTTGATGTTGGTACTTTGGGAGATGATGATTCATGTTCAATTCTTGCTTTTCTCTTAGTCATGGCCTTGTGGTCCCTTGCCTTCCAGGGATCCCTGCCATGGCCATGAGCTCTGCCTGATGTGAGCAGAATTTTGCTGCACGTTCTGTTTTACACCGTGATGTGGTTCAGGTTTATAGGTCAGTGTTTAGGACAATGCAGAAACATTTGCATGGAAAGGTTTTATCTATGCAAATATAAGGAAAGGGGTGACTGCTTCATGGGAGAGATAATGGAGTGTTTAACACTGAATTTCCTCTAACAGGTGCCAACTCCTCAGCACTCACAGGCAGCAGCTGCTGGGCACTCACTGCCAAAGCAGCCAAATCCAGGCACCTGTAAATGAGAAATGGTAGCTCAGTGGTGTGTGTATTCCAAACCATGTGACTTCCAAGGTCCTTTGTGTTCAGTATGATTTTAGGCATGTTGTTTTTAATACACAGTCTTTTTCCAGCATCAGTAGTTAAGCTAATATGGTAGACCTGTTTCTTACAAAAACAAATATGTTTTAATTGTGGTAAATCCTAGGGACAGATCAGGCCATGGCAAGGGCAGCAAGTGAAGGAGAGACCAAAACAAAGTGGAAAGTTGTTGAACACTGCTGCTGGCACTTATGGAAGAACATTGCATGTCTTTAAGGCCGTACTGGGTGGGAAGAAGAGGCTGCTGGAGGGAACACAAGCTGTAGGACATAAATCCTTGTATTAAGCAATACAGGAGCTTCCTCTTATCTGAAGAGAAGGAAATTGCAAGAAAGATATTCCCAAGCAACAGGTGAAGTCCCACGTTGCCTAACTCAATAGAATCCTACCCTGGATGTGTGTGGTTTCCATAAACGCACAGGATTTTCTAGACTGGTGGAAAGTTAGAGGGAGTTTGGTATTTATCTTCAATCTTCTGAAAATACCAATCAGATGCTGTTTGAAAAAACAAAGCTGTTATTTCTTACAGCTCTTTCAGCATGTTCCTGTTGACTCTGGGCAGTTAACTTCAGGCACTTGACAGAGAAACAGCTGTAGAAAAATAATCAAGTTGTTAATGATGCTCATAATGTTGTCAACATTTTATTTATTTGGGGGATTGTCTGCCTAGATTCTTCTGAGCAGAATCCAAACTGAAAACTGACTGATTTTGAGTCTTGCTTTCAGACTTGAAATGCTGATATGAGCTTCCAATTACATAAACAAAGTTGAATCTAAATCTCAGCTCTGTAATCTCTATTTGATCCAAATTTAACCATGGGCTTTTTGCCCATTTTTGACAAAAAGTTCAGCAAACAGTGAATACAACTGAGCTACAGAGAACCAGCAGCAAGTTTGTACTGGAGTGCTAAATACACACAAAATGAGCTGTGAGGGATATACACACTTCCACCTTTATTACTGCTTTATCCCTGCCCTGGTGAGGTTATGTCTCTGAACAGATGAAATAACAACCTTCAGCAGTAATTGTAGTTGTTGTTGTGACACTGTTCTTTATTGCATAAAGATGCCCAGTATGTAAATTAGGGGAAAGAAAGAGGAAGGGGAGGACGTTTGGAGTGATGATATTTGTCTTCCCAAGTCACCATTACGTGTGATGGGGCCCTGCTCTCATGGATGTGGCTGCACACCTGCCTGCCCACTGGAAACAGTGAATTAATTCCTTGTTTTGCTTTGTTTGTGTGCATGGCTTTTGCTTTTCCTATTAAACTGTCTTTTTCTCAACCCATGAGGTTTCCACCTTTTACCCTTCCAATTCTCTCCCCGATCCTGCTGGTGAGGGAGTGACCTGAGTGCCCTGTGGTATTTGGCTGCTGGCTGTGGTTAAACCACAACACCCAGAGCTACAGAAGAGGCTTAAGCAGACAAAACTGAAGAGCCAAGAGCTGCCTTGTGCCAAGGATGGGAAGAGAGCCAGCCTCCCTGAGCCCCACTTGTGATTTTACTGAAAGTGGGTATTGTGATAAATCCCTGCAGTCTGCAAGACAACACATTTGTCCTGATTGAGCTTGAGTGCTTCCTCTCCTTGTGGTGTCAGAACTCAATCTTGTTTTCAGCTTTTTGCTTCAAAGGCTGGGCCAGCCCCATGCTGTGAGTGTGTGTTTCACAACTGACCTGGTGCCCAGACCTTTGTGAGGTGACAATGTTACCTACTTTCTTGAACTTTTCACTGTTTGGCCTTTACTCTGTGACTGCTGCAGGTGGAACATGCACTAATCCATTTATGCCTCTTCCTGCTCCCTGGTCTGTGGGAGGAGAGGGTTCGATAAAGGCTTTTGGTAAATTCCTTTCAGGTAAAACAGAGAAGAGAAGGTTATCTTGGGTCATCTTTGTGTCTAAACTCCAGCCCCTTCTATGTAAATAAATTACCTTCCTCAATGCCAGACCAAGTAACTTTAAGAAAAGTTTAAAAAATAAACCTCACACCTTTGAAACAAATCAGCCAGAAAACAGAAACAGAACCAGACAATTGATAGTATCTGGGAGTTGCCTCTTTACACAGCTCCATGACAGGTATCAAAGCCTCCTACATTTACACCTGCCAGGGCTTCACAGCACGTGTGTGTTTCTGGGACTCTGTGAGCAAAGTGTGGTAGCTGCATCTAACACCTGCTGTTGGTGGTCCCTCTTGTTACATGGGATGGTGAGCACGACAAAACAGACCTCGTGGCATCTTGAAATGGGCAATTCTAACCAGGCATCCCTGCTCCTCAGGCATTTCTGAGTATTTTAACTCGCAAGAACTGTACTGGGGCTTTGGGTTGATGGCAAAGTGAATGTGTCAGCCATGTGCTGTGGTGCATCAACCCCAGCATCAGCAGCCATTTGAGGGAGGGCATTGTCCTGCTCTGCTCTGTGCTGGTGCAGCCCTACCTCAAGTCTCGTGTGCAGTTTTGGTGCTTCTTTGCAAGAAGAACATCAAATCACAGAGCACGTTCAGAGGAGTGCAACCAAAATGGTGAAAATCTCAAGGGCAAGACTTGGAGGAGCGTCTGAGGTCACTTTGTTCAGCTTGGAGAAGGCTGAGAGGGACCTCACCACAGTCTACAGCTTCTTCAGGGAGGGCAGTGGAGAGGGAGCTGCTGATGTCCTCTCTCTGGTGACCAGCAAAATATGAGGAAATGGGATGAAGCTGTGTCAGGGGAAGTTCAGGCTGGACATTAGGAGGAGGTTCTTCACTGGAAGAGTGGTCGGTCACTGGAACAGGCTCCACAGTGGGATGTGGTCATGGCACCAAGTCAGAGCTCAGGGAGTGCCTGGAGAACATTCTTGGTCAAATGGGATAACTTTAGATAGTCCTGTGAGGAGCAGAGAGTTGGCCTTGATCTTTATGGGTCCCTTCCAACTTGAGATATTCTATAATTCTATGATTCCTTTAGCTCAGCATGGACTTGCAACACAGGAGGCTTTTAAGTTTTCCTCTGTTCAGGACTTGCTGACAGAGTCAGAGTTTGGAAGCACAAGGAAAAGACATTGCAACCAAAAGGATTTGGTTTAGCGTGGTAGGAGGTTACTGCAATATTTAAAGCAATTAACATATCTCCATAGGGTCCATTTAGCAGGTTTTGTGAAAATAGATAGAATTAAATGCAACCAAAGTTAATCTGGCTTCCATGGGGACCTACTGTGTCCCATTTGGGAAATAAAAGGAATTTTATGTAGCCTTTTGAAATCCGGTTTTCCACCTGGTCTATGATTACCCTCTCTGCTCATACAGAAGTTCTGTGACCTGAACATTCTGCAAATGAAAAAGGAAATGGCTGTTACATCTGTTAGGCATCCAGCTGACAGGTGATGGTGTAGTTTGACAAAGAATTAGAACAAGGCTGACATTTCCTTTGTGGTCTAAATAGTCTAACCCAGAGAAAATATAGTAGGCACAGAAACACTAAATTGTTTGACTTTTTCAAAACAGAATCTAAGGAACAGAATTTAATAGAAGAAAATAGAAATGCAAATGGAAGGAAATTGGTTGTAGTTTCTCATTTTGAATAAATACAAGAATAAAATAATCACATTCTTTTACAAAAGCTGTAAACACCCTTTGACTACTAGCTTAAGCAAACTATGAGTCCATTGCTATCCAACTTCTATCTTACCTCTAAAAACAAGATGGAAAAGTTTATCTAAAAAGGAAGTTTTCTTCACTGAGTGAGACTCTACCTCTGATTGTATCCAAGTGTTTTGTCAAAAAAAGAGCCTAAGTAGGACAGGAGGAATAAAATATACAGAAAGGTGATTTGTTGTGGATTACTCCACATGACTTTTAGGCTGTACTGGCTTTTTATCCAGTTGCTGACTTTGTTTGATAGGCACAACTAAACTGGTGTGCATGGGAGTTTGTTCCAATATTCAAATGTTGCTATTGAACAAACAGTTTTATTCTCAACTGGCTCTGAAACTGCCTCTCAGTGGAGCCAAGAGCCATCATTCCCAGCACTGAAGGGTTGCCTGTGTGCAGGTGCTGCCTTGGCAGAGAGCACATTCATCAGGCTCCACTGCAAGGTGTTTCAATTTGCTTGTCCAAGAAGGGCCCAGATCATTGCTGGGGTTTGAAAACTTGGCCAGGGAGAAGGAGGAGGAGACTGGTCCCATCATCAGGAAAACCAGCCCGGTGGGTTTCAGTCCTCTTAACACATCTTGGTTTCTTTAGCAACTGTAAACATGAGTGAACCTCCTACAGAAAACAGTTGTCATGGAGCTTCTGGAAGAGGAAGAAGTAGGTATTTTTAGAAAGAGCTTGGAGGTCATCCGAGTGTCTTTGACCAACGTGACCAACACAGGCTCCAAGGCTCATCTCAACTTTGCTTGTACACAGGCTAAGCTCAGCATCTCATCAGAGGGGTGAGGAATGGAGATAGTGTTAGTGAACAAACAGGTTGTGCTTGCTATCTTTCTTCCAGAATCAAGCTTGAACTTTGTCTCTTTCTCACCATCCTGCTGGGAAATTGGAATTTCTGTTGTGATTGCATGTGGCTTAGGTTTTGTGTATGTTGGTTAAAGTGTGTCTGGGTTATAGATCAGTTGGTCTAAACTGGAAAAAACAAGAGCAGATGCAGAGGAATTTCTTGAAGAGAAAAGGAAATAGCCAACACACACCTCCCCCACATTTTATCTATTTAATTTGCAAATTCTTCTTCATTCATGACACAAAATAAGTGTGGCCAAAAAACCTTAGAGCCTAGCAGATTTCAGTAACAGTGAGAAATCAGGTATTGCAACCTGATAAAAGAGACTTTGAAATATATTTAAATGCAATGAGGATAGATACAGCCACTTGACTCAGAGAGAGAGAGTTGCAGATAGAGAACTGAAGGGTTTGGATGACATCACAGTGTTATTATTTCATGATTGTAAGGTTTCATAGCGTCATCACATTTGTGTACGTGATGGATCTACCATATTGTTTAAGCATGGGACACACAACAGTGACTCTGGAGCAATAGCAGCTGTGATTTCTTGGTCTAATGGCTGCTCTCAAGTCTTTGGTTTCCCATGTCATCTCAAATGTCGTCTGAGCAGAAGAGTTGAGGCGGGGAAAGGCTTCAGGTCTTTACTGGGTTAGGGTTTTTTTTCTCAGATGAAAAGTATCTTCTCTTTTCCTGGCATTAGTCTGGCAAGAATTTCTGTTTCATGGAGTACGAGGAGATGATCTATGTACTGCTTTCTGCCTGCTGAGCCTAAGAAGTGCCATAATATATCCACACAGGATCTGTGGGCTTCAGAAAGATTAATGACTTTTTTCTGCCTTTTCCTGTTCAATTGCATCTCTCTGCCTGTCAAAGCCCTGTTTTAATTTTTTTTCCATAATTTTAAATTACTTTAGGGTGTTAGAAACTTTTAGTTGTTCTATTTCACTACTTTTTCTTTGCCTCGTCTCCAGCAGGTTTTTGCTTTGATATTGATCTTTTAAGTATGGAAGTTTTTTCTCAATTTCTCTCTTTCAGGAATTTAATTTGCATGACTACAGGTTCATTAAAATAGATCTTAGGACTTTTAGCAGAAATGTTTGTCGTGACAATATTAAAACAGGCCACCTCTGATTGCCTCTGTTCACTCTGAGATGAAGATAAGCTGTTTCTCCTGGCTATCTTCTCAAGGTAAAAACAGTTTCAGTGAAAGAACAGTATAAAACAAAACATGAATGCTTGCTTCAGCCTAGATTTCCATCCTCTTTACTTAATTTCATAAAAAAGGCAAAAAACCTGTTCACCTGATAGGCAGGAGTCTGGACTAGAGGTACTTTCCAGCCTGAGTTGTTCTGTCTGTGAGTCTGTTGTCATATAAATGCTCAGATTAGGTTGAAAGGGAAAAAAAAAAAAAAGCAATTACAACAAAATTTAAAAGGTATTTTGAAAATAGAAGTTTAAAAATTGTGTTACAGTATTTTTCCCTTTTAAATTTTTTTTCAATGCATGAGCTTTTTGTTGAATTTGAGATTAGTTAGTTCTTTGGAAAATCATTTCTGTTGAGTTTACCATTCAAAAAAAGACGTGTCACCTCCAGTGACTTCCTCCTAGGTACTTTTCTCTTTGTAAGACAGACTAATATGATCTAACCTTCTGCAAATATAGTTAAGCTTGTTATGTTTCCAGTGGGAAACTACCTTCAAACAGTAACCAAAGAAACACCTTAATAAATAAATGTATTAAGCTGATAAAGACTTTAGAATTACTGGTTCTACTTTATCACCCTTCTAGGATCAACAGCTTTTCAAATGGCTCGAGAATGTGCCTCTTCTGTTTGGGTTCTCATGTCAACAGGATGCTTAGGTTGTCTTCAAAGTTTGCATCCTTGCCCTCCCTGCTCTTTGTCCCTGCCTGTGGTCACCCATGTTCAAAGGAGTGCAATCCAGACTGGAAGATGTGCAGAGGAGGGATGTCAGAATGACCAGAGGAACTGAGATGTGACTGGAGGCATTTGGTTTATTTACCTTAGAAATACCAGAGTGAGAAGAGATATGACAGGTCTCAATAGAAAAGGTCAACAGGAAAGATGGGAGGAAAGGGGAGAAGGGGGGAAAAGCAAAGGAGGAAAAGCAAGTTAATTAAGCACAAGTACAGTTGTTAAAGGTGCATTTCATCTTTAGAGGTGTCAGATTGTGGAAATGCTCTATCTGGAGTAGCAGGTGGAAAACCTTACCAGGTTAAATTGAGGTTTGTTCACTTTAAGAGGAATGGAATGACCCTGCTGTCCACAGAATATTGGATTGTACAACCTAGATCTGCCTGTCCTCTAACTCCTGCTTTGTGCCTTCTCATACCACAGTGACCCTTCCTACTAAAAAGCTGACTGGGATAAACCCTTGCAGATCATCCATTATAACAAATTTTTATAGAAATATTTACTCCTTTTTTCCTGACCCTGTAATAGGACTGCTTGATACCTTCTTTTGGTAAAGGAAATCCAGGTGTCAAGTTGGCAAATATCCTTTCTATTTTGGAGCAAAGCTAGCAAGTTAGCTATTTGCAGTCTGTTTTATCATTTGTGACCTCAGTGTGCCTGTGAATCTCCTGACCTTGCTCAGAGTGCCATGTGGTGATTGTATTCTTGTGTTTGCAATCATTATCTTTCTAAAAGAAAGGCCTAAAACAGGTGTCCATGTCATTAAATATAGTGCTTGAAATATTGGAACTAGTGGAGATGTTATCTGGCCTTGATTTAGGCAAATAAGGAAGGACCTGACCTCAGCCTTTATATAAACAGCCAGCAGCACAGCAGTAAATCTGCCAGCGTGGCACATGGAACTCTTCTCTAGGGTTCAGTTTCCTCTCCACCATCCATATCCACTTCATCAGCCAATGCATGCCCATAGAGAGAGCATACTTACTGTCAAGTGAACCCTGGAAAGCCTTAGGAAACAGTCAAGATAAATGTACCAGGATTTCTGATTGAATTTGTATCACCAGTAGTCTTTAGTCTTTGATGGGAAAATGTCGCTTTTACATCACCATCAACCGCCTTATAATCTTGTTAAGGTTAACAAATGAAAATATCTATTTATTTAGTGTTTCAGGTATACACACCCAGAGTAAGTCCCAAGTGTGTGTAATTTGAATACAAAGGAAAAAACCTGATTGTCTTAGTTAAGCAGGGGAGTAAACGCAGCCCTCTTGTCTGGCTTTATTTTCTACCACGAGGTTTCCTCCACAACTTCAACATTCACTTAGCTGGGAAGGACACTGAAAGGAAGGACACAGAGCTGTGTAATTCAGCCTATAAAGCCACACTGTGTATGGGCAACAGCAAAGACATGAGAAGGATTGAAACATCAGAAAAGGAAAGCAGCCAGTATTAACCTCTTGCTGGAAGGACTCATGTCCATGTGTTGCCCCTTTTACTACCAGTGCCCAGTTCAGTATCAGTGTCATCTTAATGCTGCAGACATACCTGGGACTCAGTGTCCCAGTAAAGAAGGTAACCATGACCTATAACCTAGGAAGATTCAGATTCAGGAAACATTTTGTTCTATTCCCATGTACATGTATCAGAATAGAGGTGTCCAAGTTACCTGCTAAACAATTTCTTCTAAATGGAACTATATTCCAACATTAAAGTTCACTTCACAGGGAGCAAATAAAAAAATAACAATGGCAAAGGAATCCTTCACTCCAAAGTGAAAACAAATCTTCATGTAACTAACAAAGCCCTGCCTCACAGGAGTGTTTCACAACCACAGAATCTTGTGCAAGCAAGATTGGCATTTCTTCCAAAAACTGGACACTTGCTGGCACCACAAGCACCACTGAAAACAATGTTGTAAATTTACCTTTTGGTTAATATCTACCACCAGAATGCCCGAAATGAAATGCTACCTTGAAACATCTGTAGAAGGAAGTGATATGTGTTTAGTTAATGAAATTCTGCAAAGTGATGATCAATAAACATAGGATTTTATGGTTTGGACATAAATCATCAATTTTTAAATGAAAATTAACACTCAAAAGTTAGTGTTTCAAATTTTTTCCATACTGCAACAGCTCTGGAGTGATTGTGCTAAAACTTGAAATATCAGCACAGAAGGGAAAGGGATTGGGTGGAATAACGGAGGGAAGTTTCCCGGGACTTTTTCCAGGTACTGCACTGTGCAACTGGGAAAATTATCATGTTATGTGATGTCAGTAGCACAGGATCTGCTTTGATTAAATCATCTAATCACATTACTTGATTAAGTTCTTTAATCAAGGCGGGTCCTCTCTATTCAGTAGCCTGAAAATATAATGTGTTTTAGCTGCATACCTCAGGCTGCTAAAATAGGGCAAATACTCCTATGTGTGCTGGCGTGGGAGGTATGGCTGCAAAGCCTGTATCTGGATATGCAAACAAATACAATCTCTGTGCACATTTCTTGGGTTTGAAGTAGCCGTTCTGTGTAAACTCTGGGGCTTGCTACTATTTTTAACTTCTTACTGGCTACCACGACTCAGCAATAAATGTGTAGGGCATATTTACATGGTTCTAAAAGCAGTTGCGTGTGCTCTGTGCTGTGTGGAACTGGAGTCTTGGAGACTTCCCATCATAGACAGAAAATCTGGTTCTCTCCTTCGGCTTTTGCAAATGTTTGTAAAAAAAAGCCAAAACCAACAGAGAGAAGGTGAGCCTTTGGGGATAAGAAACTGAACATGGTACAGCCATCACACCCAGATTGTCACTACAAACCGGAGCTTTTCTCACAGCTAGTCCCCTATGGATCAGTGTTTGCTGTCCATCACAGTTTATATGGTAACTTTCCAGGGACTGCTCAATCCACTGTTTTTAGTAGTCTGTCTGACTCGTCGTGGTGCTCCCTGCCAAGTGCATAAACACAGGTTCTTGTGTCTTGCTTCATCTCATGGGAAGGACGTCAGTGCACTTCCTTACTTTGCCTTCCTGCACTCCTGTTCAAACTTTACTCCCTTGTTTGCCAGTCAAGGAGAAGTTTGTAATGAGGAGTGCAGGAGATTATAGGATAGCCAGACCAAGATTATGCAAAGAAACTCATGACTGTATAAAAGTTTGCAAAGCGTCACAGTCCAGAAGTGTCCGGATGAATGCCAAATGTTGATATACCAGATATCAGCCTTTATGTAATTGCCCCAGCTTTCAGGAAAACACCATGTCTTCACAATACTTTTTTCACATGAACATTAAAACCAGCCACAGAAAATGTAGGTCCTTCAAGAACTAAAAAAAAATAACAGAACAGTGTAAAAATTCATACATTATTCTTCAGCTTTCAGGAAAGTGGACTGTGTTTTTTTTTTCCTCTGGTGTAAAAAATTTCTAGAAGTGGGAACCTTTTGCACTACAGAGCAGCTGTAACCTGGTGGAAGCAGGTTGTTGCCAGTGGGTATACTAATAATTTTAGCAATTCACCTTTCAGAGGTGCATCTGCATGAGACTTCGCACCAGGACAGTACTCAGTCCCTTACCTTTCTATACTGAGACTCCTTGAAGTCTGACAGAGACTTCAGCCCTTCCCCCAAATAAATTACCCATCCCAAGTGGGTTATGGATTATCTTGGGGTGGTCAGCTTTCTTCACTGCTTAAGGGGAATACAAATGCACTCCCTGATTTTAGAGAGGAGGAGGTCCTCTGGTGAGGATAAAGAAATTATGGAGTCTAGTGCTTGTGTCCACTGCAGTCCACATGCTCTCTGCTAAGCTCGTGCTATATAAAATACTTGAGCCCTACCTCTGCTATCATCCTTGTAACAAGGTAAAAGGACCCATTTCTTTTAGAAAGGTTTACTAAGTCTATTGATGCAAAGAGTAGTAGAAGATCTAGATAGTAGAGGGAATAATATTAATAACTCTAATATTCTTTTAAACGCCTTTTTTTTTTTTCCAAATTGTGAAAATGTTCAGCTAAGTAATTGTTCTAGTGTCCCTGCAAACCTCGCTTTTTTGTTTTGGACTCAGAATCGTGTTATTGCAACAGGTGACTTTATGGCATTACTACTTGATATGAGGTTGTTTTTTCTTACGTGAGAAGCTCCACTGACTTGGATGAGCTCTTTCTGAGAGTAATTGCT
This sequence comes from Orthonyx spaldingii, assembly GCA_013397795.1. Taxonomy (NCBI): domain Eukaryota; kingdom Metazoa; phylum Chordata; class Aves; order Passeriformes; family Orthonychidae; genus Orthonyx; species Orthonyx spaldingii. The sequence continues at coordinate 5,101,415 of VZTJ01000523.1, forward strand.
AACCTACAGGAACAGGTATCACACAAAGGAAAGTGTTGATGGAGGTATTTCCATTCCAAAGATATCAGGCAGGACTAACAGCCTGGCTTTTGTCCTTTTGTGAAGGAGGACAATCACAAAGATAGTTCTCTTGATGATCACATAGCAAGACTGCATGTTAACATGTAAAATTACCTCAAGGAAAGGACTGAGCTGAAAGGTCTTCTTTTTGCCGTGTGATAGCCAATGCCTGTATTTCAAAGCCTTACTGTTAGTCAAAAGCTTCTCAAGAATATGCATTTATGTTATCTTCTGTGAAAAGCTTTTTTCTTTTTTTTTTTTTTTTTAGCAACTAACAAGAAAGTATAGAATTGGGGGGTTGGGGAAGAAGAACTGCCTACCAGCATGTCCGGGCTGTGCTGAACTCTAGAATTCTTGACACTTGATGCTGAGGAAGAATTTAAAAATGAAACTGTCAATGAGATTGATGAACTCAGTACAGCATATTTGAAAATTACTGCTGTACTCACTCCTAGGCTTTATTTTACTCAATTAAAAATGACTCCTTGGTTTCTACTGGCCCCACCTCTGAAATATTTCCTAATAGGAAAGTCATTATATTCTGACACCTATGTGCTCCCTGATCATTGTTTTGATAATTGCATGCTCCCAGTTTTTCTTTTTCCCACACTTTGTCTCTTTCCTTTCCTTTGTTGTATCTGTTGTTACGTCTTCCATGATGCGATACCCGAGGTTTTGCGTTTACAGAGCGTTTCAGTTGCTCAAAGACAAGTTGAACGTGTTTATAACCTGCCTCTAGGATGGTCAGGGAGGGGGAAGGTGGAATGACACCTGCCTGATGCATCTTGGAAAGACTTGGATGTTTGTTTGGCACAAGGCTGCGTGACTCATGGAAAACTGAGATGCTCTGTGCCACAAGAGGAAGCAGAACTGGGGGAATTAGGAGCCCTGGGCCACAAATGCTGTTGTTCACTGCGCTTTGGTAACTCTAATGCAAGTCTGGAATTCAGCAGAGATTTTCAGACACTTGTGTGATTTGAGCATCTTAGAGCTTTTTCAATATTTAGTCCTTTTTTGGTTGCTTTTCTCCTTGTTCTCTACGGAGCTCTGTGTTTGAGAACTACCACATTTTCCTGGCAACTTCAGTAATCTCTGACAAATTGATGAGCTCTCAGGGACCAGAGAGAGACAGTGCTACAAGAAAGACCATGTTATTCTGGAAAGAGTTTCGGTCAGAGAGTGAAGTGTTTAACACCATTCCAACTCTTGAATAAAATCAACTAAAGTGGAGATCAGTGCACCATAGATACAGAACTGTCAATCTTGCCAAGACCCATGAAAACATCTTGATTAATTTTGTGGATGGAGACCTGTGGCTTCTCCTAAGTGGCTGGGGCAGTAAAATATTCCAGGCTCAGTGTAGTAGAAGAGCAGTTCTGCAGAACCTTTCAGTTTTATTGGTATATTTAAATTTATTTCTGCCTTATAAGTTTTTCCTACATGCATATGTAAAACTTCCCCATCACTAACTTGATTAGTGCATAAAATATTAACAATTTGCAGGCTGTAACCTGCTGAAAATGCCTGAAGGGAAATTTGCTTTCCATGTAGTTTCAAGTCTCCACCCATCCTACGAGCATGACTTTGAAGGCTTAAGCATTTTGCATTTATAGCATTCTTGCAACTGTTCCATTGTGAGGAGTTAAATAAGTTAGGTTTCAACTGTTTCTTTTGGGTTATGATAGCAGACTGTCCATAAAGGCAAGTAGGAGTGACCTTGCTGCATTTTTCACCTCTAAGATGGCCTTAGATATGAACCCAAAAGTCTGAAGTTGGGGGAAAATTGAATCATGCACAAATCATTGAGATTTTGCCAATATAGGTCTTTAATAGGACTACATAATTCATAATAGTGTATTATTTACTATTATATTAGTGAACCAAACTCATCACACATTACCAAAAACTTTCAATGTTCCCTTTCTAAGATTCTGAATCAAAATTTTTCAGAATTTCCATTTAATGAAAACAAATTTGTGTGTGGAGGTCCATATTGAGCAGATGTGTGTGCCCTGGTGGCCTGTTGAGCAGCAGCAATGAACATCCCAGTTATGCAGAAAAGCACAAAACTGATAAATAGATCCAGGAAGGATATGTAATATGTCAACTCCTTTTCCCATGAGCAAAACCTCATCACCCTGAGGGGATTGGCAGAGTTGGAAGCAAAATCTGCTCATACCTTGATTGCACAAACTGTTGGATGAGGTCCATTAGAACCAAGCAAGCCAGTATGGGCACAAGGCCTCTTCAGTAAGTAATTCCCACACTGTGTTTTACCATAAACCTGTCTGCTTCCACAGATACCTCTCTGAAGTCACAGATGGCCATTTTAGAGACCATTGCCTCTGTCTCTATAATTTGCCTTTGTGCTTGACAATACCATCATTGTCTCTCCATTCTGTCTTCTAGAAGGGCCGCTTCTTGACATGCCCTCCTTGTAGAAACACTTTTACCTTGCTTACAGCAGGCTCATGTGAAATAAGACATTTCTCACCAGATGGAGAAGGCTGCCTTGCTTTCATAGGTTACTAGACCAATGATTGATTTTTTCTTTAAGTTAGTGGTAAAGGTTTGGTCTCAGTTGCCTGTAGATCAGTTCAACACCAAGGAAATTGTCTCACTTGTTATCACTTTGTTTTTAAATCAAGGTTGATGCTTCCTTAGGCAGAAAGTATTAATTTAAATACGAACTGTAGGGCTTGATTCTGTTCACCTGTAGAGGAGAGGAAAATTCCTACAGCTGCAGGAGCCAACATCCTAAGTTTTCTGCCTTGCTTCACCTGCCAGTTTATAGCAGTCCTGTCTGTCTTTCTGATCCTCTATTCTAAAGAGTGTAACGTTGGTGTTGACTTCTGGATGAGAGTAATTACATGCTGTTGATAGATGGTTAAATTATTTAGATCATCTTCCTAAGATCCTGAAGACCAACATGGGGGTTTTTTGTGGTTGTTGGTTAGTTGGTTGGTCTGCGTGTGTTGGTCTGCCAGGGTTTAGTGCATTCTAAAGTGATTTGCAAAATGGGTTTTCTGGTCTTCAGCTTGTGCCAGTTGGGAAGGGGAGAGGTCAATGAGCCCCAGCTTTGTTGCTGTGTCAGTTTTGGATGTGTGTGCCAGGTGCCAATATTAGTAAGCACTGCTATCGCAGAAGATACAGGCTAAGAACAGAATTTACTCATCGCATTCTTAAATAAGCACATGAAACACAATCTTCTGTCTCACCAGAGCTGTTTGTGTTAGCTAAGGGCAATACCCAACATCTGATAATAGCACTGGTGCAACCAAATGGAAAACATGGGTATCTCACTGCTCCTAGGAAATGTCACAATTGTTTGCTGTGTTCTCAGCATGTTAAGATTATCATTATTTTTTTTATTATTATTTTTTCTCACCATTGAATTAACAGAAGATTCAGTAAGTGGAATTGGTAGTAATCCAGGGGTGCTTTCCAAATTAGAAAGATGACGTCAGTTAGACTGCTGGTTAGGAGATGGGATACCTCATCTGTGGTAGAGCCAAACTGGCTCTGGTTTGCTGGCTGATAGTTCTGTACTCCTAGATGAGACATTCCAGGGGTAACTGGCTGGCATGGTGCTTGGTTGGCAGGTGGCTATCCCATCTGTGAGGAAGCAGCTATCAGGGATCAACCTGGTGGACTCAGCCCCCACCCCGTGAATGAAAATGGAGCTGCATAGCTAACAGGAGAAATACAGCCCTGCTTCAGGCACAATCCTCTCTGCAGATACTCATCTCTCCACTGCTCACCCCTGGATTTTTCACTGTGCTGTGATTTTTACTCTTCTCCTTTAGATACAGAAAACACATTTCAAATGAAAATTTCACATGGTTTCACAGAGACAAAACACATCTGAGAAGTGCTATCTCCAGTATTGTTCTACATTTAGTCATTTTCAGTTACACAGAGGGAATGACACTGGCAGTGGCTCTGCAGCATTACCACATTCACTTAAACCTAGTATGGAAGGAGAGGCTGTGGCTAACAGGTTGTTTTTAATGTCATTTCACTTCTAAATAAGCTGCTAACCAGTTCTGAATCATGAGTTTGGAAGAGAGCTTGAAGCTTTTGTTAGGCCCGGAGTTCTGTAGTGGAAAGTTTGTTTCCCCCTGGGGAGATAGTGACCCACACATACTGAAGTTACCAAGAACCCAAAGTAAAATCACATTCTGTCATTTTGTTTCAAATTCTTAACTCAGATCAGGATTGTCGAAAAGGCTCCTTCAGTTTACGTACAGTTCAGACAGATGGAAGAATAAGGACTAATTTCTCAGTGTGTCCTTGGTCTGAGTGAGTTTTGTATTTTTGCATAGAGAACCAATCTGAAGGTCTATGTTTGGTGTTGTGGCTTGGCCACTTGAATTCCGAATTTGCAGGCAGCCTGTAAAGGAATGTTTTCTTTAATTTTTAGTTATCATTTTCTCCCAAAGCATGTGTCCTATCAGGACACTGCACCTGTAGTTGCTTTTTGTTCCAAAGATAAGAGCATTCTGGCATCTTGCCAGTATCCAAAATAGAAGTCTCCTAGAGAACCTGCCGCATAGGGTGATAAAAAACAATCTGATTTTACGTTCCCATCTTTCAGATGCTGTCCCAGACACTTCTCCCTCCTGGTGTACCTCTTAGTTGTGGCTAGATTGAGACGTGCTAGGTAGGATTTTGCTGAACAGAAAGCCCCACTAATTGAGGACAGAAAGGGGATTTGCCAAGGTGTGGATCTGAAGGAGCCATGGAAAAGACCTTTTATAAAGGGGGGAGAGCAATTAGGCAACCAGTCAATCTGTATCTCCTTATGTCTGTACACGGAGTGTACTTTGAGCAGCATCCTCCCGTGTGACCTTATGGAATGCCTGGGGAAGATGACTATGACATCCCTTCCCCTAAAGTGTGGGGTGTCACAGCCAGGTTGGTGGGTGAAGCAGGGGAGTGCTTTAGAAAAATCCTTAAGTCCTTCTGCTCAAATTCCTCCTCTGCGGATGACTTGGCTTTTATGACCTTTCTGTGCCTGTACCTGAAAGGTGCGTTCAGCAGCTGACATTTCCATGGTGTTTAACCCCCTAGTGCCCTTTGCTTTCCTGCGTCTCCTGAGCCTGGACTCCAGCATGGAGCAGGTTAAGAAAGAATGAGAGTGGAGCAGGTAGGGGTGGAGCAGGGTCTCTGGGCCAGTGAACATTGGTGAGGTAGACAGGCAGTGGCTCTGTGGGGAGGCACAGGGAGCAGCTGGGTCAGCTGCTCAGGAGAGGGTCGGTGTTTGATGGGGATCTGGCAGCCTGGAGGCAGAAGACAAGGAGGAGAGTGTGTGGGTAGGTACTGGAAGAGGAGGGAGAGGGGAAGGAGTGTGGGGACATGCTAGAAGGGAAGGCGGGTGACAGAGAGGCGCCCCGGCAGCGGTGCAGCGAGGGCTGAAGAGCCCGGGCTGGGGCAGCGAGCACAGGCAGGTCGGTGGCAGGGGAAGTGGGTCGGGGTGAGCCGAGGAGCGAGGGCGTGCGGAGGGCAGGGGGTGTTTAGGAGGGGAAGTGGGCAGGTGGCCGCGCAGGGTTGGACAGGTGGGTGTTCCCGAGGAAGTGGGCGCGGGGCCGGAGGAGGGTCAGCGGGCGGGGTGCGCCGGGCACCGGGCTGCCCCGGGGGCGGGAGGCGGCCCCGCCCGGGCCGTGGGGCAGCCCAGGGGCCGCGGTTCCCGGCAGGGCGGCGAGGGGCGGGAGGCAGCCGGGCCGATAAAGGGCCGGGCGGCGGCCGGCGCGGGCAGAGCGGAGAGGCGGCGGCGATGGGGATGCTCAGTCTGCCCGGCTTTCTGTCCTGCGGGAAGAAGAAGGTGAGGCGGCGGGGGGAGGCTGGCCAGGGGCAGCCGGGCAGCTGGGGTACGGAGGCACTCGGGCAGATGTGCGAGAATGTGGGCAGGTGCGGGTGCACCTGAGCAGGTGGCGTGTGGGGGTGCTCAGGTGGGCGTAGAGGCACTCGGGCAAGCCGGGTGCAGGTGCGTGGGCAGCTGCGGGCAGGTATGAAGTTGTCTGGGCAGGTGAGATCCAGACAGGTAGTGGTAGGTAAAGTGGGGTGAGCAGCCGGGCATGTGTGAAAGGCACTAGGACAGGTGTTTTTTAAGGTGGGCATACAGGTATGTGCTGATGTGAACATCTGAACAAGTATGGGGGCATCTGGACGTGTGCAGGGGCAGAATAGGGGAGTTTCCTGGAGCTGTCCCCAGGAGCTGACAGCACAAAGGACTAAGGCAGGAGTAGGGCAAAACTGTCCTTGGAGGAGTTTGGGCTCTCTGGTGGGACCCTCTCTCACAGGTCTGTGCTGTCCCACCAGGGATCAGCTGGACTGGCATCCCAGCTGGCTCTGCCTGCCCTGTCCGGCTGCCCAGCCATGCCAAGGCACGTCTCTGGACACAGAAACGAGGATATGACTGCCTTGCTTGCCTGGTGGGTGACCACAAGCCTTCCCTGTTCTCTTCCAAGGACTTCAGTTTGACAAATGAAAAGGATGCCCACGCCAGTGACAGCGATGAGAACTCGGAGCGTGGCAACTGGTCAAACAAAGGCGATTACCTGCTGTCCATGGTGGGCTACGCCGTGGGCCTGGGCAACGTCTGGCGCTTTCCCTACCTCACCTACCAGAACGGAGGAGGTACCTGTGCTGCAAGGCAGGGTCGGGTGGGCACACCTTGCTATCCCCAGGAGAGAGGAGGGCAAGCTCCAAGGGCCAGCTCTGAGGTTGGGCATGTTCTGTCAAAGCTGGAAGTGAGCATCACCCTGGGAACTGGGATGGAGCCCGCTCATGGGAAAGGGAGAAGGAGTAAGAGGTATCTATGTGCTTTTTGGGTACCAACTGGGAAGGGAACTAGTATTTAGTTTTAATTGCAAATTTCTACCTGAGATTTCCAGAGCTCTTCTGATTTACTCACAATGAACGTGCATCTTTTTGTCCATGTTCCAGTATTCTCTACTTGTCTAAATAGCTATTCTCCCTCCCCAGTGCTTAACTCCTGGTAAATTTACATTATATACCATACCTGGTATGCTTATAGAGAACAGTTTAATCCCCTCTACGCCTTTGTTTTTCCATGCAAACAATCTAAGCTGGAATAATTATCCCAGCTCAATAATTACCCAGATCAGACACTTGGGAAGTGTGAGGCAGAGAGAACCTCTACCTGCTTACACAATGAACTAGTGGCAAAGCCAGGCCGAGGCACTGGCTTCCCTGGCTTTTATTCCAGAGCTTTATCTACTTGCCAGGCTACCACTGGTAATTAAAGAGAGCGTAAATAGTAACTGCAGAGAACTTACTTATATGTGCCTATTTGCTCTGCCTAGCAGTGGTTGAAATAAAATTCTGGACTATAAAAGCAGCACAAGCCCACACAGCTGCACACGGAACATAAGGAGGCATTCTCAGTACAGAAGTTTTATTGGAGTGAGCTTAGCTGGTTTGCATTGCTTACAGTTTTGTTGAGGAAAATTGTGAAAACCATTTAAGTTGTGTCATTGGCCCTTGGACTAGATCTTTTTTCTTATCTTCTGCATTAGAAACTTCGCATTTAAAGCATGCTAGTGCTGCTGCTTGCATCCTTTGCTTTGCCCTTTGCCCATGATTGATAAAAACAGCTGTTACATCCTTGTTTCAGAATTCAGGAATAATCCAGTTAAATCTGTGGGACAATTTGCTTCCTGAAATTACATCAGGTATTTGCAGTTCCTTGCAGAACTGGGTCCTTGATTGCTTTAAATTCACTGAGAGTGATGAGGACAGATTCCTGCAGGGATATCAGGTTGTGTTTATGAAACCTGTGCTCTCACTTTCCTTGTCTTCTGTGCGCACACAAAGAAGTGCCAGTCCCTTTCACAGAACAGGGCGCTCATTGATATCAGGTTAACATGCACTTTTAAATGGACTTGAACAAGAGCCACCTTGAGATGTTGTTTGACACAGGACTCGGCCAACCATAGAAAATAATTTTCATTCTTTGATGTCCAGTAGCTGCTTAACAGAGCAGTTGCAAAACACAGCTAAGTACACAAAGGAATAGTTCTGTTCCTTTTTAAGTTAAAAGCTGGAAGATTAAATAGAAAGTGAACAAGGCTGGTGAGTAGTGTTCCTGCTTGTGTTAGAGCACATCCTCAATAGTTTTTGTAAAATTAATTTACTTTCTACAAGAGAAGTCATTCTTTTTAAATCAGCAGTTCTCCTGACAGTCTGTGTCTCTTCATTGCAGGTACTATTTAGTCTTACAGAAAACAGGATTTAGAAACAAATCTCTCTATTCTGAAAAAAAGCCCCTACGGTGGGATATTTGAGCAGAGGGGAAAGGGGGAGGATAAAATGTGATAAAACTGTGTTGAATGCTGAAAGATGCATTGTTTTCTCTCTGTGTGTGATTGTGGTTTTTTCCCGTTTTTTATCTCCTTCTCTCAGGTGCTTTTCTAATCCCCTACACCCTGATGTTGGCATTAGCTGGCTTGCCCTTATTTTTCATGGAATGTTCCCTTGGGCAGTTTGCCAGTCTAGGGCCAGTTTCCGTCTGGAGAATACTACCTTTGTTTCAAGGTTGGTTTTGTTATGTTTCCTTAGACCTTTTTTATTCCAGTAATAAACTCTTGTGAATTAATGATTTCTTTATTAAGTTACTGAGACACTGATATCCGTGTAGCAACTATTCCCAATGTTGCAAGGTCAGTGTTATGTTCCCAGGTATGCTTCCTCATTATTTAGTTAATAAACAGATGTTGATTAAAGATTTCCTCAAAAAGATTCTTGGCTATGAGGGGTTTTATAAATGATTCTCCCAGTGTTAAGCAGCACATCACCTTCACTCCAGCTGTCCAGGCAGAAGGAAATCACCCTGTTTTGCTGTGTGAGGGACAACCTCAGTAAAACAACTGAGGTGTACTGTGTGCAACAGATTGAACATAAATTTTAGAAGTTGACTTTATCACTGTTTGTTTAGGCTTCACATCCAGTGTAGCTTGCAAGGCAGTTCTGTGTTGGATGGACTAATTCTGTATTTGGCTGCCAGCGCTGGCACAGGCACATGGATCTGGGTGCTCTGCACAAACACCTAGCAGCTGCCTTGGGAGTCATCTGCTGGTGTGATAGAATAGCCTAGACTCTGGCTTTGTAAAGTGAGGTGCCTCTTGAGACAAGAGAAATCGTTGCACTCTGTAGTGGTAGTTTGTGAGGGTTTGCAGAGGGAGTTTTGTTTGGAAACAATTAACCATGTGCCTTACTCACTCCCGTCCATCCCAGTCCTGTACCGGGTGTAAAGGACTATGCAATGGTTTTGTTTGTCTTAATCTACCAGAGGAGTTAATGTAGGAACAAGGAAGTTTCTTTCTGATGCAACAAGAATTTTGCTTGTCACCTACAGAAGCTGGCGGCCCCAACATTTACTCTTTTTGCCAGTCTCTGTTCTGCAGCACAAGCAACCTTTCACTAAAGCAGTGTATTTATCTTTAAAGCAAAAGTTTTTAAACACAGCGTATCTTTTATGTGTCTGTGAAGATAGAAACTTAAATATAGTTTCTAAGATGATTGGTACAGTTTGTCAGGCTTTCTCAAACTCGCAGAACAAAACTCATTTTAACAAATGGGGAGAACAATTGTATTGGCACAGATTTACTGTAGTTAAAAGCATTAATTAGAGTGGAATCTTTAAAATAGCTTGGGCAGTCCTAGTACAGCTTGTTTTATTTTACTAAGTTTCCCTCTGAAGGGGGAGAGAACAAAATAGTCAATTTCTCCTTTAGACTTTGCAAACAGTCCAATTTTTCTATGGGCCTGATTCAAACTCTGTTTCAAGACCATATTTGAGAGCGTCAGTTTGGATTGTATCCATCATTTCATGGGTTTAAGATTTCACTGTCTGTTTGCTGTTAAAAAATATTTTTAAACCAAACAAAAACTAACTTCAACTTCTTCCCAAGTAGCCTTTTAAAAGTCAGGTGAAACTGATGTTGTTGTGATGTGGCTTTTTTATTGTTGTTGGGTTTTTTTGCAACTCAAGTTTGGGGTGGTTAAGACATTGTGTCTTTCTCTTTCCTAGGAGTGGGCATCACCATGGTCATCATCTCAACATTTGTGACTATCTACTACAACGTTATCATTGCTTATGCACTCTACTACTTATTTGCCTCATTTCAAAAAGTGCTGCCATGGTCAGACTGCTTTTCGTGGGCAGATGAATTCTGCAGCAAGACACGAATAGGTACCGTACTTACAAGACAGAGTTTAACATTACTGGTTTTGGTAATTGTCCTGTTTTCTGGGTGAAAGTATAGGAGCAAGACAGCTACCCGTGGCTTCAAAAGTCCTTCCTGGAGTTTTGCCTCTGAACACACAGGAGTGATGCTTATCCACTTCCCTGCCACCAGGTCTGGGTGCTTGGGCAATCTGCAGAGAACTGGGCTGAAATCACCTTGTTGGAGCAGTTTTTTCTTCTTTCAAACCTCAGTTCTTTTCTAATAGATACAGTCCCAGGAAATACTGCATTCCCATTTCATCAGGCTTCAGGGTAAAAAAATACCTTCCTTCCATGACACAAACTACTGCAGCAGTTTTTATCGAGGTTTTTTCATTATCCCTTGCCTCCCCTGTGGCTATGGTAATCCTGAGCACCACTGAGGCACTGGTTTCACACTTCATTAACTCTTTAGAATATATCTCCACACTATTGTTCTTACGTTTGACAGCAGATGTAGGGCCAAACACTCGTTATCTCACCAGTTTCCATATCAAACCAGTTTAAGGCAAAAGGTGAAGTTGGTGAGGTAATTACCAGTTAGCAGCTGGAAATGTCTTGCCAGGTAACCAGTGATTATTAAAATAACAAGGACAATTGTTATTATCCATCAGGATGGATCACATTGTTTACAGTATTAATGTGTATGTAACCATATATCTGAAAATATCTTCTAAGATGCCTCATGTAACAAAATATTGATACATTGCTTATTAGCAAAACAAAAAATATTTCAGTACATAATTTGTAAGTGCTGAGGGAATACAAAATTGAACTGAAGAAATCCTGAAAAAGGCTTCAACAAGATTTTCTAGTACATGCTGATACATATGCTGATAAAGTGTTCTTTATTGTATGTTCTGGCAAAAATTTCCCAACCCCCATTTCCATTCCTCCAAACCTGCTCCAAGGAAAATATTGAAAGCATTCTAATAAGCCCTCTGCCACAATAAGATGAATACCAGACACCAGATTATCCATGTGTCATCTTGGTTTGGGACAAAGGTTTCCATAGAGTAACCAAGTCTACAGTGTTAACTATGCTTAGTTCTGATTTTTACAAGTATCCTTGAGGATAAGTAAAACGTGGTGAGCACACCAGATTCTTGGTGTTTTGATTTACAGTCAAGTAGTGAAGTCACATCCACAAGTGACATTTCAGGTTTGTTTCTAAATATTGTTAGCAGGGAAACTGAAGCAGTAATTGCTTAGGAAACACATTTGCTGTAATAGTCTGGCTTTTTTGTAATAGTCATCCCAGTGTTAACGATTCCTTTTTCTTGATTTCAGTAAGCGACTGCAACACAACTTTGCATGGGGAAATCATTCATGCCAACTACTCATTCATCACGAGCAAAAATCTCACATGTATAAATGGCACCATAAACTACAAACCAGTGCAATTTCCCAGTGAGCAATACTGGAAGTAAGTAAATACTTTAAACAAATTGCTGAAAATAACTTTTTATGCATTGTGGTTTTGGATATACATTTTATTTTTGTTTTATCTTGCAATCCAGAAAAAAATCTAGTCAAGGGATGTGGCATGCAAATCACTTGAGAGGGGACTTAAAATGTAATTGATAAGTTTGGCTTTTATAAAACAAATTATATATAGAAAGAGAAGCAAGTGAGTCAACCTTTAACAAACTGATAAATACTCCAACTTAAAGAAGTCCTCTTCTTTGGAGTCCTGGTATGCACTACTTAGCATCTTTACATATAGTATAAATTTTTATTTTTCTCAGGAGTTACTGTGTAAATATATTCACCTTTTTCTGAATCTGGGCCTGTTGAATTGCCATTCCTTTATAGGCCCATGGTCTCAATTTGCCTCACATTCCCTAGGTTCCTGGAAACTGATTCTTGCTCTTCTCTTGCTGTCAGAATTTCATTATTAACACAGAATATCTGAGGTAGGCCTTATGGGAGATGTATGGAGAGATGGGAGCTGGTAGGCTTCAAATAGAAGGGAAAAATGCAGTTGAATATACCATTCTTCAAAGCCAATCATGCAATTCTAACTGCACACCCTTGGAAGAGGCCGCAGACTCTTGCAACAGCAGCACAGACCAGCTCATTGTTTCCTGAGGAGCAGCTGAAGAGGAGGGGTGTGTGTGTGTGCTGGTGTCACCCCTCCTCACGGGAGCGTTGTGTGCTTGCAGCAAAGTGGCTCTTCAGCGCTCGAGTGGGCTGGACGAGACCGGCAGGATCGTGTGGTACCTGGCCCTCTGCCTCCTCCTGTCCTGGATGATTGTCGGGGCTGCCCTGTTTAAAGGAATCAAGTCTTCTGGAAAGGTATGTCAGGAAGGGCAAGGAGATGACTTTTGGCCTGATTCTGCCCTTCCAACATCAGTTGGATCCAGGGAAGGTCAGCACAAGGCAGGATGCAGTCCTAACACACCCCCCTCTGCTGGGCTCAGCGTTTGGCCTCCCTCCTGCACCTCGGCTTCATAACTGTTACATAAAATATGAGTAAGGTGCTGATTACACAGCCATTACTTAACACCTGGGCCTCAGCTCCACCAGGCTGCCCTGTATTTTGGGATCTTGCTGTCATGCCAGGGATTCCAGCTGAGTTGTGGCAGTCACCTGGGCTGCGTGATGGAAGCGTGCATGTGATGGCACACATGGGCACACGCCCTGGGAACACCCGGTGATTATTTTGCACTTCCAGTCTGGTTGGCATGTTTGGACAATACAGGTCAGGTCCTGTGAACAGATGTGTGTGTGTAGGTTCCTGCCAGATTGTGAAACGTTGTTTGTTCCCAAGAGTTGAAATGATTTTTAGGGAGCAGGTACTTAGATGATTGTTTTCAGAATCTGTCTCTGTTGAGCTTCCATTTCCACACACTGCAGCATGGTTGTCTGGAGATTTTCTTGGGCTAGGCTGACTTCAGGCAGGTTGAATTTCATCCTTCCCGGCCTGAGACCCTTTTCTTGGTTTTGTTCTTTCCTCCTCATACTCTTTTCTCACTGTCATGTTGCATCTCCATTATTTACTTCTTCAGCCTCTGTTGCCTTTTCTGCACTGGTTTTTTTCCCCCTTTCCTTCTGTCATTGTGCCTTTCTGTGGTTTCTTGCTGCCTGCCTTCCTCTGCTCAGTGTGATATTTCCTCCTGTTTTGCTTTCTATTTGGAGCTTTCTGCCCTCGTTTCAGTGCTTTGGGATGGAGTATCTGTGCTTTCCCAGCCTGTTGTTTGGCTGCATGGCTCCTCTTAATCTCATGTTCTTTGGGTTCCTGGCAGTCGGTTCTCCCTGTTGTCACTTCTTTTCTGGCACAAAGGCAATCCTCTTTGGATAGTAAGGTAAGACTTGGAAGAATCTAGCTGGGCAGGAACAAGACATGAAAAACAGAGAATTGTCTATTCTAGGCAAGCACGAAGGAGATCTTCAGAAATGTCAGACTCACCACATGATGGTGCAATGCTCTGGCTTAGTGGAACCAGCAGTACTGGGTCAATTACCTCTCTGCGTAACACTGAAACTAAGACTCAAGAAACCAGACTATTGCTGAATGTAACCTGTGTGACAATAACTCTGCTGCTGGCCTCAGTCCTATCGCGCTAGATCAAGCAACAACAGAATAGATCTGTGTCTGAGAGAACCTAGAAGTCCTTGTTCCCAGTAAAGAAAGCTTCCAGAACAGTGACTTATTTTTACTTTTTTGTTTTGGCTTTTATTTGGGGAGGCAGGGGAGAGGGGGGAGCTCATCAGGAGATAATTCCACTCATGTCACCTAGTTCTCCCCGGCTTTCAGTTTGCACTTGCTAGAAGCACTACCTAGCAAGAGACCCTGGGGTAGTTGAGCCCAGACCTTGCTACAGCAGTAAATCATGTCAGAAAAACGTGTTTCTGAAACTGGTCAAGTACTGTCTGAAATGTGGATGTGGGTCTTGGGCCTTCTGCTTCTGCTGGAATGCAGCTCCAGAACCGGCTAAGCCAGATGGTTTGGTGCTTGGCACGTGTTCGCTTCCCTGGTTGCCTGTTTTCCTTTTGTACCAGCAGACCTTAGCCTAAAGCCTGTCCAGTCTTCCTGCAGGGAGGTCTATGGATCCCCTCACGCCTGATGTGTGTCCCTGCCCATCTTTCTGCAGGTTGTCTACTTCACTGCACTCTTCCCATATGTCATCCTGCTCATCTTGCTGGTGCGAGGTGCCACCTTGGAAGGTGCTTTGGATGGCATTGAATACTACATTGGGAGACAGTCCAACATCACCAAGCTGATGGAGGCAGAGGTGAGAGCTTGCGTCAGCCCCAGGAGTGTGACACGGTTCTGTGGGCTTGCTTCTTTTTTATCCAGTCACGTGCTTCATGTCCTGGCCCCGTATTTTGCATCAGCAGCTGGTTGTGTAAAAAGTCCAAGCCCCTATTCCAGCTGCTCTCGAATTGAAAGATTGTCACCTTCTTCCCCCTCCCTGACACACCAGTGCTGACAACTGTGCTATTGCCTCTAAACAGTTCTTGGGGGTCATGCTGGAGTTTCATCTTAGCAAGACCTGCTGAGAAAGTTCTTGCTGATAATTTTAAGGGATTTTATCAGAAGGCTGGAGGGATCCCTGAATTTGAAATTCAGGCTGTGCCTTGCCCAGGTAATTAGCTTGGGTAATTAGGTGGACCAAGAAGGGCACCTTGTGCAAAGAAAGCCAGGCCTTTTTTTTTGTTCTGGTTTATGCCAATATTATCTCAGTTTCATCAAAAGCAAACATTAAGTATGATACTTATTTGTGGTACTTATGTGAGTGCTTGGCACTAACTGAAGGGCTGCATCAGAGGTAGAAGTGGTTTGTTTGGGTCACGGTGTTCCTGGGTCATACAAGTTGAAGAGTACACGGAAATTCTCACTCCTACAGCCAGTCCAGGTTTTCCTTATCTGTGGGCTCTGTACCAAGATTCATATCTCAACAACCCACCTATGTGAACAAATTGAATCTCTTCTTCAGCGTTAGCCCAGTAAGATTTAAGTATTCAGCAATATACTTGGGATGTGACCTTTAGAGATCATAGAGGTACTGTTTGTGATTGAGACTGCAAGGTCACCAGTGTGCTGTATTCTATCTTCCTTCCTTCTTCAGTGTGATCTATTCTATCTATTCTATTTCCTATGAAATAGAATTAAATATTCAGGCTAAATGAAAAAAAAAAATACCCTTAAGCTTCAACAGAGGGCAGACTTAACTGTTTATGATAAGTACTGTAAGTAAAACAGTAATTCTCATGCTCTTATTTTTGGTAGGTTTGGAAAGATGCAGCCACCCAGATATTTTACTCCCTGTCTGTGGCATGGGGTGGGCTTGTTGCTTTGTCTTCATACAACAAGTTCCACAACAACTGCTACTCAGATGCCATTCTGGTTTGTGTGACCAACTGTGTCACCAGCGTATTTGCTGGGTTTGCAATATTCTCCATCCTGGGACATATGGCCTTTGTGTCCGAGAGACCTGTCTCAGAGGTCGTGGACTCAGGTAGGCTGATGGTCACACTGTTGGTGTTGGGACTGGCATTGACCAAGGCATGACAATAAAATCCTTCTTTCTGCTGCTTTCCAGGGTTTGATCTGGCCTTTGTAGCCTACCCAGAGGCTCTCTCCAAGTTGCCAGTTTCTCCTCTGTGGTCTTTCTTGTTTTTCTTCATGCTCCTGCTCTTGGGCCTCGACTCTCAGTTTGCTACCATAGGTGAGTGGGGTTTTAAGTGACTCATGGCTTTTCAAATGACCATTGCCTTTCTTGATTGTGCTGCTTGAACTCCCTACTTCTTCCTTTGCAGAAACACTTACAACCACCATTCAAGATATATATCCCAAAGTGATGAAAAAATTAAGAATGCCTATAACCCTGGGTCTGTGTACACTGCTCTTTTTTCTCGGGCTTATCTGTGTTACTCAGGTAAGAAATTACAGTTTTTTGGTAGTGAGTTTATTTTTGCTGCAAGTGATGAACTCAAACCAAAATACCCTTTCCAACTGTTCTTGTCTGTGTGGATCAATCTTAGAGGCTCTTGAATTTTGACAATGTGCCTGGACATGCTGATAAGAAATTCCTGGGGGAAGCTTGAAGAAGCTGAGGTTTTCTGTGATTATTGAACTGAGACACGCTTTTAAATAGAAAGCCTGTACAGACCCTGTGAACTACCAGCCTGACTTATCGTTCCTCAGTTCAGGAATTTATTTATGTAATTGCAAGTGCATGCATACAACATGTCCATGGCACAGTGGGTACTGCTAATAAATGCTGATGGGACCTTTTTGTTCAGAACTCACTACCAAACAGGACAGGAATTGAGAAATGGCCTATTCATAACATACCATTATTCATAAAAACCCCTTAGCTCATGAGCATCTGTAGATTGCATGGTTACCTCTCCTGCGTGTGTGTATATATATAAATAGACATACAGAAAAGGAATTTTAAGTATACTGTGTAAAATTTCTTAAGGCAATTGCTTTTAAGGCTGTAAAGGTTCACTGCAATTACTCCATCTAGAAATGCAGATTTATGTGTGTAATTAGACTGAGAATGTGAAGGAGGTGATTGTGGTGAGTAGTCAGGTGCATGGTCAAGCAAAGTATGTAAGTCACAGAACAGGGTGGTGGGGAAGCTTGCAAGGGACTTAGTACACAAGAGTGTGAAATGGCTCAGAGATCGCTTCCTGCTCAGTGGTCCTGCTGTTTCATGCTGGTGTTTAAAGCTGTGCTTAACCCCGTGGAGAGGTTGTGCGTGTAGGAGGATAGAAGCCTCCCAGAACTGATAACTGGTATAGCTGTTGCTGCAGCTCAGTATAAAAAGTTCAGCACCAACTTTACTCCTGTAAGCTTCAAATCCAAATCTTGCTCTCAGCTGTTTATATATGCTCTGCATATACATAGATCTTGTTTTTAACATCTGTAGTATTTTGTTAGATGTGCTTTTCAACTTTACATAGAGGGATTTAAAGAAAATAATATTCATAAATCTGTACTTGACTTGGAGAACTGTGAACTTACAAAATCAAGAGTTGTGATTAGTTAAATTGTCCTGAACAAATGTATCTTATGTCTTTTGTGTAAGTACGTTACTATTCAAATTTTAACCTCTCATGTTTGTTCTGCAGGCAGGAATTTACTGGGTTAACCTAATAGATCACTTCTGTGCTGGATGGGGAATCCTTATTGCAGCTGTCCTGGAGATAATAGGCATCATCTACATTTATGGTAAATTATTTGCATTGAATGTACATAATTAGACTAAGCAATCCCAGGAACAGTCTATATCACAGAGTCACAGCATGGTTTGGGGTGGAAGGGACGTGAAAGATCATCCTGTTCCAACCCCCTCCCATGGGCAGGCACACCTTCCAGCAGACCAGGTTTCTCAAAGTCCTATCCAACCTGGCCTTGAGCAGTGTCAGGGATATGAAATACCAATTACTGCAATAAAGAATTTGTAACTTAACCATCTGAAGAGCTTTAAGAATTAACATGGAAGTGGAGAAATGTCCTTGATCATTGCCTTTCTTTGATCACTTTTGAGTAACCCCACCTGCAAGGGAGGCACCTGCTTTACAGTGAGCCCCATGATTGTCTTCCAACAGGAGGAAACAGGTTCATTGAAGACATTGAAATGATGATTGGAAAGAAGAGCCGCTTATTCTGGCTGTGGTGGAGAATGTGCTGGTTTTTCATCACTCCTGTGCTGTTAATGGTGAGTGTACGTGACTGGATTGTGTTAGTGTGACAGAATTTAGTAATTTAACATTGAAGAGGTTTCCATGTGAAGATTCAGAGCTGACTGCCCAGGCTCTGTGTATAAAGAGGGGGCATGGCTGTGCTAGTGAAGTGAACTATGGGCTGTCTCTTCTTTCTGATACATTCCCTCCTCCTTGGATCCTCTCCAGGAGAGGCTGGAGCTTGAGATCAGTCACCAGTGACCTGGGTCTACACTCCCAAGGACTAACACAGAGCAACTAGATCCTCTGCCTTGGCAGCTGGATCATCTTAATTTTAGACTGAGATTGGTTTGAAAACCTTTGGAGGGAAATCCCATTTTTGGGTCAGATCTTCTGCTGTTCTCCTGTCTAATTGAGACCTTTAAATATCCTCTTGCGTGTCTGGTTTTTGTTACTCCTGTACTTCTAATTGTGAGTGTAGATGGTTGGATTATGTCACAATTTATTAACATCCCCACTCCAAGAGCAGTGGCAAATCACTCTGGCCAGCACATTACCTGTAATCTGTCCAGACTATAGTTTAGAAAATGCTGCTTAAAACTATCCAATTTCTGAAGCAATATTTGCCAATTTCTAATCTTAGATTCTTTCCTGTATTCCTGTAAATAATGGAACACAGGAACACATAAAACATATAGAGAAAGGTACTGGGCTCAGCCAGCAACATATATATTATCCAACATAAGATTTTAAGAGAACCCAGAGATCAAGTGATGTTTAAGCACAGATATACTTAGTGTTAAGGTGCATCTCAGTGTCATTTTTCAGTCCTGCCCTTCAGTCTTGCTGTTTAGTGGTGACTGAACACCAAATCCTGCACAACTGTTCTCACACTCAGAAAGTAAGATGGAACCATGCAGAACTTGTAGACAGCCCTTCTTTTATTTAAACCAACTTGGAAGCAGTACAAATTCAATGTTGCTGGCAACCTGCTTTTCTCTCTTATTGTTTTTGCCATTTTTTTCTAGGCTATTTTGGTCTGGTCTTTGGTCACATTTTCACCTCCCAGTTATGGCTCAGTGTTATACCCAACC
This sequence comes from Orthonyx spaldingii, assembly GCA_013397795.1. NCBI lineage: Eukaryota > Metazoa > Chordata > Aves > Passeriformes > Orthonychidae > Orthonyx > Orthonyx spaldingii. The sequence goes on from VZTJ01000523.1 coordinate 5,120,462, forward strand.
TGGGGAACTGCTGTTGGCTGGTGCATGATCATCTTCTGTGTCATCTGGATTCCCATTGTTGCTGTTGTAAAAGTACTTAAAGCTGAAGGAAACCTTGTTCAGGTAAGGGAAAAAAAACCCCACTGTCATAGCCTCAAATCTCAATTTCTTTGGTATTATCAGCACCACATGTGCTTTCTTCTCCAACACATTTACTACTTTGATGTGTTTTTCAACTGGATTTTTAGACCAAAACATTTTCCCTGGTAGTTGCATCAAAGGTGCATCTACTCTACCATGTTCTGAAAAGAAGATAAAGTCTAATTCTCTGGGAGTGCACACACACCATTCAAGAGTGATTTTTTCATCAGTTCTGTTGCTATTCCAGCTCTTTTAAATTCTCTGAAGAATTTCTATTGCTTTCTATCCCCATATAATTTTCTGGAGTTTTGCCTCCCTTTCCTCACAGAAACAAGTGACAGAGCTGAGATGTTCTGCTCTGGGCAAGCTTTCCCAAACAGTCAATGTTGGTCACAGCTTTCCCTGTTCTTTGACTTCAATGTCCAGAACCCATCGACCCCAAAGATATTTGGGATGATTTTAAGCAGCTCGGGTGACTTGCCATTTGTTGAGTTGCAGTGCATACCTAGAGCTAGAATTTTACTGAATTTTGAAAGCAGCCTGGGCTAAAGCAAGACGTGAAATGCCTCTTGGTTTTGCTTTCCAGCGCATTGTCAGCTGCTGCCGGCCTGCAGCAAACTGGGGCCCCTACCTGGAATGTCACCGAGGAGAGCGGTACAGCCACATTGTGGATCCCAAGAAGGAAAAGGAGCACGAGATCCCCACTGTGTCTGCCTTCGTATACAAGCAACAATGAGATGGTGTTTGGATGACAGTGTTGTAGCATATATGTGGGTTTTGTCTTTTAATATTGGAAAGGGACAAGGCAAAAAGAAAAAAAAAAGAAAAAGGACCAAAAAAAAAAAGGCAAATCAACCCCCCTGCTCTTCAAAATCCAGCCCCTAGATGAAAGTGAGCTGTATTATTTATTTTTAGTGCTTTAGTCTTTGGGGAGGAACATGCCAATGAGGCACTGAGATCTCACCAGATATCTGGGTTGAGAGGGCAGGATAATACACTGCAGGCTCCCCAGGCTGCTGGGCTGGGCGTGCTTAACCCCATCCAACTGGTATCCAGCTGGACTGCAGGTACGGGTGTGGGGGAGAGTGAAGACACATTCTGGTGCTCCCCAGCTGGAGCCCAAAGGTGCTCTGTGTGTCTGTGTGTGCCCTGGGGTGTGCTCTGTGTGTCTGTGTGTGCCCTGGGGTGTGCCCTGGGGTGTGCTCTGTGTGTCTGTGTGTGCCCTGGGGTGTGCTCTGTGTGTGCTCTGTGTGTCTGTGTGTGCCCCAGGGGTGTGCAGGCAGCAGAGGGCAATGGGTGTGCTGCTGCCTGGCACTGGAGCTCAGGGAACAAGAGTAATTCTTCTGTGTCTAAGCCTTGCTCAGTGTGCAGTGAGGCTGCTCAGGATCTGATGTTGAGTGTGCTCTGTGTGTGTGTGTTGTCTAAACAAATATAAATATTGAGTGGCAAAAAATTGCCATCACAGGAAATAAGGCTTAAGCATGGTGAAAAGCAGGCTGCTTTCTATTTCTCATTATTCCCCTTGGGATCCCTAAAGAGCTATCTTCTGTGTCATGCCCCGTGCTCAGCACTCATCTGTCTTTAATTCAGAAAATCTCATGTTTCCATATTCTGTCATTAGGCTCTGCAGAACGAAAAAGTAACCATTAAATTCTGGTTTGCTCTCTCTGCTCATCAGTGCTTTACCTATCAGGTTGTTTTCTGCTTCTTTCACTCAGATTTGGGTTTTCCCTTCCAAAGGAGACCCAAAGTGCTTTTTTTAAAGATTCAAACAATGTTATGGTACGGCCAAAAGAAGCAGAACTTTACTTAAAGTGAAGGTTACAACTACCTCGTGCAGTTATTCCAAAATTTGCTGAAATAATGAGATTAATGAAAAATTGTGAAGTTTGTAATGCAGTAGGGAACAGGGACTTGAGCATCTACATAGGCAGAAGGGGGTTGGATGAAGAGAACTTGACTTCATTCGTAACTCAAAGTTGTAAAGTGCAACTCAAGTGATAAAGGGAAAAAACCAAAGGTTATGGATAGAATGAATACATTTGGTGTGCTGAGGAAAGTCTCTCTCACTGTGATAATGGTTCCTTGGGAACAAAGCAGCAGGGTCTTCAGCTGTCACTTCCTCTCAGGGCTTTGTCACTTTTTCTGGACATGAAGGAGTGTGGATAGTGGCTTTCTTGCCCAAGCTGCGTACCTTGGTGTATGTTTTATACGGTTTGTTTAGGTTTTTTTGTGACAAATCAACACTTTATGACAAACAAAATGTGATTTGTTTTCTGTTTTTAATGATTTTGGAACTGGCAAATAAAATGTGATTTTCTGTTTTTAATGGGTTTGGGCCTGGAAAATTTTAATGTTGTGTGTGGCGTGGAGTTGGTGACCACAAATGCTTCTATGATCCTAAAAGCCTTTAAGAGCTTGAGCTGGAAAGATCCAGCCTCCAGGATTCAGTCCTGTTTAGGAGCGGGCTCAGAAAGTACAGAAAGTAATTAAATGGGAATTTGTAAAAAGCACTCTGCGGTTGGAGCCTGTACTAGAAGCTGGTGAAGAGGACCCTTTTCCTGCACTCCAGCTGCTCTAGGATCATGGTTTAGCCAGAAAAGAGTGCTGTCAGTAGCCTGGAGAGGCTGGGAGCAGGAGGGAGGCTGAACTGCAAAGCTGTGGTGCTCCATGCACTGGAGCTGCCAGCAATTCACACCTGGGAAGGGACAGATTCTGGGAAGGAGAGGGAAGTTAGTGAAGTAATGAGTGAGAGCACTGGGGTGATGGGGAAGGAGATTGGACAAACCAGCTTCAGAAAGAATTCAGGCATTTTTTTGCAAAGGAGATGCTGAAGGCTCATACCAACCATCTACTGCCCTGCTGCACACAGGGCTCACTTGAGGCTGCTTCTGCTCTGGACTTGTCTTATGGGCTTCTAGGAATTGTTTTCATAATGATGCCCTGCCAAAGCCTCCCAGAATGACAAATGGAGTGGGAAATGGCAGCTTTACCTGGGCTGGCTCTGCTTGGTCAAAGTCAGGCTGACTGATAGCAGTCATAGCTACTATAAAAGGTTTTCTTCCTCAATGAAACAATCTCAAGAAGGCTTGAGATAAGTTCCTTGAACTAATTCATCAGTCTGTGACAACTCAGTCTATTATGAAAGAGTAAAACTGCATCTCAGTGAAGCATGGAGTCAGTGTGGAGGTGAAGTGTATGTGTGCATCTTGAATGGGATGTGCAGCAGAGAAAGCACCAGGAGACAACCTGAGTGTTGGAATAGGCTCTGCTCAACAAGCAAATGAAAGGAACTAGAATTTTGCTTAGCAAAAATCAAAGCTGAAGAGCAGAGACAACCCTTGGAAATAATAAGTCATGATGAAAGGCACGAAGGGATGGCTATTCAGTATTTCTAACAATTTTAGAACCAGATAAATAGTGGGAATTTAACTAGGTGTTAGCTTTGAAGTCACAGGAGGAATGCTTTGCCCAGTGCTCAGTCCAACTGTAGAGCTCCCTCCCAAAAGGTGTTGGTACTAAATGGTTGCGTGGCTTAAAAACCTTCTAGAAAAACTAATGAGAAAGAGCAGCTCTCAACAAGATCCTGTTCCTGATTCAGGAGGCTTTGAGAATGTTATGCAAAGGGTTCTGTGATGCTTCTATGGATCTTGTGCTCTTCCCTGGTGTCTAATCCTGTTTGGTGGCAGGGGCAGGAAGCTGACCTGCCCTGAACCTGTGGTTTAATCAACTGTCCTGGAGAGTAAACGTCGAGCTATAAGATTCATATTTGCAAACTTTAACTCATTTACAAGAAAATGAAAATTGTTGCCAAGAGAAATGCATTGAATTTTCTCTCTTGTGTGTCCTCTGCCAGACACAAACAGATTCACATTCAACAGAGTTTGGATAGTCCAGTTTCATCTGGACATCTTCTGGTATTGCATAATCTCCTGAGTTCCAGACTTTCATTAATTTCCTTCAATCAATTAGGAAAGTAGAACTTCTTCTGGGCAGAGTTTCTTACTAGTATTAAAAACAGTATGGAAACCATGACTGGCTTTGGTATGGGCAGTCTGAGTGCCACAGGGTGAAACCAGCAGCAAACACCAATGATGCCAGCTTCCTTCTACAGGAGAGGTAATTGTTCTCTACCAGTGTTAATAACAGTAAGGTAAAGAAAGGTGATTCCCTTTAAAAGATGAATGGTAGAGTTTTCAAAAAAACAGAGAGCTCATGTTCACCACTACCACCTAAACTGGATGCTTGCAAGGCAGCTTGTAGCCACACAAAACAGATAGAATTTCCCCAGGTGTTAAGGGGCCAGAATGATTAAACTCAAGCAAATGACCACCAGGAATTTTGGTCCTCAGTTTTACTTTGCTGAGTATTGTTCAAGTACTTAGAAAGCAGAAGAGGAAACTCCAGGTAAGAGCCCCAAGAAGCAAACACACACCAAACACACACTCTATCCAGAACAGAGTGGGAAGGCAGACAGCAACGAGCGAAGGAATAATAGAGTGGTGTAAGATGCAGCTGTTGATTAGAGAAAGGAGAATGCTTAGGGGAAAATCTAGAAATATGTAGATTACTGTGAATTAATAACGGTTGTTTGACAAAGGCTAAAATAATGAGAGGAATCTGCCATATTCCACCTGTTCAGATAGAGCTACGGGACTGTGAAATGACAGATCAAATTAAGGTGTCAGGCAAGAAGGCTGTAATGAGAGACTTTGATTGCTAAGACATTAACCAGACTCTGGAGATGGTCACCTGGGAAAAGCTAGTGTGAGGGTGAGTCACTGGAGGGATCCTGGGTTCAGCTGCAGGGTCTGAGGCTGGGCAGCCCTGAGTGCACCGCTTCTTCTGTGATCTTGGAAAGGATCATTTGGGATTGATGTTTCCATGAAAATCAGTTTGGAAGGACTGTTTGGAAAATTTCCATGTAGGAAACCAGGTAACAATTAGATACAGAATTAATTTCAGGGTTGTTTTTTCAGAAAAACCATTAAAAATGTTCTCATGAACATTTCTGTATAGGTCAAAATATTTCTGGCAAGCTTTGGCCAGCCTATCTTCCTTAGATAGGTGCACAAGCCTGGATGTTAGTGTGGAGCTATGGGGCAGGAAACATCCAGCCTTGTTTCCATCACCTGCCTTCCAGGCTGGACAAAGCTTGTGGCTGTGGCCAGCTCAGGCTTTGCCTGGGTGAGAGCTGACCACGCTGAGGTGGGAGACCTGAAATCACGTAGCTGAAATCCAAACCCTGTGGCTGATAGTAGACCCCTGCCCTGAGTTGCCAGAGAGTCAAGTTTGTTGTCATCAAATGAGACCTGTCTGCTTGTGCTGAGATGATCTGGGATGGTGCTCCAGCCATTAAGATGCTGTGAAACTACACTCAATTTTGGAGATGCATTCAATTTTGATTAAATCTGAGATTTAGAAAATTAAATCAAAAGGAATGGGAGTTAAGGGGGAAAGGCACAAGCAAGGAGAGATGTCAGTAAACTGGGAACTAGCGGAGTTGGACTTTTCCAGCTCCTGTCTTGGAGTTTCAGCAGGGCTAACCTCAATAAAAGAACTAAAAGGCACAGGCATTGGTGGAGAAACACCTCCATCTGCTTTAAAAGCCATGCTCCTCTGGAGCTCTGAAATGCTGCCAGGTATGTGCTGGGATCTGCACCTTCACCAGCCACAGCACTTTCTGAAGATGTGGGCTGGCCACTGGCATTGTCTCACTGAGGGAGGTTTAATAGAAGCTCCTCCTGCACCCCAAACCCTTACAGAACTGGCTAGAGCTATACTTTGTCTACTAGATGCATTTTTCCAACTTCAAAGCTTATACTTGTATGAAATATGAATGTGTGTTCATTTTCTCCTTCATTTCACCTTCCTGAGGGCCACTGATGGTGTTTAAAATGTGCCTCCTCTGTGTGTGTGTGTGTGTGTATGATGCATTTTTACCAATGGATGAAAGAGACAAACCAGCCTTGTTCTCTGTGCTTTCTATAACAGTCTGGGTTGCAGACATCCAGAGCCCCAGATCCCTGCCTGGTGCATGAGTGTGCAAACAGCTGCAGGAGCAGGGGTTGCTCCACTCCTGCTGAATCCTAGTGCTTCCTCTCAGTATTCCCTTTCTCCTGGCATTAAAATTACTTTTTTCTTTGTTTGGTTTTAGTTTTATAAAGGCTCTACGAACTATTTTCATCTTTTGGGCCTAGACACTGTGTTCAGCGTAGAGAATCGAAAAATTTCTACATTTAAACTCTGTTGCAGCAACATGGTCATGTTGATTCCACTTACCAACGGCAGCATTGCTTAATGGCTCAAGTGCAGGCACGGACTTTGGAGCTGGTTGCAACAACAGAGTCACCTTTACATCCTGGAAGTGATGAATGGCTTAGGCATACTAGGGAGGAAAATAAAACCTGTCACTGGAAGACAGATGAGGGCAGTATTTCCCTGTAATGTCAGGACATGTGTGTTCCTCTCTGAATAGGTTTTCATCTTATGTTGGCTGTTAGTGTTTAAGCTCCTTCCAGAAGAGCCTTGCCAAATGTTCTGGTTCTTCATATAAAATTTGGGACCCACGTTGCTGGTGACACATGCAGAAAGTATGGCAAAAGCAGAGATTGTCTTCACAACTCTGAGAACTTGTTTATGTTAAGGAGGTTTGCTCCCTTTATCTATTTTCTTTAGCAATGCTTTTTGTTTGTTCATGTTTTGGGATTTTTTGGGGGGGAGTGGTGGGGGTTTTTTAAATAATTATCTACAGTGAACCGTGTATTTCCTGTTTTCCTGATTTTTAGATGGAGGAATAGCTACAGTAGGCAACAGAGAACTGTGTTAAAGAAATGACAGCCCACAGTAGTGGACAAAGGTCCTGCTTTGTGTGTGTTGATCCTGTTGCCTCTGTCTCTGTAGTTATCTTGTATCATGACCAGGCTGAGGATGATATTTAACAGTTGAGATGGGGAAGGAACTATCAGGGCTGATACTATTGGTCCTAAAAGGCTTTTCCCAAAGATCTATCTCTGCTCTTTGCACATATCACCAGTGTCCACAGACCCTCTATTACCCTTGGGTTGTTCAGAGTTTGTCCCTCTGAGCCAGGGAGCAGCCATGGCATTCCCACAGCCAAGGTGACTCTGTAAGACCAAACCAGGCGAGGTTAAAACCTCTCCCTCCTCTCACTGCAGTGCTGCAATGGATGAGTTCATATTTTACCTCTTGGGCTTTCAGCTGACAGTTGGATCCCCTGGTCCTGTTCCGCATGCGGCAGCGCCGAGCAGGCAGCTCCAACTGCTCGTCCGAGTGCGAAGATTCATTAGCCTGCATTTATCAGCTCTTGCCAGGGAAATGGTGAATAATGAGGCCTGGTTCAGGTAATGAAATGATCTCCTCCTCACAGCTGATTACATTGCTTCTTATTATTTCCTCGGTGTGTAATTTTGCTTCCCTGGAAACTTGTTTTGTAAACATTAATGACTGTGCAGTTGTGGCCCGAAGTTAAACCAGCGCTGCAGGAGCCTGGAGAGCTTTGTGGCCTGGCTGTTGGCTTTACTGTCTGTGTTTCATCAGCTAATGGGAGGGTGGAGACAGCTTCTGCCCCAGTGCTGGAAGGTACAGGAGTCCTATCAGAAAAGGTGCAGCCCTTGGCATCCATCAGGAGCAGCTTATTCCCTGTGTTCAGGTATCAGTGCTGTGATTCAGCCTGACTGCCTTTCTTGCTGGCACCGAATTTCTCAGAGAGATATCTACCATGATGCCTCTCCATTTATAATTTGTTAGCCAAGAAAAAGACATATTCCTCTCGTTTCTTCCTTTATTCCTTTTCTTTTTGAGTAACTCTCTTAAACAAGCAGAGCACTGCAGGGTTTTCCAGATGTTTTATATGAGAATCTAAAACTGTTTTCTCTCTACTGGAATGACTTTTCTTGTACATTTTAGAATTGCATCTGCTTTTTCCATGGCAGCATCCATTTGGCAGCTTGGCATCATCCCAAGTTCACCAAATGCAGTCAGAAATGTTCATCTTTAGATCCGAAGACTTGACTTTGCACCATGTGGCCTTTGTCCCATTTATACAACATTAGGGGGTCTTTCAGTTTTCCTAGGCAGTCTTCTCACTGACCTCTGTGCGAGCTCAGTGACACCACCCCCACTTTAGCTACTTCCTTCTCGAAATGATCTCTGTTTGTGGAACCCCCAGTTCTCCAAGGGTGGTATTTGTACCTGTGAGAGATGTTTTACTGAAGGTTATGTAAATGAGAGGTGCCCATCTAATGTGGGCAGCACACTGGAAACATCTCACATATCTATGATAAATTCTTTTCTTGAGTAAATCCCTCCTTCATTAAGACAGCTCTTTGCCATGGGTTTCTGTGTGTTTCCATGATGTGCATAGTCCAAAAAATGCAGAACAGTTTTGAGTTACTGTTGAAGAAGTGAAGCCCCATTTATGTAGGATGTAATTTATTTTTAAGCAGCTCCTGGCCCCCCTGTAATCATTATTCATCTCCTCAAGATGAGTCTCTCATTTCCCTCCTCCTCATTATTGCTTTGCCAGACTACATAGGAGCAGCAGGAGCTGCCTGGGACTCCCTTATGCCAGGCACTGCACCAGCAAGGAGCAGAGGAGTCACCAGCACGAGTGAAGTCATCCCTGAGCCTGCAGGCAGACACAGCCAGTGGTTTCACAAGGCAAAAAGACAACATTTCTTCACCAAAGCTCCCAGGCCACTATGCAGAGATTGTGTGATAGATTTTCACTCTCCTGCCCTCTCCATGCTCACTTGGGGGGCCATGCATCTCCTAGGAAATGTGTTTCCCTGCGGTCCCTTTGGACACATAAAAGTTACTGGAAGCAAATCTCATCCTACATATTGGCAGTGTTTCACCCAGGAGCATTTTATGGTCTATTTAGGAGGATTGTCAAGAAACAATTCATATATTTGAGGAGGCACTTGGCTCTGTTATGGTGGCTGCGGTGTTCATTGCTGGTGCAAATCATGCCCAGGGTAGTGCCTCCCACGGTGTTACCAGAGATACATTTGCACCTGCATTGATTACATATCTATTCAGCCAATCTCTGAAAGGGAAATTTAACCCCACAATGGAGAGGGTCCTAGTGATAGCAGCCAGTTTATTGGCCTGACTGATGGTATATGACTTCTCTGCAGGAGCTGAAAAAAATTCAAGTCATCCTCGTATTAAAACAAGTGTGGGGAAAAGAAATTTCTACACAGAATGGCTCAATCGTTTTAAATCAGAGGGTTTTCCTCCCCTAAACTATTGACTAATGGACTGAAAATTTCGTAAATGCATCTGCTTTTGAGACAATGCCATTTTTCTTAGGAAAGAAAATCATTAAGTGACAGGGGAACAGGGAGTCTGTCCTTGTCAATGTGTTTCTCTGGCTCAGCTGGGGAAACAGGTGTGGAAAACGTTTAAATTAAATGGTTCTCCAAACTCTGAGTCACAATGTAAACTGTTAAGATTCTGATGGCTTTGTTTTCTTCAGGGCTCTGCACATTTTTGCTCTACAGTGCAATTGTGCATCATTCCAGAAATCAATGACCTGGTGCAAAGCTCATTAGTCCATTATTTTCCCTAGCAATAAAAGCTGTGACTGCATCACAACACCCTAAATATTTTGGATGATTTTCCATGGGTCCTGTGATATTTGCTGCTCACATTTGGCTGCTCCCCCATGATGAAGCTGCCCTTGGGCTACCCCATGTTTCAGCCCATCCACAGGCAGATGCTGCACATGCTGGACCAGCACCTTTGTATGATCATCCCAAACCCTGGGAAAGGTCAAACTGGGGCTTTGCCAGAGCAATGAGTAACTCTTGTTTTGCTGCCATGAGCTTTGTCCCTCTGACAGGAGCTGTTATAAACCCTACACTTTGTACCCAGGACTCTTCAGACCAGGTTCCTTTACAGCATTTGCTTGCAGAGATTAGTGGCTCCAGCTGCAACTCACAAGCTCCACTGAATCTGGCTCCTGTTAAGACAATTCTTAACTGCATTTCTGTGTCCAACAAATATTCTACTGCATCTCATCTAAAAACACAGAAGTGATGGAAGGAAACAAAGCAAGTGTGGCTTATGGGTCCTCTTGTCTTACCTTTCCCTCTTAAGAGACTGATGTCAAAAGGCTCATATGGTGTAAATTAGGCAAGATTTACCAGAGACAGTGGAGTTTGGGCTTGGATTTGTTTGTTTATTTAAATACTATGGTTTAATATCTTATTTATAGTTTCTAGGCAAGATTTTTCAAATGGTAGTGGTACAATAAAATTTGGAGGTATAGGGACAATATTGGCAGGAAATGCAGGATCTCTCAATAATTGGATAGAAGAATTTTGATGTTTCTTTTCTTTTTTAAAGCAAAGCTGAAGTTTAAGACAAAAAAGGGTAAGGACTCCCTTGTTGTTTGTTTTCATTGACAACACTCAAGATTATAAAAAATAAGAATCCAAGTGTCCTGAGTTGATTAAAGCCTCAAGCTGGTGCTTGTGCAGAGTACTCTTCACAAATCCTCAAATTTTGGCTTTGCTGTAAGAAGCTGTAACTATTCCTTTGATTCGACCTGGCCATGGTGAGGAACAGTTAAGGAGCTTTTAGTTCTTGGGATTAGCATTTGAGCTTCCTTAGGGTAGACTATTCCCTGATACGGGGAGGAGGTGACTCATCCGGAGAGAACTGAAGCCCTGAGAGTGCTGCTCCCTGGGAACCCTGGGGAGGAGGGACAGCCCTTGGGCTGGGAGTCTGCAGGTGACTGAGACATTTCAAAGCAATTCCTTGCTCTTGCTGGGTTAAGTTGTGCTGCTGGAGAACATCCAGTTGCGTGGAAAAATATTTCCTGACTCACTTAGAATTTCATAAGCCATGAGCCCATCCAGGATTGCTGTTTATCTTGTCCAGGAACCAAGACAGAGCTCTGTTGCATATTTAATTAGATGGGGGAAGGCAAAGAACTTCAAGATAAGATTATCTTCTGTTCTCCATCACAGCCCTCGTGCAAGAAGTTTTCATGGCATGCAAACCACAGCCTGATGGTAAGCCATTTGTTTTTGAAGACACTGAAAACAGCTTTGCAGAGTAATACTTTTCTAGTTTTAATAACCATATGAATTCTTTTCTGCGTATGAGTAAAAAGATTAGCTATGCATTATTATGAAAATGAACAAGGAGGTGTAAAGAGATGTGTGGGAACTTGGGGCTCCTGGAGGAATAAACACTTTCATTCCTGTGGCTGTTGAAAGCAGCAGAGGAAGGACAACTAAAGAGAACCTGAGTCCAAGTTTCTCATTGCTGCAATAATTCTGGCAATGATCAGAATTAGGGCACTGGGAATAACAGTATGAAGTCAGCCAGAAGCCAGAGCAATGGAGTTTTACAAACAGCAATAGAGTTTATATTGTGGTCTCTCAGTTCCAGTTCTGCAAAGGTTTTTGAGTATGTTTAGGGACTGGCTGCTAGTTCTTGCCATGGAGGCAGCTGAAATAGCAGAGTTTGAGGTGGCAGAAGGGGTTTGAAGAGGATGCAGAAACAGACGGAGTCCTGTGAGGTTTTCTGTTTAGTTTAAATCTTCAGTGTTGGGACCAGTGTGCAACAAGTGTTGTAGCCACATATCACTCTCCCAAAGAAACCAGAAGTGTCACGAGTCTGCTCCAGACCACAGCTGGAGACCATCCTCTGCTCTGTCTGAGCTAGTCTGGTCCTTTGTGACTCAAAACCCTTCAGATCTGTGCCCTCCCCTTGCAGTGAGGGTCAGAGGAGACCCGAGCAATGTCTGTAGAGTTAGTCGGTGTTTTCTGTACTGTCCAGGGCTTGCTCAGGAGTTGGGGTTCTGCTCTCCTCCTGGCAGAAGGATGTGAAAGGCAGAGGAGATGGTACTTTAGACCCAGTTTTGCTAATCCTGTATCTCTGAACAAGTTATTACTCCTATTCAATAAACTCACTGCCCGTGATCTTAATGGTTATGAAACACTTTGGCTGCACTTTGGTAATGAGTCACTGCTGGGTATCAAGTGATGGCTTGGTGTGGGGAGTGACTGGAGGAGCCTCCTGGGGATGTGTTGTAACCTGGGCAGAGGGGGTGTGCATGCCCTGGGATAGGCACAAAACATCTCTAAGGAGAACTAAGGTCATCAGGCTGCACACAGGTCTGCCTTGTTCCAAGAGCAGTCTGCATCTTTCTGCTGTTCAGAAAAGGATCCAAGTTGCTCTGGGCCAGAGGGAGTTCCACAGTGTGCAAGGGAAAGCTGGAATTCCTAGCACAGAGGTGTCTATAGCTTTCATGCACTGCAGTAAAACTCAGCCCATCATTAAGCATTCATGGTGCCAGACAAACAAGTAAAATTCAGGAACAAGTAACTGCCTTTGTGGTTTTGTGAGGACCTCTGTGTTTTTGTACTTCCAAATGCTGGCATAATAAATCCTGAAGTGCCTTTTTGCTCACAGCAAACATGATTAATACAGCTGTTAGCTGGTGTGTCTGCTAGAGGAAGCAATTGGCAACCCCTAGGTGGATAAACACCAGAGGCCTGCAAACCCCACGGTTTTCTCCGCTTTTGAGAAACTAAGACATAAAATAGAAATGTTCTTTTTTTCTTCTTCAAATCCATAATCAGACACGACGTAAAGACAGTCACTTCTGCAGTAAGTGTTTTGGAGAGTGCCTGTTAAAGTGAAGATGCTCTAATGTTCTGCACAGTGTGGGGTCAGACAGGTCCAAGTGTGACACAAGCACCAAGGCAGCACATCCCTTCCAGTGCCCACAGCCCCTCCTGCCTGCCTGGCCTGGGGCCTGGGGGATGTCCAGGTGTACAATGCCCCATTCCACTCAGCACCTCTTCTACAAGGTGAGAAAGGGTCTTGTGGGAATGCTCAGGGATGCTGACCATAAACTTCAGGCTATAAATGCATCTTTCCTCACACCCATTTTCCCACAGGGAAATCCTGACCAGGACACAAATATCTTCTCTGACTTTACCAGCTTTCCCTTCTGCTTTTTTTCAATGTAATCACATCCACTGATTTTTGCTTGTTTGCAGGTCTTGTTTGCAGCTGGAAGTTCAAATCACTATTTATTTTCTGCATGGGTTCCTAATCTGGAAATGGGTCTAATTTGCTTTACCAAATTACAAGTGAATTAAGATGAACACATAGTGCTATGTCCGGATACATTGTGGTGCTTTAATGAAAGAGGAAAACCCACATCTGTCACTGCTGTGACTTTCTTCTTTCCTCAGTATCATTAACTCCATGTTCTCAAAAAATATAAAATGTCTCTGTAAATGACAGGGTTTTTTCTTGGGGCAGGAGTTGAGGGGTCAGAGCTGCACCTGTTTCACATCTTTCATCCTTTCAGCCTTTAAGAATACCCCTGCAATCCCTCCCCTTGCTCTTACACACACTTCGATTATGTGCAATATTGCATTTGGTAGTATTACTAAATAGTTCTGAAAATTTTCCTTTTGGCAACTGCTTCTTCCCTTTTGAATGGATTTTTTTCCCCCTACCTGTAAATCAGCTTTAGGGCCACGTATGTCTATGGAGAGTAAATACCCCCACAGTATTTTGCATTTGCATTTCCATTTCCTGACCCATCAGGAAGAATATTGTGCGAAATGCAGGAGAAATGTCAAAGTGATAAAATAGCATTGGTTGTGGTTCATTCTGAGGTTAGAACAGCTGGTGTTATGGAAAACATCCAGCACTATCCAGACTTCGTGGAGGGCAAATGCTTTATAGGTACCGCTACATTTCAATGACAGTTTTACTGACTGACAAATACTACACCAGCTGAGGTTTTTGTTATAATTTCTTCGTTTACTGTTTTAAACCTGAAGCATATCTGAAGTCTATTTCTTTGCTAGGAAAGTTTGCAGTCTGGATGTGAGATCGACTCCCCATACTGCATTTACAGCTACAGACACCAACTTCAGTTTTCTGCCGCCAAACCACATTTATTCTGAGATGCGGTAAACACTGCTCCTTTTCAGAAAATCTGTTTAAAGCAACTGATTTGCGAGATTATTTTGTAGCTGAGAACAATTAAGAACTCTAACGGCTTAACCAGCTGTGATAATTAGCACTCACGAAGCCTGTCTTTGGGGAAATACAGCACACATTTTAGTTCTTACATAGAAAGGACTGAGAAAATAATGTAAACAACCACTGCTCTCCTGAGCAGCTCCTTGGGATGGGGAGCCTGGGGCAGACCCTGGGCTGGGTGTGAGCCGCCACAGCAGAGATTTCTGCCCGCCCAGCTCCCAGGGTGCGTCATTTTGGTAAACACAGGTGATAAATGTAACTCGTCATCGCCACGTAAGCAAAACCTGTTGTCAGTAAGGGTGGGAGTGCATGCTGCTCCCTTCTTACAGGAAGGGCTATTTTAACTTTATTAACTCCTAGAAGCAGCCTCGTGGGCTCCTGCCCGGGCTGGTGGGGCAGCGGTGGTGCGGGCAGGATGCTGGGGAGGCTGCTGGGGCACGGCCCGGGGCTGTGGCAGAGGGCGGCTCGGCCGCTCCTGAGCCGCACCAGAGCTGCCGGCAGCAAGGCAAAGGACGCCCAGGACACGGCTTTGCAGACGGCTGATCCAGGTGGGTAGAAAGCCTTTGGTCACTGTTTCGTGCTGCAGCATGGAGGGAAAGGGTGAGGAAAGGACCCTCATTCCCCTCCGTGGCGGAGTTACTGCGGCGCTGCGGCTCCTGCGGCTACGAACGTTCCTGGGACGGGGAGCACACCCGGAGCTCTGACCAGCACAGTGCACAAGGGTAAAGGTTTTTTGTGTTATATACTTGTCCTCCTATGGCAGCAAATACCCGCTGATACTTCGTGTAGGGAATATGTCAATTAAAACAGAAAAATAAATGTTCCTCCTCTTACCCAGCTGCCAGGTCTCCAGAGGAGGACCAGTGTGTGTCCCTGCATGTGCAGGGCTGGTGCAAGTGGAGGACCTAATCCCTTCTGCTTCCTGCTCTGCTCCCTGCCAGGTTACAGCCACAGCTGTGTGCTTGTGCCAGGCAGTGCCCTGGGTTAGGAGGCAGGGAACAGGCATGGGCTGCTCCCAGATGGACAAGCTTCCTGCTATGGACACAGTTTCTCTTCTAAACCTGCACCAGCACCTTCTTGGCTATGCCTTTGCAGACCACTCACCCTAGGAAAGTTGGGCTGCATGGGCCTGCCTGTGCTCCTGTGGGATGGCTCCAGCACGGGGCTTTGCCCTTGTCCTCCTTGGGATGGAGCCTGTGCTTTTAGCAATCCAATGTATTGCTTGCTGCAGATTTGATTCTGGCACTTGCTGATGTAGCTCTCCTGGTCTCACTGCACTTTTTGAGATAAACAGGAGAAGCAGGAGATTAAATTTACCTGGGCCAAGATTTGCAACTGGGATTTTTCAGCCATTCACAAGTCCTGGCATGCATGAGCAGGTCTGGGGCCAAGGCACTTACTACAATTTCACCATCTCAACACAGGCAGGAAGAGATGCTCCCCATGCCCTGTTCTGTAGCAGCAGTGATTTCCTTTCAGCTGAGTACCAGCAACCCAGCAACAGGCAGGGAGTGCAGGATGCTGAGACTGGGAACACCTTCATGTCCATCTCTTCCTGCACCTCCTGGTCACCACTGGACATTTCTCAACCCAAGTCTCACATTTTGAAGCACAGGGCACTGTAGTGTGGCTTCTTGGCACACCTGGGTGTAAGTACTGGGTGAGCAGTCTCAGCTGCCTTGCAAAGACCACTGGTACAGGTGTGCACTGCACAAGCCATGGTTTGAGCCAGCCATTGCTTACCTTGTTTTTGCAGGGTCTCCCTACCACTGTCCTTGTTGTTGCCTGTTACTGGGCTTGTTTCCATCAAGAGGAGCCAGAGTCCTTTTCCCACTGTGCTCTGGGTGACAGCATGCAAATGGCATCACCATGGCAGCCTGATGGGGTGTAATGCATCATCATTAGAGTGCAGTAATGTGGTACCCAGCTTGCAGGTGAACGACTGCCAGCCTCCCACCAGGCTGCATTTTAGCAGACCTCATCTCTTTGTCAGTGATTTTAGGAGAAGCTGTTGAGGAGTCAGCTACTTGTTCTGCTGGCAGTTTGCTTAACTCACTAGTTGGGCCGTTTAAAAGCAAGATGCTCACAGGGGTGAGAGGATGCTGTGGGCTTGGGGACTTCAGCCCTGCATCATTTAACCCCTTAATCAGGAAGTTTAGAAGAGATTTTTAGTTTACAACCTACCAAAGTTAAAGAAAAAAAAAACACGTCAAATTAAAGAAGCTGCAAATGTAGCAAAGGGCCTCACACCTGCTGCTGAGTCTTTTTGACATTAGAAAGCACATTTATCTCTCACAGAATAGAAAAGTATAATTTTGAACTTTCAATCCTTTTCCCTCTGTAACAACTGCTCTTTTCCCTTCTTGAAGCTTAGCTCATTGATTTTCACAAAATCTCTTACAGGTAAAGAAGCTTTCAGGAATGAGAGAAGGCCTACAAACTTTGATAAAAAGGTGCTAGTATGGTCAGGACGCTTTAAAAAGGAGGAGGACATTCCCAGGCACATATCGTAAGTGGACCTGTCAGAATGATTCCTTTGGCTGTGAACACACAGGTTGAGACCCCCAGTCTGCATCACCCACAACTGTGCTCATGTGGTGGGGGTTAGTGCCTCCCCCATGCTGGTGTCCAAAAATAACTGTAAATAATTGTAACTCTTGTACCTTTTTGTCATTCCCTGTGAAGTGAACTGGATTTGCTTGTTTTAGTTTTCATAAATTTCAGACTAAGCTGAAGTGTCTTTTGCAAGACAAGTGGCTTTGTAACTCAGAAGCCACCATGGTAAGATATCATTCGCTCTGTGTTTTTACATGCTTTGCTAGGTTTTATTGATCAGTGATTCATAATGCTGCATAAATTTTAATAAGAATTTGGGGCTACATACAGCTTTGGTGACAGACATGTGCAATGAGTTCCTCCTGTATGGGCTGTGATTTCACCTCCCTGTTGAGATATTCTGTTAAAGGATTGTCACTCAGTTTTGGAGTCCTAATGCTTCTGACTTGTGACATCCTGGGGTCTCCTCTAGCCGTCCTTCCCCTCGCAGGTGTGGGTAAATCCATGCCTGGATATGATTTCATGGATGGCTCATTGCCATGCTGCAGTGTCTTGCAAGCATGAATTGTTGCTTATATGCCAGGAGTTACTTATGGAAGGTGGTGGAGATTTTCCAGTGATGGATGGGACTGTTCAGCTGCTTGGGAAGAAAACTGGATGGTGGAGTTGCATGCTCTGACCCGGTCAGCCTCCCACCGCCCACAGATGCTCGTGGGGCTGGTGCCATCTGCCTGGCAGAGGCTGTGCTGTGGAGGGCTTTTAATTCCCTGAGGGTGGCATTGCCTGGCCCTGGTGGCACAGCCCCAGTGTCTCCTGGTGCTGCACAGCACCCCATGGCCTGCCCTGCAGCACCCAAAGGTCGGCCCTTCATTATCACAATGGAAAGACTTTCCTGTCCCTGGCATTTTACAGGCATTCACTCTCATATGCAATAAAAGAATACAGGAGAGAAGGATTTTTAAATCCTGTTATACTGACGACTTGTGGGAGTAGCAATGCCCCATCTAAGTCTTTTCCCCACAGGCTATTTTTTTCAGTCCTCCTCTAAGCAGGTGCAGAAAGAGAAGGCTGAACCCCATTGCACATTTACAGGAAGTCTCTGTAAGACTTGAGCATTCATTACCCATCTCCCCACGATCCCATTTCACACATGCTGCTGCAGAATGGAAACTCTGCTCTGTCCTCCACAGGCCTGAGGTCCTCGACACCGCAAGGAACCTTGTCAGGATAAAGGTTTGCTACATCATGATTGCACTGACTGTGCTGGGCTGTGTGACCATGGTCATCATGGGCAAAGAAGTGAGTATCTTTTTTGGGGGAGCTGGTTCACCTGATGGAAGGTCTATGTATGTTCTTTGGAAATAAGCACCTGGGTGACAGATAGGTTTTAGAATAATTACACATAAGCAATGTATGCACAGGATCTGTATCACCCCTTCTCCGGAGGAGGCACTGACATTGGGAAACACAATCTGCTGATTAATGTGTCCCTTCTGACCCACTCTGCCATAAATCTGTGCAGTACAATGCTCTGTGTGATGGTGTCTCAGCAAGAGGCCGGGCCAAAGGTGATGGAATAGCACAGACAGTGTCAATGGCTCCTGGTTCTGCCTGGCATCTGTCAGCCACGAGGCTCCTGTGGCCCTGAATGCCACCATGGCCACCAAGAGCTGTGACCCTTCTCCCTATCCCATCCCACTGCTGGGTCTCCAGTATGACTTGCAAGTCCCAGTGTACCTGTAAGCAATTTATGGTGTAATTCTCCTGCTAATCAGAGCTGCAAATGCTGACAATGTGGTATAACAAGGAAACAGATTAACTTCTATCACTGCAAAATATCAAAAAGGACAGTGAGGTGTCAAAGGAAGTAGTGCAAATGTGGGGAAATTTAGTGGTGGCAACTATGTGCACGCAATGATTTCCCCCAAATCATTTCCAGGCTGTGAAGAAGGATCAGACACTGCTGAGGGTGAACACAGAGAAGAAGGCCAAATTGAGGGCTGAAGTGGAGAAAGATCAGTAGGCAGCTGTCGGGAAGTCACAATGGTTTGGAACAGATTTATTTTTACAGAAGGAGATAAGTGATTTACACGTGTGGCATATGGACCTGTCTTCATTTAACTCATTAGAGCTTTTTCACTGAAACTCTCTCAGAGCAAAGACTCCACTGCCTAAAATCTGCTCCATGTGAACTGGGAACACCCTATGGAAACTCCACCTTTTTTCTGTGGCTTCTGATCTTTGGCACCAGGTGCAGATGAAATACAGAAATCTCTTTTAAACTGGAAAGTATGGGAAGGACAAATGCAGGACTCCCCAGCTCTGGATCAGCTTTTCATGGTGCTGCTGGTGCTCAGGTTTCCTCACAGTCAGGAAGGACATGGCCCCACATCAGGGAGCATCACATTCTGTGCAATGCCTCCAGGGCAAACAGCCTTGGCCAAAGTGACCCAGAGCAGGGGGAAAAGCAGTCTGAAATATGTTTTGCAACCACAAAGATGTCAATTATCCCTCTGTCTCAATTATCTTTGAGCCTGCTGTCATCATTGTCCCCTCTCCCTTCCACCAGCACCTCATGGGATTCTGTGGCCAGGGGAGAGAGGGGGCATGAGCATCTGGCTCTGGGAAGGTGGAAGAGTGTGAGCAGACCCTGATGACTGATTTGGGCCAAAAGTGGCTTTGGGCCAGAGGAGATGGTGGTGGTGTGGAGTGTTTCCTGTGGGGCAGCCCAGGGAATCCGCACTTGATGCAGGGAGCCTGGCCTGGAGACGTCTCTTGTCCTGTAGCACCTCACTGGTTTTCCCTTTTATCTTCTGCTTCCAGCCATTGTCATGAAAGTTGTCGAGCATTGCTTAGTTGTGATTTAAGTCCAGAGTAATTGTTAATACATGGTTTGCTAAAACTGAATTCTTTTTAATCATCATAGTTCATTAACTCATAATAAAACAGCTGTCCAATTACATCTTAAACAAACGTATCTCTTCACAGCTTCATTTAGAGTGTCACCAAAGTCTCTCGGATGATGCTTAACAGATGGGAGAAATCCTAATGGAGTATTGAAAATTACATTTTCACGACATGACTTCACTCCAAGACAGGCCCCAGATCCATGCCTGTGGGTGCTGATGCTCTGATCCTCCAAGAGTTGCCTGTAACGCTGGCTGGTGGAGCTGGATGTGCTGCACGGGGTCCCAAGGGACACAGCGTGGCAGAACCCAGCCAGGCTTACCCCAGCTGCTGCAGGAGATGCTGTAGCCATGCTCAGCCTTGGTGCAATGTCCTGAGCATCACACTGGCACTTGGCCTCTCCAAGGTTTATTACTTGGAACAGTCACACTTGTGCTCCATGGGAGTCTGGAAGCTCTTGCTCAGGTCTCTGAGGTTTATTGTGTCAAAAATCGTGTCCATATATTCCTGAAGTGTCACTGCACAAACAAGCTGCTGGCTAAGTTGGACTGGGGCATTGGCAGGTGCTCAGCAGTTGTTGGGCTCTGGGACTCCACCTTCTGTGCCCGTGGTCTTTGGGCAGTTTTTTCCCTCTGATGCTCCTCAGGAGCGCTTCTCTACATGCTGCACACCCATTTAGGGTGAGGGGGATGTTACCTCTGTCACAGCTCCAGGCTTGCAGCCCTTGTTTCCAACCCACAGCCCCATGCAGTACAGTTCACCAAAAGTGATGTCTGGTCCCTGTAGTATTCCTCCCAAAGCACATCTCAGGGAAGTGAAATAATGGTCTAGGACAAGTACAGAGTGAGAAAGTCTCTGCTGAGAAGGCACTTTTGCTTCACAGGTAATATGGGCTCTTTCATTTTATGTGACCTGGTTTTCTTGGTTGGTGCAATAAACTGCAAGAATTACCTCAAAGTTAGTGTTCATTTGGGGATAAACAAAGAGCGTGCTCAGTCTGTCAGATGTTATTTTTTTTTAATTCTTAAATGACTTTCATATGCCCTTTTTCAGAAGGTACGTGTAGCAATCAAAGGAACCATTTTGATGCTTGTAAACAAACCCACATCCATGTTCTGAGCTTCCCTGACTTAAGCAGGAAAGGAGATGACCATAGCAATATCTAAAGAACAAGAAAATTAATTGTGACTTGTTCCACACTCTGCTCTGCATTCCCCTCTGCCTAGGAAAAAAAAACCTGCTTCAGTTGTGAGCTATTATCAGATCCTCTTAAACAGCCGTGGTCTCTGCCTGCAGTGCATAAAGCTGCCACATTACACATAGTCATTAAGAAAAAAAATCAATTCTTCCTCCCTGAGCCATTGGTAATGCATCATCTGAGTGACCAGATGCCCCAGGTGCTTTTGGGCTCTTACAAAGAGCTATGGCTATTATGTGGGGAAAGATCCCTTGCTAGTGCCCACACGATTATTCATTTCAATATCATAATACTCCCCAGAAAATCAATTGGACTGATCTCTGGCTTGCACTCGGTTGGTGGTGGGTGGCTGCTGGTGTAGCATAGCTTCAGCTGGAGTCTCCCCTGTGGAACTGGACATGCCTCTCCAACTGTGGGACTTATCACTGCTTGTTAAAATCTGTTTCCATCTGTGTCTGCAAAGTCCTTTGACTCTTCTCTTGAAAAGCCTCTAATTAACACAGACTCCTGAATGTATAATTGGCTGATCCTCAGCACCTCACAGTTGAGGGTTTCTTTACTTCCCCTCCCATCTATATTGCTTCAGTGTCACACCTGATCCTCCAGGCATTTAAAAAGGGGATGGGAGGTGTTATTGGGTAGGAGTTATTCTTCCCTTTTTAATGAGGTGCCTTTTGCCAGCCTGGCCCTGAGGAGAGGGATTGGCTCCTTTCTGAGGCAGAGGACAGAGCTGAGATTATGTTGGTTTGCTGTGGTGCTCAGAGAGACCAAGGCTGAGTCCTTTCAACTCTCACCTCCTCGTTTACTGCTCTGTACTGGGGGTAAAGGATGCTTCTTCCCTTGCAGGATTTTTTCTGTTTTAATGAACTCTTATATGGCAATGGTTAACAATGTACTGGTGGTTGTTGCCACAAGATTTGCATTATAGTAACAATTATTGGGGAAGCTTTTCTGTAGTAGCTGGAGTTGATCTGATTCTGCTTCCATTAAAATCAGTTCTGCAGTTCCTCCTGGCTGTGGATTAAGGTTATCATCCATGACTTTTTGAAGTTACAGTTTTTTCTAGAGGCTCAGCTTCCCCAGGGAGTCAGGCCGCTGCAGGGCAGAGCTGGATGCACTGAGCATTCTTCCTCCAGTGTGGTGAGATCACGCTTGTATGGGAGACTCTGCATCATGAGCATCCCAGTATGCCAGAGGAAAAAATTCTGAGCTCAGGAGATCTCAGTCACTTCTTTATTCATTTTACCTCTTGTTTTGACCTTTTCAGGGTGTTTCTAGTGACACTTGATTTATTTCCATCTGCTGTGTGCAGGTCTTCTCCAGTCTGGTATGTTCCTGCACTTGAGAAGAATTTTTTTCCATTTTTTCTTGCCATTCAGAAAGACCTACCTCTAAAGACTGCCCTGTTCTTTCAGTGTTCCACCAAGGTGAGAAACTGCTGCTTGTTTTAAGTCTAAATGCACCCAGCTCAGCTTCCAGGCATTGAGCATTGTCTTCAACATGAAATATAAAGCTTCCAACCCAGCTCTTCCCTGTGTGTTACCAGTTTGCACTTGTATGGCTATGTTCAAAACATGTGGAGTTTCTAACCATTGCCTGGTGGGTACCACTGGCTTACTGGCCAGTTAAGTGATTGACACTACAGTGAATTTATTCCTGTATCAAGTGATTTACTACGTTAGTAGCCTCTTCATAAACAATCCAAATGGATTGCTTTTGTTGGTTTTAGAATAGAATCAATAATCTAGTACTCTTTGCAGAAAGAAAGGATGTAAAAGCTTCCCAGACTTTACTGACTGCCCTGGAAAATCAAAAAGCACAATAGCTATGCATCAGAAACTGGTTCTCCTCTGTCTGTGCCCAAGGCATCAGCACCTGTGTGAGCAGCGTGACCTGATACGCCTGCAAATCTGCTTTTATTTCTGGGACTGACTTTTATTTCTGGACAGTTCAAAAAGGCTTCAAGGCTAAAGGTCTCCTTTGGGTGAGATGCAGTGGTGGTTTGGATCTGTAAAGGGACCTGCTTCCTCTTACCACAAAGCTCTTTCCAGCTTGGAGCAGCCTCCTACTTTCTCCCTTGCTCAACATCACTGCAGCAAGGAGTGGCTGCTGCCACCACTGGCACTGGGATCCTCATGACCATCATGACTTCAGAGCTGGCTTAAACACCACTGTCCTGCTTGGATTTGGCATGAAGTCATTCTAGCCTAGCAGGAAAGCAAGGCCAGTGTTCAATAATTTGAATTAATTAATGAGTCATTCATTAATGCATCGAGGTAACATTAGAGCAATTTTCCATGGTTAAGTAGCTTGATGACCGTTAGTACTGTGTGATGTATTGCAAAACCTCATATATATGGCAGTCATATATATTGAGTAAGTAGCTCCTGAAGGGCTCTGAAAGGACCTCAGCATTTATTTTCTCTGCTCTGTGAAGGATTCAGACACAACTTTCAGCACTGCATTAGTCGAGCTGGCTCCGCCCCTTCTCTGTGCATGCAAGAAGATTTCTACATGGAAACCTCAACCTGGCACCTGACTCTTCCTCTGCAGCACAGTGTTCCTCAGTGCAGGACCCAGACCTTGAGCTATTTGGGCAGGAACTGCTTTTTGCTGGGTGTGGGAGGGACTCACCACAGGGAAGAGGTCAGTCTGGAGCAGGGTTTCATAGGAGAGAGCTAGGCTCACTCATGGCTTGTGCATGTTCTGCAGCATGAGCAGAGTTGTCAGAAAGTGCTGGTGAAACTGCACCAGAACACAGAGGGGTTTTCATGCTGCTCTGTAATACACATCTCACAGATGGCGTATGGTCCTGTGACTTTTTCTAAATGAAATGGGAACCAAAATAGCCCAGTGAGTTACAATTATTCCTAATGGTTCATTTTTCTCTGTATGCAGGATGTGTGAACATAAACACAGCTCACACAGAGCTCTGTGAATTGCACCCCCTTGCACTGAACTCCTCGTCCCCCACAAGCAATTTTATCATTGTCTAAACATTGTCCTGCAACAAATTTCTACCAGTAGGGCTATAATCTGTACCAAGGACATCCATTAGGGCTGTAAAGACGTCATTAAAGCAATGGTGCTGCGGGGGGAATGGAACAATCTCCAGAATGGTCCCAAGTTGTGCTAAGAAGCAGAACAAAACCATGAAAGGCAGGCAGTTAAATATCCCAATATTTCAGTGCTCTAAGCCCCAGGAGAGGGCAATTTTACTTGACAAACAAGCATTAATGCAGAGCAAAAATACAGCTATTGTATGTTGTTCTGTCCCACTCATTTCGTTTTTATTTCTCCTGGGAGCCCTTGTGCAGGTGGCACAGGGGATGCTGTGAGCTGGGGACTGCTGAGCACCCACTGCTGTGCTGTGAGCGCACACATATCCAGTGGGATGCTGTGGGGCTGCCAAGGACTGCACAGTGAAACTGCCAAAATGGGCACAGGGCTGCAGTATCCCAAGTACCACCTCCCATAGCCTCTCTGGCATCTCATGGTTAGGGTTTGAGGACTTTTTAATCTACTTGCCTCTCGTTGCCTTTGCTGAATAAACTAGGGAGAGATTTTGAGCTTATTTCAGGTGAAGTCCAGGTGTCTGTGGACTTCCATGGGTGACAGCTGGATGTCTCCTGCTGCTGGGAGGACACAGGTGTCCTGTCAACATACAGCTCCCCAAAGGCAGCTGATTCCCTTCCAGTGCCCTTTGCTCTGGGCCACACTCTCACCTGGCACCCAGGTACTCTGCAGCAGATGGTGCCATCCTCCCAAAAGCCAGGCTGTGAGAGCCCAGCTGCTCCAGGGCTCCCAGGGCAGCGTCAGCACAGCCACCACAGCTGAGAGCTGCACTCCCATGACCCAGGGCTTCCACCTGCCCATGGGGTGACAGGGCTGGGGCAGAGCTGGCTGTGGGGGCAGTGGAGTGTCACATCCTTCATCTGCCCAACCCACCAGCACAGACAGTCACTGTGGTTCGTCACCTTCCGGGCTTCCCAGGACACATAGACTCTGCAATATTCTTCAGGTGGGACACTTCTTTCTGAGAAGTCCTTAATGTACAGTGACTACCCTAGGGATGCTCTTCTTTTGGAATAACTAGTATGGAGTGTTCAGCAGAGCAGCTTGAGCCCAAATATTTTGTTTTGCTTCAATTAGTTAGAAAAAATAATAATTTTATATATATATATATATATATATGTACTGGAAAAAGTGTTGCTACACATGAGCCTGAGTCACCTATCTCCACATTCATTTTCTGTACACAAAGTTGTGCACCAGCCTGGGAAATGATTTGCAATATCCCTCAGGTTTTTTTCCTTTACACACATATATTTACATAAAGTACGGTAAAATCTCTGCAGCCTACCTTTATCTCACAAGTAGGTTTCTCTTGAGACAGAGTGAAATAGTGTGGCTGTCTCATCCGAAGGGGGAGTGTTGTGAATTTTGCTTTCAGCCCTGTGGAAAGAAGCTGTAAGTTTTGCACTGGGAAGAGGCAGACTACTTTCTTACTGCTACTGGGGAATTTAACCCCTGCCTTCCTCAGCAGTTCCCAAAGCACACCACAAAGGCAGTCAGTGCCATGCCACACCTTTTCAAGGTGGGGATATTGCACCCCTGGGAGCAGCACTGCTCTGAGAGGGCGTAAGGGTGAGTGTGGACTGGCATAGACATCACCCCTTTGTGTGCTCTAAAAAGAGCTGAGGACTTAGGATGAATGGGGTTTAAGGCCTGAGGTTTGGGATGCTGGGAAGGAGTCCCCCATCACCCAGACATCTGGAGATGCTGCTGGACTCTGTCTAAGACCCTGCTGCAGTGGCCAGCCCCTGTAGGACTCCCCTGGGAGTGTACCAGAAAGGATATCACTAAGCGAGTGGTGATATTTACTGTAGAAAGTGGCTGAGTGCAGAAATATTCACAAACCTGGAAGGGAGATGGAGGAAACAGCCCAAGTGTAGCGCAGAGCAGGGACAGCTTTGCCCTCTTTTCATCAGACTCCCTCTTCCCTGTTAAGAATGTTTTCACCAAGAAGGAAATGTGTTTCGAGTTGCCTTTACACGTCAGCCAGGGATGTGAGATTTGAGGCAGCCTCCCTTAGGCACTTATCAGTCTTCTCACTGAGGCTGGGTTGGGGTCTGGATGCTCTCACACAGCAGCTGGTGCAAGCTCAGTGCTTCCCTGCTAATGTGCTCCCTTGCTGCTCAGAATGCAGGCCTACTTCCATAAACAGCAATAAACCCATGTACTTAGCCAATAAAGCAGGCACAGGAGCTCTGACACCCAGACAGCAGAGCTGAGATAATGGCTCTCCTGGAATCTAACCTCTGTGTAGGCTGAGCTGTTGTGATTTCTCACTCCACAGCTATTATCCTCCATTATCCTGCCCACCATCCCACTGCTCTCTGTGGTGTGTGCTGTGTCATACAGCAGCTCCCAGGCTGTGATCGGTGTCCCCGAGTCCCCAGCACTGATCTCCTGCACGTTACGGGGCTGGGGCAATGTCGGTGCTTGCCAGCTCGTGGTGTTTGCTGAGCGTTGCTGTTCACTCAGGTTTCACTGAGCACAGGACGAGCTGTGTTTGCAGCCAGGCAAACCCAGTTCCCTCAGGGAAGGGCTCAGCACTGTGTGTGCTCTTTGTCACACACACTGTGTGTCCTGACTAACAACGTCCTCACACGTTACCCACTCGCTTGCACACTGGCTGGGAAGGTGTATTGCTGACAGGGAAACCCATCTGCCTGATGCAAAACGGTGTGTTTAGATCAGCTGTGTGCTGGTTGTCTGCTTCCATAAATCCAGGAGCAGCACTGGTCTTACAGAAACATTGGCTTTGTTCCGGAGAGGTGAAGGAGCAGGTAATGGCTCATGGTCTGAGAGGAGGGAGCTGGAAACACAAGTTCATGTAAACTCCCCTGCTAAGAAGTGCAAACCTCTGCAGTTTTGAGCTATGCAGTGTTTGATGTTTCATTTTAGACCAAGTGCCTTTAAAAAGAGGAGGATTATGTGGTATATGGGATATGGAGAAGGGCGAGGTACTCAATGACTTTTTGCCTCAGGAGCAAGCGTTCCAGCCACACTGCCCAAGCCACAGAAGGCAAAGGGAGGGACTGGGAGAAGGAACAACTGCCCACTGCAGGAGAAGATCAGGTTCAGGAACATCTGAGGAAAACGAAAGGTGCACAAGTCCATGGGACACGATGAGATGCATCCATGGGTCCTGAGGGAACTGGCAGATGAAGTGGCTAAGTGACTGCCATCAAATTTGAGAAGTCATGGCAGTCAGCTTCACTGTAGTGGCCAGCTGAGCCTGGCCTCTGGTTTGGGGTACTGCTCTGAGCTAGTGCCCTGCCACAAAACCAGGAATCATGTCCCAAGGTCGTGTCTGATCCATCCCAGTCCCAGTCCACCCCTGTCAACCTGCCGAAAGCTCTGCTCTTGGAGAGCTGACTTGCATGCAGGACACCAGCCCTTATTCTGGATGGGATTTTCTGGTGGACATGGCTGGGTTGGTCAGCTCAGGGGGAGCTCAGTTCTCTGGTGCACTTGAACTGTGTATGTGTCCCCCAGGTCTCTTGTGAAATGGGAATAGGGCTCCCAGCTACATTCTGAAATGCAAAACCACAGCTTGACATCTATGGAAAATGAAGTCTTGTGCAATAACCACTTTAGAGACTGATTATAAGTGACTGGAGAAGAGCATTTAACCTACGTGGAATCTAGAGGTAGATTTACATAACAATTGATCTAAAAGCTCCCCACCTCCCACAAAGAGAGCAAAGAAAGCTGTTTCTGCTCCATTTTATGTTTTAAGTGCTTCTAACAATGCAGCAATACAGTGTTTCAGTACAATTTGCAAGTTCTACAATAGTCTGCTCCAGAGAAAACTTCTTAGCATTTCTGCATGTCTCAAGTTCTGCTCAGAGGCCTGAGTGCATGTGAGTAAAAACTTTCTCCTTTAGCTTTCCATATTCAGTTTTTTGTTTAAGACTTCAGTAGTTCCAGAATACACTGCTTAATTTTGTTTTCCTTCTTGTGGCAGGAAAAAAAAAAGCCATTAAGCCCAGATTCAACTTCGTGCACATGAGCAAAATATCTGCTATTAATGCCTTTACCTGTGATGAGTGAGAACTCCAAGCTGTCAGCTCTAACTCCAGGGAGAGTTCCAGTTCTGTGCTCAGACTTTATATTAAAAAAGGACGAGAAACTGCATGTCAACATATCAGTGAAAAGCCCATGGAAGTGAGAACACACAATGCATTGTTTATTAATATTATGGCTCAGTAAAAATGTGAAAGCTGTCAAATAGGGAGGAGAAAGTGGGGCCTGAATTTCTATCCAGTCAGGCTTTACAGTCCCTGTTTGACCACATTTTTTCCATCTTCTACCTTTCTAAGTAGGAAGCTCAGGATCCAGCCAAATGGATGTTTATTTACCTTTGAACACCAGCAGATATTGCTTCTTCCTGCAGCCTTGTCAATACGGAGTTATTACTCTGCAGCTGGGCAGAGCCTGAATCTGCCCCAGGTTTGATCAGGGACACAGGAAGACAACATGCTCACACCTTGCAGAAGCTGCTGTGTCCTCTGCCAGAAACCCAGCAGTTCTTTATTTTTAAATTAAATCTCTGGTTGCCATGGTTTCCAGGAAGCACAGGTCTCACATTGCTGTGAGGCTCCGGCAGCAGCACGAGAGGTGAGAGGCTCCCCAGCGCTGTCCTGGGGCTGGTTTGGTTTCCAGGCCATCGTTGCCACCTGGGCACCTCCAGCTGCAGGGGTGCAGGAGCTGGATCCTCGGACTCAGAACCTCCTTGGCTATAGGGATTTTCCAAGATCACACCCACCCCATGTGGTTACAACATACGGATACTGACCAGGTCATTTATGCCTTCAGAGAAATATGATAATTTGATTTAAGGAAGCTTTTCTGTGCCCACAGATTTCAGCAGGATGTGTAAAACCTACCCTCAGAGCTCAAAGATTTTCCCACTGCTGTGGGTTTAGTGTTATAATCTCTTTTTTTTTCAGCCTGTTTAGCATCTAGGCTGTCAATCGATACCTCTTGTCTCAAATAAAGGAGTCTGACCTTGGTTTATTTTACACCTGCAGGTGAAATCTTGTAGCTGTTAGAGACAGATCATCTGCTACATATCCAAGGAACAGGCAGGTATTATTAGAAATTCTCTCACCTACTCATGAGGGTTGTGAGAAGCAGCAGTGCACCTAGGTGTGTTTCAGGGGAGGCTGTCAGTCAGGAAATGCCCTCGGAGCCGCTCCTGCCTTTGCTGACGGCCAGCACGGTGCTGATAAATCACTTTTAAAGCTCAGTGAATCCATAATCTTGCTGGGAAATGTTGAGAAAGCAAATTTGCTCTGAGGGTAGGACTTGTTCCCATTCTAAATAGGTGTTTGCTGGTGCAAAACTGAGTTCATGTAGGATCCACTAAGCACCTCTATTTTTCCTTCCCTCTGTCTTTTCCTTTTCGATGGAAAAAAATTTCTTCAGTTTCTCACTGCTCTTCCCTTTCAGTGAGAGTTTTGGAAATGAGGGGTGGTTTCTTCCTCCTCTTTCCAGCAGGAACACGGATGAGGTGAAGACAACAGAAGACCTTAGAAGGACAGGAGGGCTCTGCTCCTCCTCACCTGCCTGCCCTGCCTAATCCACAGTGGCCACAGGCATCAGTTTTACAAGGGATCACCTGCCCTTCAAGTGGAACAATATTTTGAGTGCAGGAGTGATGCAAACCAGAGCTGTAGTTGTGATGAAAAACAGATAAAAAAGGGAAGAATTTGCTGCTTTCTTCTACAGTGGCAACACTCTAGACCCAGCATCATTAAACTGTTCAGGAAAAACAGGAGCTCATAGAAAAAGAGATAATTTCCTCCTTCTGTGAGGACTGGAGTCACTAAAATTATAGCATCAGCAACTCCATCACACCACAGTAAGTCCAAGAGGAAAAAATAGTCAGGGAGGCAGGAAAAAAAATAAACCACCTCTATTTTTCTTTTCTTACGAAATTAAATGACCTGCACTGGGGAGTTTCTAACACTTCTAAATGGTTGACTGAAGCTCCAATTTATTTCCTGTCAAATTCTCACATGCTCCAGTGTGATGAGGACTGCCCTACAAGCGCTGAGCACCTCTCCTTGCTTGGAGTCTGTCTCTGGTGCACCACACTTGCAGCTCCCAGCTGCTCAGGCAGTGGGTGCAGCTGTTGGTTTGTTTTGCTGCTGTGGTTTTTAAGTGACTGCTGTGTTTGCAGAGGAAAGTTTGGACAGGAGTAGAGGTGGCTTTCATGGTGTCAGGGTGAGGTTCCTTGCAGCTTGCACAGTAGCTCTGGCCAGAGGGAAGGCAGCCAGAATGCAGCTTTATTACTGACAAAAGCCATTTGTGAAGCCCTTGGTGATTTTAATAGCTTTCAGTTAATGTGAGCAGATGAGGCTGAGCCAGGAAGAGCAGCCCAAAATGTGAGGCTTGGGAAAGCAGCCTCATGCCAGGCTCTGGGGGGCAACTGAGGTGCTGCAAACCAGCCCTACTCTCCAAATGCAAAGCTGAGGAACCATGCTGGCTGGTGGGACAGGTGGTGTAGGCAACCAGAGATAATGGGTGTGAGGAGAGAACCACCTCCCAGCAGGTCCCAGCCACACAGACCTGTTGCTGCTCCTTGGCTGGCTCACATGGGCCAGGAGCTGGCTGTCCCAGAGTCTGGCAGGTAGCCTTTCCCATCTACCCTCCCATGCCCCACATGGTTTGTGGATGTTTGAAATGCTCCATGGTGTGACTGAATAATCCCAGTTGTCCTGAACCTCCCGTCCCACAGCTGGATAAAGCTTTAGAAAGCTCTATATGGACCCTGCTCCTGCAGCTCCTAGTCTCCATACAAAACTGCTGTAACTCATGGCAAGAGCAAGAGAATGAGCCTGAAAAGTCTACATCAGCTTTTCCAAAGTGTCTGAGCCCTAAATTCTGAAATTTGGCCAATACAGGACTCTCCAAAGGGCTGTGTAGAAGCTGAAGGGCCCATACTGGTAAAAACAGCATCCCTCTCCTGCCCTGCACTGCTGAGAGCAGAACAGCACTCTGTGGCATGCACAGAATTAGTGACATTGTGTTTTTGTTTCCTCCTTTGATTAGCAAAGCTTGTTGCAAGTGGTGTGTTTAAGCAGATATTATGCAGGATGGCGATAACCAGTTTTAAGTCATTATACAAGCAGTTTAATTTGATGTTGCTCTATAAATAATCTAAGTCTATTTGCATGCATATTTTGTTGACAGGAAGATAAAAACCATAATTCCTACAAACAACATAACAATGTTTTATCAGTGGCAAAAATAGAGGAAAAATCTGCCTTTCAAAATGCAGTAGTTCAATCACTAAAAAGTAGAACTTCATCATATCCAGTCATATTAAAAAAAAAAAAAAGGTACAGCTCCATCCATAACCTCTGTAGAAGCAGAGAAAAGACTAAACCATGTAAGCTGGGGACAGCACTTTTGCTTCCTAGCTGAGAATATCGGCTGATGTCGGTGTTCTCTGGATCCCATCACTGCGTTGTCAAGAGGGTGCTGTGTCCCAGTGCTTCACTTAGATACACAAAATAAATTTTAATGGGTTTGACTGTTCTTTCTAAGACTACACATGCTTACAAAAGAAGAAAAGAAAGTTCAGTCAAGCAACTTTTCAAAAATACTTCTCTGTGTCGGGGGTCCAAATGCAAATCTCCAAGCCCTCTGCTGTGGCTCACGACACTCAGGGGTCAGGCAGCCCCAGCACAGCTCCCAGCACTGGCAAAGATCTACTGCCAGAGAGGGCCCTGCTAACACAGGAGGTGGGCAAAGCCCACTGGGAGCAGAAATAAGAGCCCGACTTTTACAGATGACAAATAAAATATCTTATTTGCAAGTTTTTCAGTACCTGGTTTGAAACATCTACGTCATACAACCTCTAAAATTTCATCCCTGTTTCTGCTGCTCTGTGAGCAAAGCTTGGCAGATGTAAACTTGTGCCAAATGGGGTGACATTAGGCTCTACTGGGAGTCCTATATGTGTTCAGAGCTGATAAATGTACAGATCTTTGATATTGCTGCCTTGTGCAAGTTGCACCCAGAGTCAACCTTCCTGGACAGCAGAGTGCAGATAAATGCATCTGTTTCTTTCCAGGCCAAACAAGAAAAGAAAGTTCCTTTTCCTGAATTTTTTTCACTGCATTTCACACAACTGTCTGCTCCGGATATTCCTCCCCCTAGCAACTGCAGGGGCACTTGGGCATCTCCTCAAATCTCTGCCCATGCATAAAGATCAGTTTTTCGAACCCATACAGTGTTTGCTGCCTTGCAGTGAAGTTTTCTCATCAAATTCCCCCACCAAAGTCTCTCAGCTGGTGTCAAGTGCAAGATCCCCAGGACAGGACATCCTGGCCTGGAGGGGTGGCTGGAAGCACTCATTATCCATGTTTTGTGTGAAAGTGTTTCCAAGCCTGGAAGGAAACCTGGAGTGAGGCTTAGCTGTGCCCAGCTGTGCTCACCTCAGGGCCACCTAACCTGGCCAACACTGCAGTGATGAGTTCTGTAGAAAAGAGCAAATTCATCCTGCAGATCTGTCTGCCAGAATTCAAAAGCTTCATAAAGAAATGACAGCAAACCAGGTTATTTTTTCTCATCAATGGTGAGGTAGAGATGCTGTCAGCAATCTTTTGATGTGCTTCTACCTTTCACTTACTAAGACTTAAGTGTTGTTTGTAAAGAGGGAAGAGTGTAGCCTTTTTTTATATTTTTGCTAACTCAATTTCTCCTGAATGAAACGAAGTTTGCAGCTGGTGCTGACAGTTTGGAAGGACTCTGCTTTTAGTGTTGGTCCATTGGGTCTGTTTGTTCACTATTTAATACTCCTTAAGACTTTAACAAAAAATTGCATCTGTCTGCAATAAATAAATAAAATATAATATTTCTTTTCCAAAGCCATATTTGCCAAGTCAGGGATGTATTACCATTTTGTTGAGGCATAGCACTGGTAGAGAAAGTAATTGTGTCTTTGGAGAACACACTTCATTCATTTCACAGTGGGTGGTTCTTGATTGTCCAAGTTGAGTTCCTTAATAAAAGATGCCTGTTGTTGGAAATAAGCTGTAGTTTAGCAAATAGTCTCAGTGCAGAACTTAAGAACCTGACCATTTTAGAGGCAGCACTTTCCAGATTTTAAATCTCAGTTTCGAGGTGTTGAGAAAGTGTGGGGTCTCTCATCAGCTCCTAAATACAAACCTAAGAGTTATTGTTTTGACTAGGGCAGAGCTTCCATTTTGTGTCATCTTGAACAGATGAAAGTTTTCCCAGTCTCACACAACTTCAGCTTTTTGTTGTTTTTAAAATAAGAAATTTCACAGCAGAATAGGTTCCTAATAAAGAACAAAAGAAATCAAGAATGAACAGCACAGAAGTTCAACCCAGCTCCACAGAGTTGCCTAAGCAAGGAAGTCAGCAGGGACACCAGGAGGTGAATTTTTTGCCTGCTTGTAGCTTTTGCAAGGAAAGGAATGATCTTAGAAATGTGAAATCACTACAAGTTAATCCAGCTGAAAGTTCATGTCCCAGTCACTTTATTGCCAGTCTTCCATAAGAAAAACCAGCTGCCCATGTAACTGGTACCTGGTGCCTCTGTGTGTGCAATGCTCAGAGCAAGGTAGCAGGTGGGACTGGCTGGTGGCATCGTGGGAGACTCTGCCTTGCATCCATTAAACCAGATTTTTCCAAAGAGGAGCACATGCAGCAGCAGACCTGGATCAAGGGCATTCTCCCAGACTGGTAAATAATGACACCATCCCTGTGCTTAGCTGAGCACATCTGGGTGAGCAAAACGCTCTCGGATTCAGGATGGGGAACAGCAAGTAGCTCTCTCTGGGTTTACCAGGCAGCATGGGATGTAAGACAACTAATTATTTACCAGCAGACAAAATGCATTTATTGCACATCAGGACTTGGATTAAATTTGTCCCAAATCTGAAATGAAATATGAAAAGCAAACAGATGAAAATAAAAACAGTTCTAGTATGAGGCTCCTGCTCCCACAGGCACACAGATGGAAGATGTGAAGAACCATCCATTGCTGTGCCCATTCACTCGGGATTCACTGTTTCACTGACCCAGACAGCCCAGGAGGTGTCTAAATGACTCTGCTATTTTAGCAAATGGATAATTGATGGGTTATTTATAAATGTCATTCTCATGGTTGGTTGGAGTGCCAAGGAAGGCTGTCTGAAGTGATGGCTGGAGGCACTGGAGGGCTCTGGTCCCTTTGCAGAGTTGCTGTGGTAGACAGAGCAGAAGTGCACGTGGCATCCTTGAGGTGCCTGGGCAGACACATCATGAGGGGTGGCTTCTTGGGCCAGTTTTATTCTTCTGGCAAGAACAGGTTTTATGACAGCCAGGACAGAAACCTGCTGAGCACAGACTAGCCAGCTCTGTGTGCTGACCTCCCTGCCCTGTGGCATCCCTCAGCTGGCAAATGTTTGCTCTGCTGCACTCTCTCACTTCCATCACCAGCATTTTTCACTTCCTTTCCTGCTTTTTCAGCTGCTTGTAATTTGTCCTTTTTCAGGGCATTGCTTTGTTATTGCTGTTTCTTTTCTCTGGTGCACAAAATTCCCTCTTATTGTTTGTGTTTGCCTTTCTATGTGCAGCATTATTGTGCTTGAATTGTGTTGTGAAATCCTGCAGTTTCCATGAATTAAATGAAGCAGTGGGAAAACAAACAGATCCAGGAGTCTCAGAGCATTTGCCTGGCTTACAGCATCGCTTGGGCTTTTCAGTTCTCTGTGTGCTGGACATGGAGAGAGTCAAGCTCCCCAGGAGAGCAAAGACAGCAAAACTCATCCCCACCCTTCTTTTTGGGGAACTCACATGGGATAAGGTGTGGAAGGCTGCAGGGTATGGATATGAAGGGCTTGAGAAGCCTCCAAAACATACAAAAGCAGAAATAAAAGGGAAGGGAATGGAAGTGAGGTGATGTGGAGCAACACGAGCACAATGGGGGAAGGATGTATTCCACCTTTCAAAATGACAAAGAGTGAAATGCAGGGACGTTGCCTCTGTGTAGCACTCTTCACCTGAAACCACAGTCCAGAGGGGCTTTTATGTGCTTTACCCCATCCTGGGATTCTCTGATGATTCTAATAGATGATCCACATGGCAGCTTCCTGAAAACCACAGATTATCAGTGCAAATCACATTGGCTCAAATTCCTCATGTCTGATGTAGATTTTTTTGATCAGAAAGTAGAATTTCATCATTTTTTTGATCAGCAAGTAGGATTTCACATCAGAGAGAACCGTAGCTTCAAATTTGGCATGCAGACAGGCAAGCAACTGCTTTCCTGAAGGACTAGATCCTATGAAATAATACTCATCTGCTTTAATTTTCATGCAGCTGGGTTAAGCCTTGCCTCATTACGTTGCCATTAGGTGCATTAATGTTTTTTGACAAAACTACATTAAAATTGTAGATTGATCTTAGTGTGCTGCAGAGACCATGCTGGCTTTCTAAAGTGCCTGGAAATATTTTGTGTTTTGATGTGAGAGAAGATGAAAGGAGTGAAAGTCTATTAGGCAGATGTCCTGTGTGGTACTATGACATTTGGTGTATCAGGTTTTCAGAGCAGGATTTGACATGGAGCGTGGTGTGGTGAGAAGAATCCCTAGTCAGAAGAATTTAGTAACAATAAGAAAAATTATATATCAAATGAAAAGATGCAAGTTCAAGTGACTAAAAGTTTTTAATGGAAGATCTTTTATTTGTGGAAAGCCCAAAATCTAGAAGCAAAGGGTGTGGATATCATTAAATTCAGCAGCTGTTTGCTCTCCTGCATCCAAACAGCTAACATTGAGACTGCAGATCTGTTTCTCTGCAATAACTGAATACCAGAAATATTCTGTTGTAATGTTTTATATTGGGATGCCCTTACTGCCTGGATTTTAGCAAATAGAACAGTAAGTTTTTCCTAGGACAGAGCAGCCTGGGTGCAGGGTAGGCCTGGAGATAAGGGGAGGTTCAGCCTTGCAGAAAGCTCAGCTCTGCCTTGTAGTTATGGAGATAAAAAGCTGAAGTCACACACAAGAAAGAATTATTATTTCTAAATGTGTTGTTTTGAAGAGGGAGGACAGATTAGTTGTAAAGTTTTTTTAATTTAACTTTCAGCTAGAAAAAGATGAACTTGAGATCAGCCTGATTGCCACCATGGGGGATTTGAGACGAGCTCCTTGAATTCTTGACTCTGAGATATTTTGTTCCTGGCTCTGCTGTACAAACAGCAGTGACTGAACTTTAAGAGTACTTGTGAGTGGGTTTTAGCTCTCTTGACTTAGCCAAGGGAAGCCAACAAGGACTCAGCCTGCATTTGAATTAACATTTCATGGCAAGGGTGCAGCAGCAGTGGGGTGGTTTCAGAGGAGATGAGGCTGGTATTCCATGGGAGTCCATGGCTGCCTCCTCGCTGTCCTGTGCAGAGCAGCTCTCCCCTCTCATGCTGAGCACATGATTGTACCCTCACTCCATCTCTGGTTTCACTAATCATCTGGAAGCACTTTGTTAGCTGTTATTTAGGGATGGAACTAAATATGGATCCAGCCTCTCATCTCCATGCAGTGACTATAATGATGTCCTTTAAAGTGTAATTTCTCATTGCAAAAAAAGTCTTTGTCTGGTGGAGTCCTTGTCCTCTGTACCAGCTCAGAGCATCATTTGGGTCTCCTCCTGTTGTGATTGTGAACTCCAGTTCAGGTGCCTTCAGCATATTATTTACAATATCACTGAGCACTCTGTTCAGTCTCGGGGGAGGGGGGGAAACCACAAAAATCTACTTCCTAACATAATCTTTGCTCTATTTCATCTTTTAAAAATTTACTTGACCAGCTGGGATCAAGGCTGGAATATTTCTAACATCTCTTTCTCCTATCAAGCAAAATCAAAGCTGGTGATCTTCACAGGGCTGGCTGCTGATTGAAGTGCAATCACTCCTCATCACTGTAACCTGCAGGCCATTCAATTCTGGGCTTCTGCAAGCCAAGACCCAAAGCTGACCACAGGGCAGGGTGGAACAGCCTCATGGAGATGAGCACCAGGTGGCTTTGTCCTTCTGGCTCAGGCAGATTAGTGGGAAAATACCAGCAGGAGCTGATGGAGTGAGGGAAGGGCTGTGAGGAATTAATAGGAGCCTCTGGCGTGGAGAGAAATGATGGCTGATGCTTTGCTATTGCTGGGGGTGAAAAGGTAAGTGAGAAACAAGGGTGAAAAGAGAGGGCTGTAACAGGAGCCTCTTTCCTCGGGAGGTGAAGGGACCCAGCTCTTTGTAATGTTATTTGCTGTGTATGAATCACCAGTTAACAGAGGTCCTGCTGGGTTTGCTCCATACCTTTACTTTCAGGGTGAGCTTGAAGCACCTCCTACCTTGCTTTAGGCAGGAGGACCTTTTCTTGAGGCAGTAGTTGAACTCCCCAGCTCCAAAAGCAAGGTCCTTGCTACCTTCTGGAATCCACTGAGGTGATGGGAACCAGCCTCTGCTGCTGGCCCCCTTCTCTCCAGCTCTGTGCCAGGCAGGGGCGTCTGACTTGAATTCCAGAGCCCTCAGACTGCCGAGGTGAGCAGAGGAAGCTCGGAAGGGCAGTGCCCAGTCTGTGGTAATGCAGAGGCTGTGGTGAGATGGGTGGGTTTGTGCTGCAGTGGGGGCTGGCAGGGTGCAAAGGGGTCACTGCCCAGCTGGCACTGGAGGGCAGCCTCCCCCAGAGGAGAATTAGCTCCTATTAGAACTAAACTTCAACTTAATTATTTTAGCTACACTGGGATAATTTCAATTAGCTCTTCACATCTGATGCCATCTCTCCTGTTCTGCTTAGGCAGCATTTGCCCTGAATGTTTTTGCTCTTGTCCTGGAGTTTGCCATGATTAAAACTCACCTGTTCTCTAGGTAGTTTGTATTTATGTTCTGCCTTTCGTTTATCAGATTGTTCAGGATATTGAAACAACTTATTGGAAGCAGTTTCTTTCTGATTAAATTGTATCTGTGGTGCAGAGGTTGCACTCATTTCTCTGCCTCTCTTATCTCACCAGCGTCAACCCTCAGCTGGACACATCCTCTCAGATGATCACAAACTTTCTCAGAGTCCTGTTGCCCCCTTCCCCCTTGGTGCTCCTTTATCAGCTGCATATCTGCAGTGTCACATGTGTGATGGAGCTAATGTGCAGGCAATATCTCTTCATTTGGGGGGAAACAGTGCTTTGAGAAGGAGGGAGACTGTGTAAAGAAAATTTCTGTGAGCTTTGGTGGAAGTGACCTGTCCCTCTGGAGTAAGACATATTTTAAAACTTTACCCAAAAATATTTGCTTGCATTCAGGGTTGTCTCATGGTGCAAGTGA
Source organism: Orthonyx spaldingii (assembly GCA_013397795.1). Taxonomy (NCBI): domain Eukaryota; kingdom Metazoa; phylum Chordata; class Aves; order Passeriformes; family Orthonychidae; genus Orthonyx; species Orthonyx spaldingii. The sequence continues at coordinate 5,158,687 of VZTJ01000523.1, forward strand.
TGGGAGAAGTAGCCTTCCCTTGAGAAGCTGATAGTGGCAGAAGGGCCTTGTGGATGCATTATCTGTTCAGGAATGGGGCTGCTGACTGCCCAAACCCTGGTTTGTACTAAGGTTAATAGAAAAAACAAAACCCCACTATATTTTTTTATCTCCTTCACACCATTTACAAACCTGGGCTGACTGTATACTCTCCCTTTGTCTTCCTTCTTTTTTTTAAAAATTGATTTCCAGTTCTAGGGTGATGTTTGAAGATGTCATTTTTTAAAAAATATTTTTCATTTCTAATGTGTGTTAGCTGTATAACTACAGGAATTAGGCCAGTCTGCCATTCCTGTCGTGCTCTGAGGGGTCAGTTTTTACACAGACTATGACTTATTTACCCACAGAAGGGTGCTCTGCAGGAACATCTGTTTGGATTTCATCAAGGATAGGAGCTCTGCCCACATCGGGCTGGAGACCTCTGTTCACTTGTAGCTATCTTCCGTTGGTTTTAGCCTGACCTATCTCCAAAGTGATTGGAAATGTCAGAGAGATGTGGAAGTGTGATCTGAAGGATTGTCGCTGTTCAATATCAAAGCAAACTTGTGGTTGCCTTGTAAAAATTAAAACCATTATCTCAGCTAATCAATATGTCTCAGTTTAGCCAAGTCTTGCTCAAGTTCACACTTTTTCTTTAATTAAACTTGCTTCAGTGACCTTTTATCCCCTTGCTTGCATCAATAATGCCATCCGTTTGCATATATTAATGTGATAGGAAGGATGCACTCAAGCCAGCTGTATGGAAGTCTTGATTGAACAATTTTATGAGGAAAAGGCTGATTTGACAGGAAGGTTCATGCTGCATTTGCAAGAGAAAGGCAGACTCAGCTAGGAAAAACTAGTTCAAACCCTTCATAGGACCTAGAAGGTTGTTGACAGTGAGTGTCCTGTCCTGATACCCTGATTCTATGGGGTTTCAACGGGTTTGCTCTTGTGTTATGGGTCAGCAGGGATTCCACCACTCTAAGTCATGTTCTGGCTGTGCAGAATCCAAGACCCTGCATGACTACAGTGAACCAGGTCTGTATCCAAAACCACAGAGTGGTTTCAGTACCACATGGAAAGTGATCTACCAGATCACCAGTCTGCTCTGACCCATCCCTTCTCTTCTGCTGCTTCTGGGAATTGCCCAGATTTACAGACTGGCAGTCCACCACTTTTTAATCCTTTGCGCTGTGTGAAACTGGATCGATCAGGAAACCCTTTGCTCTGACTGTGGTAAATGTACATGCTGAATGCTCCCTTAGTCAGAGGCTGGGTAATACAGATGAGATTTTGTCTGGCTGTGGATTTGCAGCCTCTGTCACAAAGGCCACCTGAGATCTCTTGGCATTATGCAGAGACATCCATTTGTCTGTCTCATTTCCTCTACCTGGTAAACACAGGTTAATCTTTCTCAAATGCAGAGCTGGAGAATTTTGAATGGAATTAAGTCTGCTTTGTGGGAGCCAGCACAAAAAATCCCAGCCCTGCCTCCTGACTGAGTTCAGAGGGGCTTAATAAAGCTGGTGTGGCTTAGGACAGAGCTTAGAGGCAGCCAGCCCAGTGCTGGATTGTGCCCTGAGCTGGTAGGCAAATTCATCACCCTGTGATTCATCCTGAAATGGGAAAAAGAGCTGAACTTTTACATGACAGGAGAGTGGGCAGGTTTGAATTGTTAACAGTCGCTGTTGCACAGACAGCACGTGAAGCAAAGGCAATGTGCTCACTTCGTACACCCCCGGCCAGGCTGTTCCCAGCCTGGTGCTGCTAAAGGTCACCGGGTGCTCTGCAAAACTTACAAAAACCTTGCTACACTCTGTTTTTCTGTCAAACTACTGTCATTGCAAAGCCCAACTGGGGGAGACTGCCTAGGAGCTGGTTACAATTTCTCTATGCTAAGTGTGTCCTCGTGATGCAGGGAAGCAGGAGTGGAGCTGTGCATGGAGCTGGCTGGCTCTGCTTTATGGGCACAGCTGGGGCTTTAGAAGCCACTTCTGTCCTATGCTGGAACAAAATGAGAAATACACTGACATTTCTGAGAGCCAGGGAGAGGGGACGGCCAACTCCAGAATGGCCAAGAGGCTGGTGGGTGGGATGTGTACCCAAAAAGAGCAACATCTATTGAGCCCTCTAAAGCAGGATGTTTCTGCTTGCAGTAAAGTGGGAGGTGGTGCTTCTCTCTTCCTCCCTTTCTTCTGCTGCTGCCGCCCATCCTGCATGACAGCAACCCCCAAGGTCAAGGGAGAAGACCCTATCCTAGAGGCTTTATTGCAAAGATGATTTTGCAAAATGTTAGTTTTACTGCGTTTTTGATGAGGTGAGAGTGGAAGGCACAGGGCACATTGCCTGCAGAAGGCTGTGTTGTTCTGTCTGTCCCTGACTTGCCACCCAGGGTGTCCTAATCCCTCTATTTTAAGATGCTCCCGAATGCTCTGTTATATGTTTTTCTGCTGTTTAGAACTTGCCTTCTCCATTGAAAGGCACAGCCACCCCTGGACTGTGTTCCCCTTTCTGGAGGCTCTTGCTATGAGTTGTGCTAAAGATTTAAGGGTGTTTAAAGCTAAGTATAAAACTCAGACTTTCAGAAAAGATTCTGAAGAGATGCTTATTATTTATTTCTTATTAGAAGTCCATAAGGCATGTAAGTTAGCAATTAGTTAGCATGCAATTAGTAAGTATTAGCACTTACTAATACTAATTACTATTACTAATTAGTTAGGAAGCAATTAGTTAATTGCCCCTTATAAGCAGCAGGGGGTTTGACATTGAGCAGTGACCCACTAGCATTCCTGCCTTTCCCAGAGCATCCCCACCTCTCTCAAAGCAAAAGTATTTTCCTTCATGTAGAGTTTGGCAAAATGCTCATCTGTAAGAGTTTAGCAATGCTGCTGATATTTTTGACAGAATATGAAACCTCCATGTTCCCACCTATAGAAAATAATTTCCAGCTAATGCTGACAGGTGTAAATAGAATGCAGAATTGTTCCCAGGGCCTTTCATGCCACAACTGAATGGTTTTGAGCCATGAAAAACCTGCATTAAGCTAGAAAGAGCCCTGCATGCTTCCCTGAGACAGCACAGACCGACCATCCCTATTCCGTGTTGGAACTCCTCACCTCTTCACCCCACTGAGCCAAGGGCTCACCTCACCCGGCCTCTGTGTCAGCAAAGAAACTCAGGGGTGCAGGGTTGCTCCCTCCTGCCAGGCTGAGCAGGCACTGAGGGTGTGAGCAGAGCCTGGATCAGCCACGGCAGTGCCCCTCTGGGGCTGGGCTTTGACAGCAGCAAGGTCACCCTCTGATTGCTGCTCTGCACCGAGCAATCTCCTGTGCTACTGAGGCGAGATGAAATTCAGGGCTGCTCCCTTCTGCTTTCAGCTCATTGAAATGAAGCCTGAAGGGTGAAAGCCAAATGAAGCAAAGGCAAACAAAATATTTTGCATGAATATTTTTGTAAGCTCTTAGGGGGCTGAGAGCATCATGTCCCATATCCCTAGATAACGGGGCCGTGAACAATTACAGTGTGGGCACAAGCTGAAAACTGCGCTGGGTTAGCTCAGCTGAAATATAAAACAAAGAGAGATGGGTATGGCTACTCTGGAAGCAAAAGTGAGGCTCATTTTTGCATTGTTTTGGGCTGAGCCATGCTCCCTGCTGCTCTCCTGCCCTTATAAATATCTACATGCACAAGCAGGTGTTTTGGAGAAAGGCTGCGAGCCTGTTCCTGAGACTCCTCTGTGATGAGAGTAGGGCAGGCAAAACTGAAATCTGCCAGAGCCATCATCCTGTTTGATCTCCCACATCTCCTGAACTTGTGGTCAGGTAGGTCTGTAACTGCAGACACAGTGCACAGAGGAGCCTGCACAGCTCAGACCAAAAGCCCTTTTGCCACCGAAGGGAGCAGCCTGGGGACCACAGCAGCTGTGTGTGTGGGAGGGGATGAAATGCAAAATTCCCACAGTGGCATGTGGAAAGGCAGGTAATGGCCCTGCAGAACGAGCTGGGTATCGACTGCTGGAAGGAAATAGGCTTCCCATTTACATGAATTATCTTCTTTTCTATGTGTGCCAGTTGGGGGCTGGTAAAGCCATGGATTATATTTAGCAAAATTGTATGCTCCTTACCTGGGTGTCTTTTCATTCTCTACCTCCCCTTTTTGCCATAAAAAATCCTACTCTGCTTTAATTTTAACGTTACTGAATAGAAAAGCTATAATTAACTGGTCCATCATGATTACTTTTATACCTGAGATCATTAAAGGTAAGGCAGAGTAGCAGCTGCTCCTGTGATATGCTGCCATGCTATTGAGAGTACAGATACATTTTGAACATTTTCCTCTGAGGGTGCCAGTTTCACTGAAAGCTCCTGCAGCCACAGGCTGCCTTCTAAGCCAGGAGCTTCTGTGCACTCTCTCTCTCCCTCTCCCTAATTATTCAACTCTACGTCAGCAGTTTGGTATTTAATTATAGGGGCTTTTTTGTTTTGTTTTGGGTCATGACTTTTTTGCTCTGGATCACCACGAAAATTTATTTGGTGCAGTATCACTTCTGCTAATTACAGACTTAAAAAAACCCAAACCCTTTGTTTGTGTTACTACAGAGTTAAATGCCCTCTGGTTGGAAGAGAGTCTTGGCATTTCTGTTCAGTAAATGTTGTTTGGATTTATTAAGTCATGCAAAACTAACAAACAAGATTAAATAGAATAAATGAAAAAAAATCCACTCCAAAAAGCCCTGCTACTCCTACAAGAAGTGGGAGAACTCATAGGATGTGTGGTTGATTTTAGAAGATGGCAGTTTTGTGATCTTTATTATGATCCCTGGGGCTCTTGTGCATGTGTCTTTCAGCTGCTCTCTTAATATTAAAAAAAAAGTCCACCTCTGAAGAGCACCAGAGTTTCTCTCTTTGGCTCAGGGCTGTGTTTTTAGGGCAGCAGGGACAGGATCAGCAAGGGCTCAGCAGTGCACAAAGAAGGGCACCACCAAGGTTTTCTGACACAGGTGGCTGCATTTGCTAATATTGGCCATCAAATGTTAACTAGGTCATGAAAATGTCTGTGGGTTGGCCATAATTAGTCTCCTAATGATCTGCTGTTTCAGTCCCTTCACGAAGGCTGTGTTTATGAACGCGTGTCAGGGTTAGCAATCATTTTATTCTGAATGATGGTAATGGCTGTGGGCTGTGAAACCATTCTTCAGTTTTTTAGGGGTAGTTTTGGTCAAACATTTCCGTGTCATTTGGCATGAAGTCACGGTGTGCAGACTGGCTTAGGCTGCACGCAGACAACTACGCTGTTCCTCTTGGAGCTAAACAGCAGTAGGATAGTAGTCAGATATATTTTTACAGCTCTTTCTTGCCTCCATTCCCCCGGATTTATAAATCATAGCATTTGCTTTTGAACACTTGCAGCCAAATAAAACCCATCACAACAGCTTTCTTGTACTGTGGAAAGCTGTTCTGAGATTTTTGCAACCTGGCTTACAATTCTCAGCAACCAAAAAACCTGAGTGAATGTGGTAGAGACAGCATTTCCCAGGCATGAAGTGGTGTGGGAATGTCTACGGAGTCAAAGGCAAGGAGCCTCTTACTTAGAGAGGCATTGCACATAAATAAATGTTTGCTGAACAAGCCTTTCCCTGGGCATTACCCGTCCTGCCTTCAGGCAGGGAGTGTTGGGTGGTGGTGTGGGGGACCACAGTGACGTTTGCAGGGCTCCCTGTGCCATTGGAGCTCTCCCACCCTCTCTGTGAAGCCATGGCCCTGTGGCTGATCTGCCCTATGGGATTGGCTGTAGCAAAGCAGAACAGCTGCCCCATCTCCCTGCTCCCACCTGAGCAAACAGATTTCGTGCTGCCAGAAGGGAAGGAGAGGTCATGTGGTGACACCTCTCGTGAGGTTTGCTGTGGAGCTGACTGTCCCTGGACAGGGTGGCTAAACCCCACTGCGGGGCAGCCTGCATTGGAGCACCTGGGCCCAGCTCTGCAATTTGGGCAGGAGCCCGAGAGGTGGAATTGAAGCTCCCTAACTACCTGTTATGAAAGGAGCCGTGCAACTTTCATAAAGGGCAACTGAGGAGAAAGATGTTTCCCTGTTGTAGATCACTGTTGTGCATAACATTTTGTCGTTTTAGCGAAGTTTTTATGTATTTCCAGTGCTTTTCCAGATGTGAGGTAGGATGTGACAACACATCCCTCCACTGCTGTTCCTGCTCCCTGGCTTGGGGCAGCATTGCTCTTGAGCAATTTGAGCCATTCCAGAGGCTGCCCCAAAACCCAGCCTTCTGCACACAGCAAGCTCCTGGGTACCTGTGCATGGCTTGGCCATGCTGCTCTCCTCTTGCGAGCTGTGCTGTCCCACAGGCAGGGAGTGCCCAAGTAAAGCCAGGCTCTCCTCCCTCCCACCTTGCCCCACAGAGGGTGACTTCTGCAAATTAAAGTAGCTAGAGATCAAATTGAAGCCCAGGGAAAACACTGGGGGGTCTTGCTGCTGTCTGCCTGACTCCTGCCTGCTTTGGGCTGCTCCAGGGAACTCTTGGTTTCCACTTTCATTGCACCTTTCTTGGCTTGGCCTGTGCAGGGCTGCTGTAACCAGACTTTAATGAAACATGAGCTTGGTTTAGGCAGGAACCACGTCCCTCTGCACTGGAGCAAGGAGAGCAAGCCTTGCTGTGACTGCCTATGCAGCCCAGCTGAAATGAGCTCCAGGTGGAACACAAAGTACCACCTGGCCTGCAGGGGAAGGAGAATTGAAAAAAAACCAAAAAACACCTTGGCTCATTGAATTCAGTAGCTTTTGTTCTCATGATTGTCTAGATTTGGAGCATGTGTAGGTTCCTGAGGGAAAGTAAATTAAACTCTGAAAAAAAATAAAAATCCATTCTTTAGAAGGGCTCAGAAAAATATCTTCTAACAGGAGTGCAATTTCTGCCTTTGTGTCCTCTGGAGCTAAATGATCAGCCATATTATGTGCTGTGCTTCGTTACCCAAGAACATTGCAGCAACGAGCTGGAATAATGAGTGCAAAGCTTCATTCAGAGGGTAGCTGAGATCCTCAGAGCTTCAAAAGACCAGGTTTATTAATGAGAAATAGCGAAACATCCTTATTTAAGAAATGTGTATCTTCTAGGATGGTTCTGAAATTTACAGCTAAATCAGCTGAGATGTCAGACATAAAAAGGAACTGTGTGATTACCACTAATACTCTCTGAACTGTGTCTGTCTTGGCTGCCCTTCCTGGCAGTCAGCATTTCTCAGTTCTCATTTCCAAACAGCCGGATTTGGCTTTATGTAGGAGATCTCTCCGCTAGCAGTGGGAACAGAAATAACTGACATTCTAGCAGCAAAATGTAAAGAATGTAATCAACTTTGCAAGCTTGAAAAGCCTTTCTGGAGGGGTGAAATGGTAGTGCCCATCAAGCTATTCTCATCTCTCTTAGCTTCCTAACATTGGTTTTTGAGCACCATATAATCCAGAGCAAGAACAATATCTATTGCCACTGCACGAGGCTGCCAGGCTGCTTTGTTCATGTGAGCTACAGAGAGATTTGGTTTGTGCTTATCTCCTGCGTCTTCTCTGAGCTAAAATATTGGCATCTTTTTTCAAAAAGTACATTTTGTCTTTGCAGAAATGAATTTATATGTATCTTTAAATGAATTTTTGTAAATTGTCTTTCATGAAAGACTTTGAAGCATATCACGAGCTAACTGGCTTTGTTCCCTTTCTTCAGACAAACTGACACTGAGAAACTTCAGGGTTCATTCTGACAGATCTTATGACATTTGTGCTCTCTCACTGAGCATTGTGGACATAATTTTGTCCCTTCTGGGATTAGTTCTACTTTACCAAATCACTCAAAGATTATCACTTGTACCTTGTGTCCAGTATGACTTCTAATTCTCAGATCTATAATTCCCACAAAGAACTTGATTAACTTCTGAGGTATTCAGTACAACGTTGCTCTAAGTCCTCAAAGCAATTTAGCAAGCCTTGCTGCCTTCACGTTATTAATGTTCCCTCAATGTTGCCTTCTGATGATAAACCCTGTTTTAAATAAATAAGCCCACAACACTGAGTATGCATTTTGATCAGACTAATACTGGTCTCCCATGCATTAATATGAATGAGCAGGATTAGCATGGGAAAATTTACAATTTCTCTGAGTGCTGGAAATCTGAGTCAGACTAACAGTGTTAAAATTTTGCCTTGCCTTGTTCATCCTTAAGGGTTTTTTTTTAATAAGTTATAACCAACCATATAAATGCAGTCAAAGGCCAAGTGCAGGAAATATACTTTAGAAGTTGAAATTTTCGTTATATAAGTTGGAGATGTGATAATTTGCAGGTATTTCTTATTCATATTTTTCTACAAGTTTGGGGTTGTTGGTGGGAGGAATTGTTCAGGTTCTGTAAATTTTGTTGTTGATGGTGGATTTGTTTTTGGTTTTTTTTTTAATTGAAGCATGTATCAGGAGCTGGCAGGGTTTGGAGTGTGGGATGCATGTGGATGGTTCAGCCTGGAGAAAAGGAGATGGAGGAGAAACGAATTTCCACCTTTACCTACCTGAAGTGTGGGGCATAAGGAAAGAGGAGCAAGGTTCATCTGAAAGATACAAACTGAAGGGCCATGAGGCACCTCCTCACCTCATTCATTTCGTGGTTCTATGAATTAAGCAAGCATTTGTGTGCAGAGCAGTGGCTCTAGATGTCCTTCTAGCATGACCTACAAAGCATCAGGAATGGTAAATTGTCCACGTCCCAAAGGCAGTGGGAAGGAGGATGTGTGGGTGTGCTGGCCACAGCCAGAATGTGGTGGGAACAGGGCACTTGTGGTCTGTGAGTTTCTCCACCCTGGCCTGCAGAGGAGCTCCTGCAAGGACCTGGGCTTTCATGGGTGTCTTGCTTTCATGGCCTGTGCATCCATTCAGGTTACAAACCCCTTCCCAGAAGGAAACATCACGCAAACTTCTGGAAACTCAAGTGACAAGTGGTATTTTTTGCTTCTTCTCTTTAAAGCGTCCTTCTTTAAAACGCTGATCAGCTGCAATCTCCTTGCCCAAGCAACTTAATTGTTACCTCTCTGGTGAGCCAAGCTGTCCTCTTTAGGTCGTTGCAGTGAGGAAAGAGCTTTGTCAAGGCATCATCTGACATGGCTTTGACAGCTCAGAAATGGAATGGGCTTCTCTAGTGCAGCTGTGTGTGCATCACTGCGCTTCCCACTGCCCTGACACTGATTTACCAGGGGTTTCTCTGGCACTTGGGAGTTAATGCATATGGAGCTGGAAATTGGAAGATACCACAAACTGTATTTACTCCCAGAACTCTCCTTTGGCTGATTGCTCCCTTCTCCCTTTGAGCATACATTAACTTTTGTTATCAAATATACATCAAAGCACTGCGTGTTTTTACCACCCACAAATATTCTCTATCATTATTAAACAAATGAGATGCAATTGCTGGATGAAGTTAGTGAGAGTTGCCTAGCTGGAGAGAAAGCAAGGGGGAAAGAATAGAAGTCTCTCCTCATTTTGGGTCTTGGTTACTGTGCTAGGGACACTGAATAATTAGGACACGGATTTCCTTGACATACCAACTTAGACTGTGCTGTCAGAAAATGCACATCTCCCTTGGGGTCTGGAGCAGAAGTAGCAACACAGAGGCAGATGCTGGCTCTGCCAGGAGAAGGGCTGGCGACAAAAGAAAAAGAGCCTCTGCTCCCTGCCCAGGTGACTTTGACTTTTTACTTGTTTTTAAGTCGTGATACTGCTTGTCTGCAGGGCTAGGGCTGATCCTGGAACTGAGGATGTTCTGGGGAGCCAGAGCTGTGCCACCTGTCCATGAGGGAACAGAGTGCAGGGCATTTAAAATGACTTTCAGGGATACTGACTGTGTATCTTGTGTGGATGCCAATGCCTGCTGCCTCAGCAAGGGGCTCCAGATGCTTTAAATCAATATATTATGATTTTACCACGACTGTGTCATTTTGACTTTCCACGTGCTTCTGCAGAACCAATTATATGCATATATATATGAATAGATTCCACTCCCTAGGCTGTTGCTGGGAGCTTCATCTACTCAAAAATCCTATTTTCAGAAAGAAACAACACGAGAACAAGAAAATTCAAAGGCTGAGATCTGCTCTGGTGCTTCCAAGGACCAGGAGTGTTGGTTCCTACAGAAACAGTTTTGGGAGGCTCTATGGTGGCACTGCTTATGCAGACTTACTAAACAAATTTCTCCCTCACTGATTTTCTCCAGTGCAGGAAGTGCTGCAGGCTTCTTTCCTGCTCTTGGAAGAATCAGCTGCTGAGAATGGCTGCTGTCTCCAACTCCTGCTGCTTGATCAGACAGGAGAAGGCTGAAAGAGGCCTGTGAGGAGGAGGAGGGTGCACGTGGGACAGCTTGTGGTTCTTCCTTTCTGACAGTCTGTGTTGGTGCATTTGGGTTTTGCAGCAGCTCTCCTGGGTTCCAGGACTGCAGAGAACTGGACAAGTGCTGCAATCTCTTAGCAAAGTCACTCTGAATGCTCTGTGATTCTCTATAGAGAAGTGAAATACTTACAGGTGCCATTGAAATGCTGAAGGCACCAAGTATTTGTGATGTTGACCTCCCATGATTTTGTTAAAAATACTTTGTGCTCTTCCAGCAGGCTGTGAAACACCAGACTCCTCACGACAGAGCAGCCCTGCTGCACCCAGGATGGCAGCCAGGCTGCTGCCTGCTGAAAGGAACCTCTGTGTTTGAAGGTTCCCTGGCAACCAAGGTGTCATATCTGGTTCCCTTTTCTTTTTAATGTTAATTGAGCTTTGTCGTTAAAGGAAAGGTGCTGGGAAATGCAAAATATAAGGTGTTAATGGATTAGGCAGTGGGATTTATTTGCTTGCTGTAGCAGTGGGGGGCTCAGTCTGCAGGCACAGTGAGGTTTCTCCAGTTTCTTCTATGATAGGTCAGAGTTAAGCCCTGTGTTTCTCTGGCATTTGGGGACTGGAGACCTCCAGTACCGGTTGAGTGAGCAGGTGGTTTTTGTGCTTACAGCCCTTGCGGTGAGAAGTCAGGCATCTGTAAAGATTTTGGAGGGATGGAGGTACAGCAAAGATCCTGCATTGCCTCTGGGCTGACCTGTGCAATCAGTGACTTTGGCAGAAATCCCATGGGACAAAACTCTCACTTTTTCAGTGGAGAATTTTCACTGCAGAGGAGGTAATGCTGACCCTGTGCCTCCATCCCTTCCTTCACTCTCTGCTGGCTCAGTCATGCCAGACTGTCTCCACATTTGCAGGCGAAGGGCATGAAAAGCAAATTTGCAGGTGCTGTGGGGACAAGCCAAAGCCTGCAGCAATGCAGATTTACCAGTCAGGGTGGCAGGGCAGTTCCCAAACCCTTGGGTTTGTTAGAGGAGTCTCTCTGTGTCCTCAGGAGGATCCATAATCATGAAGAAGACTTTGCTGGTGGAAACCCAGCTTCTCAATGGACTGATGTCCCTGAGTTATGGAGCTTGTTCCTCCTCTCCCCTTGTCAGGACAGCCATAACCTCGACTGCTTGTTATGAGGAGTGTGTGTGTGACCACACAACCAGAAAAACGCAATTTGGGATGCTGCTATTCAGACAGCACTGCGTGAACTCAGGAAATTGGACCATGGGGTGAGAAAGCAAAGCTCTTGCTGAGTGCAAAGCAATGGGGAATATGGCTTAAGGAAAGAGGGAAAATGGGTAATGAGTCTGTTATTTCCTGGCGCTGAATTCCTGCTGAAGAAGCAGAGCTGAGAGCACGCAAAGTGGTCATAACCAGGTGCAAAAACTTTCCAGTTCTTTGCTTTTCTGAAAACTGCCAAATTCACTGATGACATGAGGGTAGGGGAAAACACTGCCTTTCCCAAAGCTCAGATGGGTTATGTGATGCTTGATTGTAATTTTCAATTGCTCTAAATATTAGTGATATTTGAAGGTAAGATGGTAAAATTTGTCAATAGAGGGGGTTTAGACAGCAAACTGTAAAAACCAGCAAATTATTATCTTGGGATTAATATGAATTGACAATCAGATAATTGTGTTAAAATATGCCAAACCCTGGAATCTGTGAGCACTGCAAAAACATATGCAAGCTGGAAGCACCCTTGAGAATTGTGATTATGCTGCCACCCTCCCCTTCTTGAAAGGCCTGTGTGTGCCTGGGTATTGAAAGCAGTTCAGTAGAGGAAGAAATTGGCATTTTGAAGCTGCACTGACATCTGAGGAAGCAGTGAAACAGGGTGCTGAAGGTGCCCAGGGCAGGGAAAGCAGGAGAAATGCTGTGTGCTGGGCTACACGTGCTGGTGTCTGTAGATGCTTTGCTGTACTTTTTCCTCCTAATCAAAGCGGCTGTCAGTTTGCTTCAGGCTGGGATTGAGGGTTTGTGTTGTATGGAGAGGAGAGTGAATTTCCCTGGATTATAGCACATAATGTGAGTGGAGAATATGCAAGGTCACACAGGGGCACTGCAGCAGAAACCAGGATAAAACTGTGGTCTCCTCAATCCCAGTACAACTCCCAACAGCAAGGAATGTGGGGGAAAGGGCACAGAGATTTTCAAGTAGATTGAAATTATCCAGAGGCTTATCCACTACACTTCATAGCATGAAGGGTTTTTACACCCCCAGTATAACCAGAGTGAAGCTCAAAGGAGCAGCAGCGTGGGCCATATCCCTTTTTTTACTGTGCTTGACAGCAATAAAAACCTCACAGCAAGAAAAGGGATTTGCATGATGAAACTTTAAACAGCTCCAGTCCTTCACCTGAAGTGATGCACTGGGTTGTAATGAGATCTAAGTTAAAAAATCCAAGTTATACTTTAATTTTAATTAAAATGTGCTTTTCCGATTTCCACTGATAACTCTCAGATACCTAATGTGGATCATGAAATACTGGGAAGGGCACTCATTTTGAGCACTTTTATATTTGTCAGTCATACTAACAAATTCTCCCAAGTTGTTATTGAATGGGTTCATAAAAATAGCCACCTGCACAAACGGGGGATCTAAATCTCATCTGCTGGAGAGACTGGAAAAAGTATTCCTGATCTGAATGGGAGCAGCACTGGGCAGGTAGAGGGACTGCTGCTCTGGGAAGCACATTGCTCAATGCCTGCTCACAGGTAAGGATTTTGCTGCCAGGGCTTTTTGGATTAGGCACATAAAACCAATCAATGTGTGTGATGCTGGCAAGAATCTCAGTCTGAACATGGTCACCCAAAAGTGATTTTGCTATGTCTCATTCTGGGGGTTTTCTGAGGTGCATTTTAGAGGTATGAGTTTTATTGGTCACTATCTGTACAAACTGCATCTCTGGTGGGAAGGTTTGCTGGCAAAGCAATCCCAGCAAACTGCCTCTGATGGAGGCTGGTAGAGGTAGCAGATGGATGAGGTAAAGCACAGGAAGCAGTTAAGGATGGACTCATTTTCCTCCACTACCTATAAATTAATGCCAACATCCTGTGAGGATCTCACAGGATTTCAGTTCATGAGCTCACATGGCATTAACACAGAGCCTTTCACCATGTCACCAACACATATCACAGCTCTGTTAATCAGCCATCATTCCATAGGAATCCAGAGCCTGGCTATTCAATACAGTGGATGTATTCTTTTTCTGTCTTCAAAGCTGCAATTAGACTATTGGAAGTCCTGTAGGAGACAATTCTCCTGTGGAGAAGCAGATATTTATGCTCTGAGAAGCTGCCCCCAAATTGTCTTAAGTAACTAACAAAAATAACCTACCCAATTACTCTCTCATCATGGCATTTCAGGAGGATTTCAATAATCTCTGATGACAGGCTCTGAACATAACACGATTGTCAAGACAGGGAATAATGTCCTATTTCAAATAATGTCCATCACACTCCTGAATGTAAAATCTAAAGCTGCTGAGAGATAAGTAACATGTGGTGATTATGTAGTGAATCTCTTTGCTACTGGAAAGATTTTCTTGTTGGGTTTGCAGAGGGGAAATGTTTGTTTAGCTCCTTTGATCTGCAGATGTTGAGCTGCCTTCAAGTGGGAATAGCCATTTCTAGCTGCTTTAGAATTTCAAGAAGCATTTGATCCAGAAAGGTACTGGAGACAAATTCTCTGTGTTTCAAAGGGTAGGTAATAGATAATGCATCACATGCAGTAGGAGACACCACTGTTATTCCCTGAAGGGTTAGACAAGGCTATCGTAACATCATCGGGGGATTTGAAAACAGGCATTGAAATGTATTTGTTCTGTCACTTATGAGGAATATTTGATGAAGCTTGTTTGATTTGATTGTTTCACTACTGTGTGAGCTCGTTTATCTGATTATGGTATTGACCACTTTCTCATTGTATTGAATTTTAATAGTCCCAAGATTAATTAAATGTGCATAAAGAGCAGCTGCGAGAGATGTGAACCTTTTGTTCTGGTTTTTTTTTTCCTACTGTTTTGAGGAGAGAGATGAGAGATAACTGAGTGCAATCAAAGTGCAGTCATGCTCTTGATTAACAACATAATTAGTTAAAAATCTGAAAGTTTTGCAGGGAATATCTGCACTTGATATTAGGGCTCTGAACTGACTAGGGAGAAAGACCATGTTTGGATTTTGCTTTATTATTTATAGATATGATTGAATGTTATAACAACAAAACTTGTCTTTTCTTTCAACAGGAAAATCAGTTAATAATGAATAAACAGACAAACCAGGAAGGCATGTTGGTTTTACTGCTGTTACATTAACCCCAAAAGGGAAAGTTTGGTCCCCACTCACAGCTGTTTTGCAACTGGATTTTTCTACTTCCCTTAATGCACACCCAGTCCAGTGTTTCATAGAGATGCAGACAGAAGAGGGACTTTTTTTTTTTCATGTGGAGATCAGGACCGTCTCTTTAAAACATTCAGCCAAGGTGAATGCTTTCAGTAGGAGCAGATAGGGGAGTGATGGTGCAGGCAGGAGAGTACAGATCTGGGGTGGAAGTGGCTGGGGATGTAATGGAGGCTGTTGTCATTTTAGCTAAGGGTTAATATGCATACCTTGTCTTTTTTTACAAAAAAAATATTGTTTTTCTTATTTAGCTGTTAAAAATATGAAAAAAAATCTCCCAGGCTAAAACTGGTAAGAAAATAATGAGGTTTTAATGAAGATTTTTCTGATAGGTCCTCCTGCTTTAATGAAAACCTTGTTGCCAACTAACATTTGAAAATATCTGTTTTCACACTGAGTGAAAATTATGTCTAACATTATGTACAAAAAAAGAAACGACAAAAGAAAAAGAGCATCTTAATGGCTATTATTTGTGAATACTCTGCTTGTGCCAAAGATAACACACAGGATAGAGAACTGCAAGTGATCTCTTATTTACGTTTTATGTAATTATATACTTTTACTTTCTGTTTTAAACAGAATAACCTTAAAAAAATCCTTTAAACCTGTGGGATGGCACAAAGTTGATAGCAGTGAATGTGAATGAGCTCACAAAATATGTGTTTGCTCTTCTAGAAGTTTATGCTTCCAGATTTGAGTATCTCCACTCCAAAATACATCCTGTATAAAACTCTGAATTCCGTTGGTGCAGCTGCAAGTTTGCAGTGCTTTCCTTACAACCTGTGAGTTTTAACTTATCAAATTCCACTTAGCAGCACTGCTGAGAATCATAAAAAATACTAGACTAGAAAGTTAGCAAACTTATTTTGTTGTGCAAGGGAAAATATTATTTTCAATTCTTCAATATTTTTCAAAAACTATTATTATCTGGAGAAAATCTGTCTCTGCTATAATTACTTCCCCTCAAAATTTTTGATCATTTTTTAAAATGAAAAATAGGGAGCGGAGTTAGGTGTGGATGGATTGGTTTGTTTGTCTTTTGGGTTTTTGTTGTTCCATGCTTTTTCAGTGCCCATAAATCCCAAGGGGTTTCTTGGGGGGCAGATCCACCCTTTTCTAGCAGGGACTTCGGGAGGACAGGAGCAAGGGTTTGGGCTCAGGAAAAGCCACACTATTTTGATTCTGCTCTGGTGTTGTTGATACTTTGTTTTGAAGCCTTTTCTCTATCCCAATGTGCTGAAGCACAACACAGAGGGCTTGTCCTATTCATGCTGAATGTCTGATAATTAGAAATTAACTGTGCTTGCAGCTACTTCTTGGTGGGCTCATAAAAACTCCTTTTAATTCTGCACAGCCCCTCAGTATGCAGAAATTCTTCAGTGCACCATCTGCTCAGGGCTTGTGGGCATCTGCAAGTTACCTCTCTGTGACAAGGATGTCTGTGAGCTGAGTGTCTGCAGCATTCCTAACTAGCTGAAACATTTCAAAGCCGACTACTGGTGAGAATGCAAAGGGGATTCTTGCACAAAATGAATGTCTGCTATGAAATAAATTACTGGGACATGCTTGCAACTGTTTACCTTCTGTTGAGCTTGTTGCTACTGAATTAATTTTGGAAACATGGTAATTTCATTCTGCTAAAACTAATGTATGCATGGGAAGTGTTTTTAGAGCTTTAAATCATCTGAGAACACTTACTTTTCTTAATTTATCACCTGCTTTCTAAAAATTTTAATTTGTAGTTTTTCTACTGTGCAATCAAAAAGTTATTATTGAAGAGGCTGTCACTCAAAACTTCCTCCTTCCCTCTTGTGATGTGCAAAATGAGATCTCTGTTAAATGTGCTTGTGTAATTCACCGGGACCAATTCTGTTCCGGATCTGATCCCGCTTTCACAGCTGTAGAGCCTGAGAAACTCCTCTGAATATTCACTGCAAATTATCTGATCAGCTGTTATCCAGCCTCCTGTTAGCAAAACCAGAATGCAACAAGTGTTGGGTGGATTTACAGGCTGCTAAATAGCCTCCTCTTTAAATTGCTGTCCTTAAAAAGTCCAGTCATGTAATGCAGGAGCAGTGCTGATGTGAGGATGCCCTGACTGCCAGGCACTGAAAGGCCGCTGTTACACTTCCCTTTCATCAGGCAGAGAGAACAGATCATTTGAGCTCTGTAATCTGTAGCTGTTGATGGCTGACCTAATTTCTGAGTGCAGAAATGACTTAGCAGCAATCCCATCTCTTTGATAAAGGAAGTGAATAGAAGTGGTGTGTTGCTGAATGACCTCTGCCAAGAAGGTCAGCGAGTTCTTAAGGGAAAACGTTTGATAGATGCTACTAAAAGTACAAGCCTATCACTTATTGACGGATGCTAAAATGAAATTATTTTCTCTCAAGCTTGAAGGTCATTTCCAGTACGTGTCTTGGCACTAAACTCAGGATCACTTCAAATTAAATGCCAAGGGCGGAATCAAAAACTTGAAAATCTTCATATGCTGCAATTCCAAAAAACACACCAATAAAGGAAGCACATTTAACGAGACTCACAAATGTCAGAATACAACTTCAGGACATATCCACATCCATGGCTAAGACTTTACCCTGTGCATGCTCATATTGCACAGCTGATAGACAGGGAGGCAAATTGAACCTCACTGACATCCTTTATCTATTTAAAATAATTGCTTCCAATACATTGCAGGGGAAAGCAAAGTGGATGTATAATTAGACATATGCCTTGGTGGAAAGTCAGTCTATAGGCTTGGATGTCTCTTTATTTTTAACATCCCCAATGCCATCTGGAGGTTATTCTAACCCCCAAAAGCTAGACAGCTCTAAACCAGCCTCAATAGGGCTGTGCCCTGAGGTTCAATTCTCATGCCTGGTGTCATGTCATAACTCATTAATTTTCAGAAATATAAATTTATAATGTAATACAGCGTACATAAATATTTTTGGCATTTGATGGGGGGACACAATGAACACAATGGGAGCAGAGCTGCATTTGGAGTGGCCTTTTGGACACGTGGATGAGATGTCTGCTCGTTAAGGGAGCAGCCAGCTGCCTGCCATGGCTGATTGCATTGCCTTGTGTCTCTGGGAGGTGTTTTTCTCTGATTTTACAGGCTGTAAAAATAGCCCCTGTGAGTCTGAGGTCAGACTTCCTGCCCCATTTGCACATTCCATTAGCGAAATAAGAAATTCTATTACAGTACAGAAGGTAAAAGAGGGTAATGCATTTTGCTATAATGTATGTGTGGACACTTCTAGAGAATGCCCTGCAAAGTTTTCAGAGGCTTTCTCTCTGTGTGTACTGCCCCCTAAACATCCTCTTTTCCTGCTACCCATTTCAAGGAAACTGTATATGCTAAATTTTATCTTACTGTGCTGGACTTGGGAAATCCCGAGAGACCGTTGGAGATTCCCTGTTTCTTCACTCTGTCCCTGATACCTCCACGAAGATGTGATCTCCTTTCCCCCTGCTTCCAGCTCCCTGTAGATGCTCGAGGCTCTCAGCAGTAATGGGCATGGGACAGATGGGCTGAGGGACAGGGTCCGTCCAGTGCATGTCACCAGGGGTCTGTACTCAGCCTTCCTGCCCCTTGTGCCTCTTGGATGGCGTTTCTAGCAAAGAACCTTTGGAGCTGCAGCATTCATGGGTCAGCTCACCTTCCTTTCTGATGAGACTGGTGACTTGGAAAGCCCTTGTCAAGAGTGATAATGCATTCTGGAAGATGGATGGAGAAATTCTTGCTATGCATAATACATGTTTCCCCCCAAGGACAAAGCTTAAAGTAATTCTAGTAGGTTGCCAGTGATGGAGATGAGATGGAAATTCCTACCTTGAATTCAGATCCATGGTGCCATTTAGCAGCTGGAGACTCCTGGGAGAGGGCAGGCTGGAATTTCCTGCTGGGTGTTATGCTGAGTGCTGCCAGGATGGGGTTTTGGGGCAGGATGGCTAGAGTGCAGTGCCTCAGCTGGCTGTGTGACTGGATTCAACCCTCTTGGGACCTGCAACCTTCTGCGATGCTGTTCAGTGGCTGCATCCAAGCTCTTCTCTGATTTCCAAAACCTACCTGCCTCTTATAGGCAGAATTTGAAAAAGAGACCCTCCAAGCAAAGACTCTCAGTACAGGTGTTTATGTGCACAAATACATTCAGGACCTCTTCCAACCACATAGAACAGCTTTGAATTTGTCCCATGTGTGATATATAGTGGCACTTTGGGACACAGTAAAGGAGCTTGACAGTGTTGTGTTCTTGGCTGGACTTTATCATCTTAAAAGTCTTTTCCAATCTAAATGATTGCATGTTTCTGTGTAGAAAACAAAGGACTCCAAGTACATTTACTTTCTTGGTGTGATAATTGTCTAGAACAACTCTCCACCACCCTGAAAACCTAGATCATCTTCTCTGGGTAGCATTTATTATGGTGTCACTAGAAACAGAAGGCATTTTTTGCTGTTAGGTGTAATGTGTTTAATCTACCTCTGTGTGTGGGTTTTTGGACTGGAGCAGATACATTTATACTACTGAACTGCTGAGAAACCTTTGGCTGCAACCCTTCTGCATGTGTGAGATTTGCACAAAACCCCTTAACTGTGGCACAGGTTAGCAGATGGTCAGCACAGTCTCTGGCATTATTCTGGGCTGGCAGCCCTGCCTGGCACGGATGCTTGTGCTGGTGATGCAATGGAGGAATGATGCAGCAGCATTTGATACATGATCCTGCAACCGTGGCATTGCAGGGCTTTGCCAGCAGTGCTGGGAAAACAGCATTTCTAGATTATACCAGCACAAATTTCTACAGAAATGGGCCTTCCGTGGGTCTGTGTTAGATAACTACAAAAGCACAAAGTGTTTTGCAGGTACCTCTCATTTCCCTGTCCTGGGATCAGAACCGATGCTGACTGTGACCCTTTGTGTGGCTTGCTCTGGGTTGTTGCTTCTCCAGTGGCAGAGCCCCTCATCTTCCTCCCCTGTCCCTGGCCAAGCTGTCATGGGGTTCTGGAAAAATGGACTTTGCTTCTGTTCCCTGGGTATATACATCCGGACCTCAGGACCCCTCCCAGGAGCACATACATTAAATGTGGCACAGAAGACTTTTGGCATCAGCGAAGAAGGGAATGCAAGAGGCTGCAGGTGACTTATGAAGGGACAATCATAACCAGAGAGCTGTAAAAACTTCCTAGTGAGCAATATGATACTTGAGTAGTCTGAGGAGGTGGTTAAGGACAGATGAGATGTATCTCATAGGCAGAGGTTCGGCTGTTCCTGCCCTAGGCAAGAAAATGTATGGGCTGGACCTGAGAGGTGCCTCCCAGCCCTGTTTTCTGTGATTCTGCAGGTCTGTCCTTGAGGCTCACATGGCACTGCTGGTGTTCCCAGCTGGTCTGATGGCTCTCAGCCCTCATGGCCCCTCACTTTGCTCAGCACAAGAGCACTTGAGAGCTGCATGGCACGCTCAGCCCAAGGGGTCTGCCCAGGTCAGAGATGCTTTACAAGAGCAAACCAGGAGGAATTTTCCCTACAAATAATGTGCCCAGGACTGAGCTGCCTGGTGGCCCCGTGTCCCTCAGCACAGGACAAATAGCTGCCCTGGCAGTGCTCGTGCAGCAGGGCGAGGTGAGGGGTTATCAGTGCACTGGGGGCTTGCAGTTCCCAGCTCACTGCAAGGCAGCGTTTGAGGGTGGCAGCTGGGATGGCATTTTCCTCATCCTACACCCAGAGAGTGCTTCATGGGACAAGAAGAGCACAATGAGATGCAGCACCTTTTTCTGAAGAACTGCAGGAGCCACAGACTGGCTGCTTTTCTTTGTGCTCAGTCACCAGGATGAACAACTCTCTCAGGTGTCAGCTTTTGTCCCCAGAGTGGTTTGCCAGCCTGTGAATGGAATTGCTGATTTACTCCCACACAAGAGTATGACTTTCTGTGCCACAAAGTGTCAGTTAGCCCAGTTCATGTGCAGTGACTTTAGTCTGATGCCAAGGCCCATTTTCTCTGTCCTGTATAAATCCCCTTCATGTCCAGGACTCTGGCCCTTGGCATCCTGCCACAGCCCCATCAGAATGGAGAGTTACTCCAAGCTCTGCTGTTGCTGCCTGCCATGTGGAGTTAGTAATTCCCCTTGTATCACCCCAGGTTAGAAAGCCTTTTTTGCTTGTCTTCATAACCTCTGTTTCAATAGAAATACACATGTTCACTGTCCTCACCATGGCGGAGAGAGAAGTATTATTGGGTTATTGAGAAATGCTGCACACATGGTTGGGTTGTAATGAAAGAAAACTGCTCTTTCCAGGCTGCTTGGATCCCAGACTTTGATTCATCATTGCTATGTTGGAGAAAAGGTTTGTGTGCAATCTGACATCTGGCTGCAGGTAATTTCCAAACAGTCGGATTTGTGACTTGGGTCAGGAAAGCTCTTTGGTTCTTTGTTCTTTTTCTGGTGTCTGTTCTTGTGGACTTTAAGGTGCAGATGTAATTTTTCCTTTTTTTTTTTTTTTTTTTCTTTGGTCATCAGTGTTGCCAGAAATAAAATAGTTTTTGATGAAAACAGTTATTTGAGGCAGGCATGCTAAGACCAATGTCAGGCTGTTGCTGACACCTAGATTCAATTTTACCTTCTATGAAATACAGATTTCATAAAATGCTCCATGACTTCTCTGAGCTGTTCAATTATCTTAAATCAATTTTGAAAAAAATATTTCATCATCTTCAGCCAGTCAATTTTCTTGACTTTTTGATCTTTAAATCCAATCTGTTGTACCCAAATTAGTTGGCACAGAACAAAAATACAATACTGGCAAATTAGCTGCCTTATAGAAGCAGTGGGCAAAATTCCTGCTTGCAGCACAAATCTGGAGCAAATTTAGTGGCATTATGCCAGATCTGAACTGAAAGCAAAAGGGGGCTGTTTATTTTGATGCCAAATTATATATAAATGCTGTACAAATTGTGTCCTTGCAAGAACATCACTCTTTCCACAGACACAAATATTTACATGATGACTGTATAGCAGAGAAACTGTGGCACTAAACTTTCAGGCATTTCAGGCTGTACTGGAGCAGCCACAAAATGAGCTTTTATTCTGAAAGATGCTGCCTTGTAAGTCTTTGCACCTCATTGTTTTTTACAGCCAACTTGTCATTTTTGTAGATAGTTATGCAGGTGACCATAATGTATCTACAAAGACACAGTAATTAAGTATATAATTAATTTTAACACTGTGCAGTTTAAAGTTCTGTTCAAACTGTAGGTGATGTGATGTTACATCTCAATGCTGCTTTCATTAAAGATATCACTAGGAAAAAATCACTGAAATGCCTCTGGCTACCTATTGGGAGAGAGGGTGTGAATTTTATTGTCCATCTAATTACTTGGCTGAAGACTCTGAGATTTAAAATCCCATTTCCCACCCCAGTAGGGATGTTAGATATTGTTTTCTGGCCCAAATCCAAGCCAAAGAGTGAGTTTCTGCATGCCAACATGCCCCTGCTGCTACAGCTGAATGTACTTCATGCTGGTTTGTCCTGAAAATGTGGTGTAGTGTTGTTTTTGCTGTCTGCTCCACAGGCAGGTGATGTGACAGAACACCTGAGCAATACCATGAGTGATGTGTTGCCAGCCCT
Source organism: Orthonyx spaldingii (assembly GCA_013397795.1). NCBI lineage: Eukaryota > Metazoa > Chordata > Aves > Passeriformes > Orthonychidae > Orthonyx > Orthonyx spaldingii. The sequence goes on from VZTJ01000523.1 coordinate 5,181,144, forward strand.
CAGAGCCTCTGCCAGGGAACCCTGGTAGGTGCAGAGTGGTAGCCTGAGGGTCTGTAACTCCACTAGGCTGTTACTGAACTTCTTTGATCACTGGGAGCCAAACTGAACCTGGTGTTCAAGGGTGGGACGCAGCTCAGAGTCAGCTGTGACCTTCTGTATTGTCCAACAAGCACCAAAATCCTCTGTATGAACTGATGGGAAATGCACATTGCAGGGAAAACTCCCTAAGTATTGCTGAGAGAAAAATTGCCATATTTTAAATCAAATTTTTTAATTGTCTGTGCAATTTTGAGCTCGAAGACAGAATGGTGATGTGGGAAATGGCAATGTCAACTCTGTGAGTGTTGTATGGGCAGCTCTGAACTTCTCCAGCTCCACCCATGGACCAGGGGTTGCACCCACGTGGAGAAACCTGCTGGGAACAATGCTGCACCTACCTTGGAGATCCTTGAGCTCAGGGCAGGGCTCGCATCTCATCTCTCATTGTCCAGACAAATCCGTGGGATTTGCTGTGTAGAGCAGCACAAAATTCCCAGAAATACAAGACTTATTTTGCCTTTTGCCTGTGTGTGGTGCAGACATTATGGTGGAGATCTGGTCAGTTAAATTGTTGGGACCTGGAAGTCCCACCATGAGGGCTGCAGCCACCCTGCTGATTTATAAGAAGCAAAAAAATTTAGTGAACTAGACAACAAGGAATGAGACAATGAGTATTTCACATTTTCCCTTCAAAGAATAGTAATTTATTGAACATTCAAAGCTCTTAACTACATGAAACAAGCACTCCTTCTCTCCCTCCCTCTTTTTAAATAAGGTTTCTAGAACAAAACAAAGGTGTGAAGTTGGTCTGGTTCTCCTCAGAGGATGAAGACAAATTATGCAAGATATATTTAAATCAATTAAACTTTTCAGATAGGTCCTAAATCATGTCATCAATCTATTTGATTCCACAGGCATAATCCTTAACATGCAGCTGTCTTGTGCAATAAGCCAGGGAGATGCTTGGTTGCATTCAAGGGAAATAAATTTAATTATAAACACATCATAGAGTCAAACATCTCCTGAATTTGGAATCCAATGTTTTGTCAGCCTTCTAGCAGAGAACAACATCAAACTTTTATAGGGAAGTAGGCTCTGTCCTGAATTTTTATGTACTGGCAAGCACCTTAACTAGAAAACTATTTCCTCTTTCTTTTTAAATGTGTTTTACTTTAAGGTTATTTTTGTCTTCAGTATAATTATCCACAGTGTTAGATAAAGCCAAGAGTGCAGTTATTAGGATGTGTCAGAAAAAAAGAAAAAATACAAAAACCTACCTGGTCCACATGGCCACAGCATCGTACTCAAAATACTGAAGGAAGAAGAGAGACCGGAGACGTGCAGAGGTGCAGCAAAGCATTCACAGCCCATGTGTGTGGCCAGAAATTTGATATCTTGCTGTCTTTAAAACCTGGCGGCTCCTTTTGGTGCTGATTATTACTCAGCAGCTCTACCAAGGGCCTCAAATGTGGGGCTGATGTGGCTGGGTAACGCAGTCCCGGGGGGAGGTGTGGGGCGGGTGGAACTTCTGCTTTCACCAGGAGCATCTTGGAGGCTCCGGAAGACGCCACTGGCCAGTACAGCCAGGTACTGAGCAGATAATTCTGTCCCTACCCCAGCCGGTGTCCTGGCAGGTATCCACCTCCCCCCAGCTAGATGGCTCGAGAGTTACCAGGGTTAACAGAGGGCTCAGTCACATGGAGTTCCAGAAGCATTTTATTCTTGAAGGGGTCCAGAGGGAAAAGAGACCGAATGGCCTTGGGAGACCCTTGTTATAGGGTCTGGCCAGGGGGCAAGGGGCACAGGGGAGGAGAGGGAGGCGGGGGGGATACAGAAGGAGTGAGGGACAGGGTCAGGAGACAGGTTATGGTTAATCATTATAGGAGAATTAACATATCCAGGTAAGGCAACTCAGGGAGAAACCATTTCTCTTTCCAAGGGGTGGTTTCATACAGCGGAGTTATCCCACCAACGTCCCGGGATGGGCTCAGATACCCCAACAGCTGGGGTCTCTGGGGCTGGGTGAGCTGAGGGACAGTGGGACCAGAGCCACCCAGGGAACCACGGCCAGTGTGCCAAGAGGGACACCCACCCTGCTGAGAGGGACACCAGGGTCTCCCAGGGGTACAGCAGCCAAGCCCTGGGTGTCCAATGGGATCTTGGAGCTCCCCATCTCCAATGCAGCCCCTGCTGACCAGCAGGGCCCTGTTAATGCTGACTGAGCACATCACAGAGCATCTGGAGTTACCAGAACATGAATAATTCTGTGTTTCTCTCTTATTTGATTGTTCCTATAACTCAGTGTTGTCTCCTCAGCCTCCAGTTCTTTCCGGGTTCCTTTAAGAGGAATGATTGACAGGGGTTTTTTTATTTATCACTACTCCAGGTTATACTAAATATTCCATAATTTATAATGGAATATTGTGTAACAGATGTTTTAAAGAAATTTTATGCTTTGAAAATTTTGTGGAAAAGGGCAGGAAGAAAATATCTTGAAATCAGTGGTGATCCCTTTCAACACTTTCTCACAATATTTCAGTTAGGGATATGTGAATTTGTTATTCTTTAAAGAATTGAAAAAATAAGTGTTTTCATTGTTCCTCCAGTGTTAGAGTCCAGCAGTGCGCAGCAAAGGTGAGAAGCAACAGAGTTCCAAGGTGCTCCCAGAGGCTGAACAATGTGGTTTAGTGTTCTCAGAAGAAGGCAGCTGTATTAGTATATTATGTATCATAAATCTGTAATGGCAGAAAACTGTTCTTTTAATAGCTTCATTTAGTTCAGAATAAATTTTTAATCTTCACTTTTTGCAAGCTTATTATTATTAAAGTCAGTTTCTTACTTCTTGGGGAGTTTCAGGGCAGCTTTGGCCCCTCTTGAGGAAATAACACATTTATTCACATGGCAGTTTTTCAGTGACCTACCAGGTCCCACCAAAAAATTTAATTTTTCCCATCTTCCGTGGTTTGCTTTTAGCTTATTATGTAGTTCCAATGTCCCTGGAGCTCTTGGTCTTGTGGCTTTTTGAACCCTAACCCCGACCTGAACAGTAAAAGCAGCCTCTGCTGAGGCTGAGGTGCCCAGCACATGGGAGGTCCCAATGACAAAGGTGTGGAGGTCCCAATGTTGGGGCAGTGCCATGCTCCCCTTGGCATGCCTTTTGTAGCTGCAACACTAAACCAGTTCCATTTACAACCAAACCAAAATTTTGCTGGTGTCAAGGACTTTTGGTTGCTTCTACACGGCCCCTTTTTGGTGCCTGTGTGGGTTGTATCTGTGTGGGTTTTTATTTTCTTTCCCTAAGCTGTTCTGCACCTCTGTCTTGTGGTGTGTCATCAGCCACTGAGACAGGGAAATTCTGAGCAGAGGAATAAGAGGAGTAAGAGTTCTGACATTTTCCTCTTGCCAGGGAGATGCTCTGAAGTGGATGCTGGAGGCAAGATTGGCTGAGAGGCTCAGCCCCAAGTCCCAGGGCAGGGTGAGACACCAGGGTCACTGCTGAGGAGCTGCCTTGTCCTGCACACAGGTAGGAGGGGGCAGCTCCCCTGCAACAACCCTGCCGTGGATGCAGCACCTCTTCTGCCACAGCAGCTGAGAAAAGCTGATAAAAACAAGCAAAGCAAGCCCAAAAACCCAGGGGCAAAGCTCAGGGAAGGAAAAGGCCATGTTTTGTCCAGTGTGTAACACCTGCTGCATCCCTTTCCCAGACAGCCTACCAACATTGACTTTTCATTTTGCATTTTAATTTAGGTTGTGGTTGCTTTTTCTAAGTGTCCTTTAAATATGTTTATAATGCAGAGGAAGGGTAGGAAATACAGAGAGGTAATTACCTGTTCAACCCTCCACTGCAATCCCATGCATCATCTGGAAAAATCTGAGTTTAAGTCAGAGGACAGGAGAGCCCAAGCACTGCTTATTGGCTTTCCTGAATATGCAGCATCTGTCAGGTACAATTATTTCACCTGATATGTTTTTGGTTGTTTCCCCACAGTTACCTGGGGTGGTGGCAGGGCGGGTACAGAAGACCAGAACCCACCTGAGTGTGCTGCCCACGCCATGGGAGAGACAACCCTGGTCCCTGAGCAGCATCAGGAGCCATGGTGTTTAGATGGCATCTGTGTGGGATTTGCCTCTGTCTCCAGTAAATTGGGACACCTCACCAGCAAATTCAACTACTTCCAATTTCTACCTTTTTTTTTACACACTTCATTGGCTCCCCAAGAAGATTTAAACTTTCACTGATGAAGCACTCAGCAATATTCATGATAATTTTTACTTTAGAAAAAATTTTGGTACTCAAATTTTAGTTTTTAATTTATAAGAAACTAGGTATTATTAATTAAAAGTAGGTGCTAAACTAGATACTATTTGTGAAAAACAGTTGCTAAGCATTTCAGTGATGGTTTAAAAGTGTTTTCAAGAGCATCTGAATACAACAATCATTAAATCCGTGGAAATATTTTCTACAGATAATTTTTCTATCTGCAATTAATGCAGAATGTTTTTCCAAACTCCAGGTGATGCCTTCATTGTTCTAAGTGCATGAGACTAAAGAGAGCATATATCAAGGTAAAGATGTCAGTGTTGCCTGTGATTAAGCTCTTTGACTGTAATCTGTTTATCTTGAAAGCAGCAAGGATGAGCAGGTCCTGCCAGGGAAGGCAAGATGTTGTCTGACAGTGTAGAAGCAAATGACCACGACTGCTTGGGGACACAGAAGCCCGAGGATGGCCCAGAAACTGGCCACTGACCACTGCTGCAGGCCACCTTGTGCCACAGAAATCCGGGTGAAGGTATCCTCGTGCACCATCTGGTAATCTCTGGGGAGGAAAGCTGAGTTATCACAAACGGTTTCAGCCTGACTGACATACAGAGGTCTCAGGCTGTCAGTGCTAAAATGTCTTCAAAATATTTTATAATATTTTATAATTATAGATGACAATCTCCTAACTCAGAAAGCATTGCATTTGGCACAGGAGAAATCTGTATTTGACCTTCTCCTGATAGGGGCAGATATGTTTCTAGGAACTGAAAATGAGCTATTTTCCTGGGTACAATTAATTCTGGCTGGACTACAAGACCATGTACACTTGTCTTTGTAATGCAGGGCAGCTTGGTAATAGCAGATGCTGCAGGGTAGTAGATGAAATATAATAGAATTTGGTGGAAACTGAAGCTACTTCACACTGAAAAAAAGCAGTGCTTTTTCTGGAGAAAGGGAAATTAACTCTGGGACCAATTTGCAGAGGAGTTGTGGTCAACTCATTATAACAGGAAATTTTCCCAAACACAGGCAGATTTCTCTCTCTGAAATCTATGCTCTGGATCCCACAGCTACAGGACTCCTGGCAGAACCTTCTTTAGACAAAAGCTATGTTAAAGGAGAAGCAAGAACTGTAACAAAGGGGGAAGTGTTTTCCTGATGCTCTTTTGCACCGGTGCAGTCCCTGAGAGGAGATCCTCTCTTGGTCCTGGGCTTATTTGGAGTGACAGGTTTTCATTACAGCTTTGTCTTTATGGATGTTAGGTGCCTCAGAGCCCTGTCTTGTGAGGGTTGGGTGTAATCTGGCAGTGCCCAGAGGCCAAACTGACATCTGCCCCCTCTGTTTGGGCCACTCAGAGCCAAAGGAAATCCCTTTAGGCCCCAAGTTTGGCAGCAGAGTTTGCAGTGTGTGCCTGGAGCAGGCACAACACCTGGGACACACAAGTCTGGCTCCAAGGTTTCACATTTAAAGTAACTTCTCAGAATTACCTTACAGAGCTCAGGGGAAAGTGCAGCTTTCCAGAACCCAGCACTTTGCTTAGTGACAGTCTTTGGAGTGAGATTTCAACTTTATGTGTTTGGGAACACTGGGGGTCAGAGCAACTAATCAATGTTTAATTAGATCCAAGTGACAAATGTTCCCGTTTCAGTGGCATTGCATTTAGTTGCAGCAGCAGAATTTTGACCCCTGATTTGGAGGAAAATGGGAGAGTTTTTGCCTTCAGGATTACTTGGCTAATACACCAGAGTCAGACTGTGAGGTGTATTATTCTGTATTTGCTTGTGCTTTGATTATTGCTAATTATTACCCTGCACACTAAGTGACAGTACCACTCTCCAGTTTATCCCTGCTCTCTTGGAGAAGCAGCACCAGTTAGTGCCTTTATTGGTAGCTGCTGCCTCAAAAAGGAAATCTTTTGGGTACTTAGGCAGACTTGATCTTTTCAGTGTGTTTAGCAGGAAACTGCCACAGAGAAAAAGCAAGGAGAGAAAGCCATGAAGCCAGGGAATGGGCTGTGGTGGAGGTGGAAATGGAAAAATGGGTTTTCAAATGGTTATCAGGCTGCTCTGTTCCCTTAGAGGAGTTAGCAGGGGATGATGGCACACACACACTGTGCTGCTTCTGGTAGGGAGGTATGAAGACAACATTATTTTACTCTGCATGCCCACTGTCAGGGTAATCAGTGTGGTGGTGCTCCCAGAGTGGCAGCATGGAGAGGCAGGAGGAACAGCAGGACTCTGACTTGCTCCAGTTGAGTGAGATAACTCACCCTGTGAAAGGTGTCAGGCTGTGCCTTACACAGGCCCAAGAAAGGCACCAGTAGCTCTTCTGAAGCCAGAGGCAGCAAACCCCACAGAATTGTCACATCTTTGGTTACAGCCCCACTCCTGGACCCAGTCCCACAGCTGCACACCGAGTCATCCGCAAGAAAACTGCCTGGCCAGTCTGGATGGAGAGCAGGAGGGGTAAAATGTGCCTAAAAGACTTCCCTCCATCAAATAGTCACCAGCAAATGCTTGTTTTTTAGCAAGAATGGATTGCACTCTGTTCACATTCTGCTGCATTAAATTAACATGACAGATTAGCTCAGAGCAATGGCTCATTGCGGGGGAAGATGTCTGGAACAGCTTGCTGGGAGCAAAGTTCTCGGAAAGTCCTGCAAAAGGCCGTCCTTTGACCAGTAAAAGGCCATCTTTCGACTGGTTTTTAGTGAGTTTCTCTTTTGTCCATGACATTTTAGCCTAAAGACATCGTGCATTGTTAAGTTCTCCTCCTCCATGCTCCATCCTGGAAGTCTCATGGCAAGAGAAGAGATGTAAATCAACTCCTACCCTCCCTGCAATGCATCATATGCCTGTCCCTCTTCTTGCTAAGCCCTGAGAAGTCTGGAAATTGATCTGTGTGAAGGAAATGACGCTTCTGAGATGGAACCAAGCAGTGCTGGTTTCAGGGCAGGGCTTTGCACAGAGCTGATTCCCAGCGGTGCAGCAGCGATGGAGAATTATTTACAAGGCAGTAGATTTGCCACCTGATGGAGGCTGTAATTAAGCACAGCACCTGCATGTACAGGCTGCTGGGAGAGACTTCTGAAAATACCTTCCAGCAAAGGTTTTCCCACCTGTGGGGCAGGAACTCTCTCCTGTGCTTCCCTTTAGATTGAGCCTGGCTCTGAGCAGACTGCTGAGCACAGAGGGAAGCTCAGGCCCCATCGCTGGTGACTTGGCACCTTCCCTGCATGGGGCAGTGTTGGGATTCATCCTCCTGGTCTCTTTTTCTGCTTTGTCTTAGCAGTTGCAGCAAGTGAGGAGCTCTGCTTTGATCCCCTTGGAAAAGAGGAGGGTGGAGAGTGCTGCTGTGATTACGGCCCTTTCCACTTCTCCAGACCTCTGGAAATGGATCTTTTTTAACACTATTGTCAGTTATAATGGATTTTTTTTCATTCCCATCACTAAAACCATTCTGGTGCCTGATCAGTCACTTTACTGCCACTTATATTTAGAGCTAATAGATTCCCTGTGTTTATTTTCTCAGGCACAGAAAAAGCATCACTCATTGCCGAGCAGAAGCCTCCTGCGCTCTCAGCCCTGCTCTTTCCCCACCAGGATGTGGCCTCTCCTCTCTTTTCCTGATCACTTAGGGGCAGGTGGAGACGTCCATCTCCAGAGTGATGAAACACCGTGCTCTACACATCCCTGAGGGGCTGATAAGGAGAGACACGGGGAGGTGACACTTCTTCTGTACTGACACCAGGGTGCTCCAAGGGCTGTCAGTACCAGTTCAAAGAACACAGGAGCAGCAGAAATCCACCCTGGTTCATGGGCAAGTATTAATTAGCCCATAGCAGATGCACTGACACTTTCTATTCTTTGCTTCAAAAGTCATAATTTCCAAATGCAGGAGGAAACTGAAGACAGGTCAGAGAGGTTGCCCCCAGGCAGCCAACCTTGCAAAGAGTGATTTATTTTGGCAGGGAAAAGAAGAAAGAATGGATTTTACTCTTGGGTGTCTGTGTTTAAGAAGAGGATTTGATTTCCTTATAACTCTCCCTTACACTTCTGGATTCTTAAAATACTTATAAAAAATAGATATATAGAACAACAAAAAAAGTGTGGTTTTACTTGCTTTCTATATAAACAGGATTAGGATTCAGTGTCCTCTTTCAGCTGAAAGAGTCAAAAAGCCAGTGCCATGCTACAGCCTCAGAGGGAAAAAGGCTGGAATCATATCCAAGTGTTTAATATTTATCAGATGATGGTTTCTTTTCTTGTTTATTTCAAAGAATAGGATATAAATAAAAGGAAAGGCACATTTCTTTTAAATTTTAAGGGATAAGATGTTGAATTTTACATTTCTGTAGCAACATATGAATTGGTGATGTGCATACAAGGAGCTTCAAAACAGTTACAACAATCTAATATTAGAGATCAAAAATAAAACAAAGCAGGGGATTCAAGCATGTAATTTGTTCATTGTTAATTTATCAGCCTCAACATGAATATTTTTGTATCTGAGACCTGGACTCGGGGCTGAGTTACACCATGCAGTCATGGACCTTTCCTTTGAAAAGAGTTGCTTGCATTAAAAAACCAAAGAAGAACAACAGCAGCATTATTCTAACTGATCACAGCTGAAGCAAAGCAGTTTTATTCCCAGCAAAAGAAATTTGTTAAGAGAATTAGTGGCTGTCTGAGGCATCAAGCTGTGTGTGATAATGAGATGGGTTATAAATAGTGTCATTAATTCACATGTCCTTCTAACACGTGCCACTCCAGTCAATGTACAAATCCCAAATCCCTCAATGCAAAATGCACTGACCTCCTCATTAACGGATCTGATGGAGAAGCCTGGTTTCCATGTAGCTGCTGTCTGGTGCTCCAGATCAGGAATAATTACAGAGCAGCATTTCTGCTTCTCAGCTAAGAGGCAGAAGTATTTCTGTCACCAGGAAATAAGGCTTTCCTCACATCTCATGCTGCCTTTTCCAAGTGCTGGGATGTGTTATGGGGCAGCACAACTCCCTGGGCCCTGCAAGAAGAGGCTGCCCTTACACCAGTGCTGGGATGCTCCTGCATCCTCCAAAACCTCTGCTTGTCTTGCTGCATCCCTTGAAATCTTGCTGTCAGGGCCCTAAAGTTAAATACACCTTCTTCAATCCTCTGCTTGCCCCACTAGCAAGTATTTTGGCCAGGGAAGAGTCTATGCTGATGGCAGCTGGCACTTGTCTCTGAGGTCCTGCTGAACAGGGGCACTGCAGAGAGTTCCTGCAGACTGGCCCCTTCCCTTCAGGCAGCCTCTGAGGTTTCTCTCTTGTTGGAGAAGAAACTTTCCTTATGGGGAGCAGAGATGGGTTGCTTGCTGTTCCTGGGGCTGTATAGAAAGAGCCCATCCCCTCAGTGTGCACCATCACCAGTGAACAGCCTTATACCAGCAGGAAAGGCAGAACAGACCAAATTGTTTTTTTCCTTTTTCACCACTTTTCTAACAGGTCTCTGAAGAATGAACTCACTTCTGGAAAGTGCTGGAGAGAGCAGTTATCTTCAACACACGTGGAGTTTCCAGTGACTCCATTCTGCTTCGCCTCTGGGACACTCTGGGATGTCAATGCCACAGCCATGTACAACTGGGGCAGCAGCCAAAGGAAAGTGCTGTGGCAGCCCACAAACTGCACTTTGTTCTCTGTTAGCATCACATGCAGCCTGAGTAATATTTGTACTGTTTCCATTTTAAGAGATTGAACTCGTTGGGTGTTTTCAGCAGGTGGGCAAACCACGTCTCTGCGATATCATGGCTTTTGTTGGTGACAGTTTCCATGGTGTTGGTGTTCCCTCAGTCTCAGAGTTAGCACAATTTCATTATCTCCAAAGATGGTGTTTAAATTGCCCATCTTGTTAATAAATTAGACCCTGGTAATTATGGGCTTTTCTAAATAATCTAATAAGGACGCCTCTGCTTTGATGAGGGGAGTTTAACTGTAAAAGCAAGATTTATAATGTGCTTAGAGAAACTGGGATCAACAGGAATGCATTGCCTGCAGAGTGAAGGCTCTTTCTGCTCTGTACAGCCAGAGCCCAACTTCTTGATGGGCAAAGGAGCTACTGGATTAAATGCATTAAAGTCATCAGGTGTCCGAAACACACCTGCATTTGCTTGTGCAGATGCAGAAGGATCAAGCTTGTGTTGGAAGAGCTCCCTGCCCAGGGTTTGTAGGGGATAATTCTGCTCTGAGTCTGCTTGTCAAGCCCAAAGGCAATTATGGTATCATGATATTGACTTACAAACCATGAGATATGTAGTAAGCAATATAACTAGTGTTAATTTTTTTTTTCCTTTTAGGGTTTAAGTCTTCAAAATGCACATACTTAGGCTTTATTCTGAGCCTTTTGGAGAAGCAAAGGAGATGCTGAGATTCTCCCTGTAATCACCTGCCTCTGGGATCTGCAGCTCCACAGATGGTACCAAGCATCAAAAGAGCTTTTGAAATCACAAAAGTTCAGAGCTGGCTTATCCATCTGCAGCAGGTTGTGCATTCCCTGCAGTGACAGGGAAATGCTACTGGTGGTGTGCAAGAATATTCTGTGTAATTCCAAGTGCACGTATTCAAAAAAAGAAGCCATAAATCCATGGCAGAAATGTGGAGAACAGGGATCCAAGTGACCTCCAGGACTAGGAAGGACTCAGGGCGAATGGAGTGAAGAAGGAACTGGAATGTAATTTTTTGGGTAGAGGAGACAAAAGTCAACCCAAGGCTCCAAAACCAACTTTAAATTGCAAATAACCAATGTGTGTGAAACATCTACAGATGCCTCCTTGTGTGAAATTATTCCCTTCTTAATCTGTGCAATAATAGTCTGGTTCTGCAATAAGGTTCTGCTGGCTAGCCAGGGCTGGTTTCAATGTCTGTGCCGGGGTTCTTTGGGTTTCTGCAGTGCTGGGATGAAGATGAGTCTGTGTGTTGACTGATTTTATTCCTGGTCTGACCTCAGCAGTTCCTCCACGGATTAGGTAAGACATTTGTCTTTTTAGTGTTTATAGCCTGGTCCTCAGGAGGGTGGGCTTTGCCTTGATGGGAGCCTCAGGTCCACCTTCACCCTTCACATTGGTGTAAGAGCTGCCAGTCCTGGAAGTGACGTAAAAATTCTATAGCTTTTTCTGGAAGAAATTAAAAGTGGCTGTTTTATATTGGTAGATGTCACACACCAACTGGCTTACAAATATAATGTGCCTAAAGAAGGTGATTATCACCTTTATACTTGCTTAATAGCATCATTTTAAAGGGAATTACCAACATCATATATTACATTCTTCCCCTACAGTAAATGGGCTCTCCCTGCTGTATTTTATTACTTACTGTAAATTCATTCAAGCAGTATATTTTGCTTTCAGTAAAGTACCCTCAGTCACTTTTTCTGTCCAGGAAAAATTGAGATAAATTTTGCCTGAGCCTGGATTTTGCTCATGGCATCCATCTTTGCCCATGAAAAGTTACAGCTGGAGTTGAACAGGACTTGAGAAATGATAATATTGTACTGCAGAAAGTCACAGCTCACCAGTCCGCAGTCAAGCTGTGTACAGAGGCCACGTGGAAGCAGCCAGGAGTTTAATAGGAATTGAGAAACACAAAGAAATGTGATGCATTCTCTAATGTTTATTCTGATAAAGCAATAAGAACATTACCAGAAAATGACACCAGTTATTTACCATGGCATTGCGACATTATACAGTAGCATATCACCACCCCAGGCACCACCACTAGTTTCATTTTTGCCCTTGGAGGGCTAAGAATTTATTGCTAGAGTTATTAAAATGTTGCTAGAGTTGTTGAAATGTTGCTAGAGTTATAGAACACTTTTTGGAGGGGGCAGAAGGGAAGACTTCAAATAAAAGATATCTCCATCCATTTGTTGACAGTTCCATGTTCCCAAGGCTTAGCAAATCTCATAGCTATGACCACTGTGTTGTCAAATTGAATAAAAGCCTTCAGGCTGGCACCGACTGCCTTCCTGCAGAAGTTGTGGAATCCCTGTGAAAACAGCTTGATTGACGGCTCTGGTTTCACAGCTCTTACAGTGGGAATCAGATGTGACCTTGAGGTTGATTGAGCTTTGCAATGGCTCTGGGGGGACCTGCCTGTGGTAATGAAGTCTCCATATTTCCATGCCTTTTAAGAAATCCTACTAGCCACCCCCAGATGCAACATTTTTATGGGTCCATCTAGACTCTGGTTTGCACTTCCAGCTCTGGAAACCCCAGGATCAGTCCGTGGCACAGTGCAATACCTGTGTTGGGATGGATGTGGGCAGATATCCCTTCATGCAAGGTCTGCTGTGGCAAGTCAGAGCAGTAGCTCAAACATAGAGTACATATAGGTGGAAAAATATTTATTCTTTGGATCCCCCAGGTTATGGGGCTGCCTGTGGCCCTGGGATGGGTCATCAGCACTCAACATCCCAAACACTTTTCCTGTAGCAGTAGAAGCACGAACAGCAGAACTGTTCTTTTCTGCTCCCCTCCGAAGAGTCATCGTTTTCTCCTCACTAACATCAAGTGTTTTATTTAAAAGTGTTTAAATATGCAAAACTCATTTTGGATTTGTATTGTTAGATTTTTTAAGTGGACAAGTGTGCAATTTTCTCATTACAAGGGAGAAATGTCACATTTTAGCTCAAAGAGAGTTGTCAGTGCCAGGTTACAAAACGTAGGTAATGAAATATGCAGAGTTTAAAAAATGGCAGTGAAAGAAAGCCTAGTGGTGTTGCATGTTCTCAGAGAAGCAAACCTCTCTCGTCAGCTCAAATCCATGTGGAAAGGGAAGGGAAACCTCCTGGGAGCTTTGGCTCGTCCTGTGGCAGAGAGGTTCAAAACACGTCTTTGGGGATACTTCTGGGCATTGCTGGAAATCCCATTCAAACCCTTTTTGACTCTTTGAAGCCAAGCAATGAGTTAAAACCTCCTGAGTTTTCAGTTCCCTCTGTGAGGGCTCACAATGTGTTTTGCTCTGCAAATTTCCCTGATTTTCTTATAATGCTGATGAAAGGGCAGGTGTGTATGCTAGAGGGGACTGGAGCACTTGTGGAAGATGCCTGGGTTCTGCTGAGCTGTCTCTATCGACTCACCCTTGTAAAACCTCTGAAGTTTATTCTGCCTGCATATGTTGCTGAGAAGAGAGGAACAATTCCTCTAGAGATTTTAGCATTCTGTAAGTAAAATAAAATGATTTTTACATCATGGGGCTGAGACTTGAAAGCCAGTTGCGATGGATTTTGTTTAACTTCCCTATTTCAACAGCTCATGCTGTTTGAGTACTTATACTTGTCTTTTTTTTATCCCACCCATGTCAGCATAAGTATGTCTGTATTTTATATCTCTGATAAAAAATAAGAAGGTGGCATGTAGGGATGCAAATAGCTGTTAGTCCATGTCTGATGTAGAGAGAGCTGATGTTGCAGCTTTCTAGCCCAAGCAGGGCACGGAAAACTCAGATGCCACTGGGGCATTTTCCGTTCTTGCAACCCTTCCCACTGCTGATTTCTCCTGTGGTTGGTGTCTTTTGGCTGTCAAGAGCACTGAGATCACCACTGCACTGTTGTTACCTTGCAGTAACCCTGCACACATTGTAAGAGCTGTGAAGGGCAAGGTCACCTCCGATACACACAAAACCAATTAGGACTTATAGAGCACTAAACCCAGATTTCTTCAAGCCATTTCATTTTATTGATCAGACACATTTTTATTTCCAGATTGGTCACTCTTGGGAACCATCCAGGTTTCCTAGTGTGAAGGACTGTGTAAAATATAATGATTCAGCACTCCCAGTGTGGCTGTCTGTGGATTTTGTTAACCTTTAAGCTACATTTAGGATGCGAGGCAGGACTTGAAGAGCACCATCATATATCTGATGCTCTTCTGAAAGAGTTCTCCAATTTGCATTTCCCTCATATCCTCCTTAAAATCAAAAGACATCTGTCACCTCTCTTGGTTAAATCCTAGGATTTTCCTGGAAGGGAGATTCCCAGCATGTAAGAGAGTCCAGCAATTCAGCCTGTGCTTGGAACGATACTTAACTCACTCTTCTTCCAAAAATTTTTGTCCAGGCTGGTAAGTTTGTCCCTGTGGCAAACAAGTCTCAGATCTGACAGGTGGCACTTCAGGTGAGAAGCTGAAGCTCACCCTCACCTCAGAAAATGCTGCACAGCTGAGTACTGTCACTGCTTCTTTACCAGCTTTGTGACTGCTGGCTCCAGGCACACAGACATTTCTTGGAGTCTCTAGCATCAACAACACAACTTTACTGGCAATTTAATGCCTTTTTGCACAGGAAAAATATATTATTTTTGCCTCAACTGAATGAGAGATTTAAAATCCCAAGAAAGGAAATACAGTGATTCTAGATCAATAGAGAGACATATGCAGTAAACATTTTAGTATGTTGTGCAATAAAAAGAGCCCTTATGTCTTATAAATATGGACACATAACTTACCACGTGCATGAATTATAAGTACATGCACACAGTTCTTCAGTATCCACAAACTGCTTGAAGGGCACAGAGCTGAGCAGGTCTGCAGCCATTGGAACTGCATTTTTATGTGTTTCTCTTGCTTGGTGATATAAATCAGACGGAGAGTGACTTTGGGAAGAGCCATTGCCATTTTCCTGGACCAGGACATACCGGGGCATGCAGGACAGAGAAACTTGTGCTGGTTCTGTGCAGGTCTGGCTTATGTTTAAAACCAGCAGCAGCCGTTCTCATTGCCCTAGGTGACACAGAAATCCCTCTTGCTCTGCTGATGACACACAGGTTGCCAGGATATAGGGAACAGCAACAAAGATCCGTGACTGCAGAGTGACAGTTGGAGCGTGTTGGTGTGAGGGATCCACAGAAATATCTGCAGCTCTGAGGCGGCTGCGCTCTCTGCAGTTACCATCCCAACCAAGGCAGCCGTGCCTTCGGGGCCAAGCAGTCCCACAGTCCCATGAAATGCAGCTGATGGAAACCCATGCTGTCACACTGCATTAGAGGATGGCCAGGCACGGGGAGAAAAAGTTAGGCTGGTGGCAAAAGCCTCATTTCCTTGAGAAATCAGACAGAAACTCTCCCCAGCACACACAGACTGGGTGTGAGCAGCTCTGGGTGTGTGTGGGAAGAGAACGACAGCCTGCCAAGTGCAACCAGAGCAGAACGTGAGAGCTGCTGAGATTCAGAGCCTTTCCTCAGCAGCAGCCCAGCCTGAATCCTGTGGATTTCCATGGTGTTTCTTTTAATTCTTCAGTCATCATCTCCTGCTTTGAGGTTGTTATGGCTGCTCAGCTCCCCTTTCCCAGCCCCTGTGAGTTCATCCCAGGCAAGCACCAACCCAGGGAGTTGCACAAAGCCACCCAGGTGCTCGCATGGCTGCTGGCCTTGGGTTGCCAGAGCCCATCTGCAGGGCCACGGGCCACCTCTCCTCTGGAAAATGTGCCATCAGTGCCTCAAATGTGATGTGAGATGTGTTTCTGTGTTCATCATAAGAACTGGATATTTGATTGTGTGGCAAGCTTCAAGTGACCACACTTGCCAAGTATTATTCTCCTGGTCTACAAGCCGAGGAGGAGTTGATCTGATTTCTCCCTTCGCTCACCTGAGGCTCTCATTCCTCTTTCAAAACGTCTTTTCAAATTTCTTTCAAGAAACAATACCTCTAAATGAGGTAGTAGAGAATATATAATCACATATAAGAATATTTCTGTGAAATCCATCATAATCTCATGTTCCCAATTCACCTCTTTGCCTCAGATTCCCTTTGTTTCCCCTCCATCCTCCCACCAGCCTCCCTGTTTGTTCTTTTTCCTTTTGACTGCCCACTTTCACATTAATTTTGGCTTTCCTTCAGTCTTCTAATGCAGTATCTATTCCTTGAATTTACTATAGTTTGACATGCTGTTTCATGAGTCACTGCTGCAGATAGAGTTTGAAGCAGATTAAATCACACAAACTAGTTCTAACAGCTCCCTAAATCTAATTTGATTTTGTGCTCTTTTTTCCTTTGATAAACCTTCGTGGATTCTTTCATCCACCCCCCCCCCCCCGAACAATGATGAAGTAAATAAATGTATTTTTTGCTCATGGTGGTGACTGTGTGCTGGGGATGGAGGGGACCCACAACTTCCTCCCTTTTCTCTGTGCATGGGTGCTGAGATAACCCACCACAGAAAACCTGAATCATGTCTTCTTCCTCAGAACTCTTCTCTAATCCTCTTCTCCTCCAACTAATTTAACTTTATGACCCAAAGTGAGGAAATTCAGTGTTAGCAAACAGTGTATGCATCCCCATTTGCATCTTTTTACTAGAGAAATTCTGTTTCACAGCAACCCTGATTCCCCAGAATTTTTGTGGCCAAAAATTACTTTTCCCCAGCTTTTTCTCCATCATGTTTTATTGAACTGGTTTGCTCTAATACAGTGGGAATCATACTGGTGCTTAGAGGAATCCATGCTCTCCAAGCAACAGATAAATTTTCCATACAGCTCCACTTTGGTGTTCAATCATCTTCAGAAATTGTTCCTAAACTTGTATGTGTCACTAAGAACATTAGTCTTTAAATAACGTTGTGCTGTGGTGGTGTGAGATGATTAGATTGGCAAGGATTTCTGTTGTGGTGTCATCATAATTTTCATTAGTACAGTGAATTATAACAGCTTGTTCTCTGCTCAAATTGATGTGATTACTACTCTGAAACCCTGGCACATTTCACTAACACCTGACATCTGGAAGAGAAAGGTGGGAGGCAAAGCAAGCTCTCAAAGTTGCTGTGTGATGCACACTGATGGTCCCTTCATTTGTTCCAGCAGCTGCTGCAGCCAAGGGTAATGGCCTTTGTTAGTCAGCAGAGTTTTAATGCAATTCTTGTGATGATAAACCAAATAGCTCTTGTGATTAGTGATGGAAAATGCCATCCAATGATGCATTGTGCTGAATAGGCAGCAAAAACAAAGAGCAGCACATCCCTATTTAAACTAAGGTAAGGTGTTGGAGGCGGGTGGATGAATTGGAGAATTATTTTATAAAGAAGAGAAAGCATGCATGGAGTGTACATCAAACTGAAGGCCCATATCAGAACAGAAATTATTGTTACAGCTTGTTAAATAGAAGATTGTTCTACCAGCAAAACTGTAAAAGAAAGCATTTCTAGCTCATCTAGCAAGGGATAAATGCCAGCCCTTGCATCACGGTGATCCCTGGCAGTCTGGTACTGCACAGCTGACATTGCTTCTGCAGGAGCTGCACAGACCACACCTCTGCCTTGTGGCCAGCTGAAAAGGGGGGCACAGATGTACCTGCTCTTCTCTGGTGGGTACAGCTCAGGTGGGTGTGATCTGAATGGGAACAGCCACCACTTCACCCCTGTTCTCCCTTTACTGGAGGCCAGTGACATTGTCAGATCAGTTTTCTTTGCATTACCAGAGAAATTCCTTTCCTGCAGCATTAGGCCTCTCAGCAGCAGCTCAAAGTGCAGACCATTGGCAATGATTTTTTGTGCAGACATGTATATTCCAGCACTCACGGCTGGTGATGATTCTTTGCACAGTGATCTTGTTCCCTGCGAAGTCAGCACATCCCACGAGCTGCCAGCTCTATGAGTGTCCGACAGGAAAATCTGATTTGTACTTCCACCATTAAGCTTCTATTTCCAGCCCTGAAAATTATGCTGGGTGACAACAGGCAGCCTGGCTCTGTAAAACAGTGCAGACAAGACTGTCACATTGCTGCCTTGGCAGCCTGATCTGCTCTGACACTGAGGAAACCACTGCACGGGTCCAATCGGGCCCTGACCCAGCCAGGGACACGCACGGGTGTGAAACACCAGCGCTGCCACCACCAGAGCCCTGGGTGTGCCACAAGTGACACCACTGCCGGGGCCTCGCCCAGCGCCAGGAATCTCCAGGCAAAGCCAAAGCGCCTTCACAGAGGTGTGAGCTTCACGGTGTGTGAGCTACAGCTCCCTGAGGCAAAGCCCCAAGACACCAGGTGTCCCCCACGGGAGGTACCTGAGGCTGGTGGTGGCAGCTGTGCCTGTGTCAGGCTCTGGTACAGACACGGGGGAGCTGCAAAGGACCCTGGCACTGGTTTTGCTCTTAAGAAGAACCACATGAACAGCAGCAGCTCTGCATCCAACTCTTCTTACAGCAGAGTGAGGACTTGTGGCTGCCATTATCACAGATATTTTCTGTACAGCTGCATATTAAACTTTTAAGAAAGTAACCGAAACCCATTAATCACTAGCATATTTCTCACTACTGTGCTGGCCAAGGATTACTTCAATACTTATTTTAATGGATTGCTCGGCTATGAACGATTTTAAGGTTAAAGGTCTTGCAAGACTCTTTTTATAAGCTTTCTTAAATCTAATCCATCACTAATTTCCATATGTCTTGCACAGCACTAGGCTAAGGTAATGCATCACCACTTAAATCCCTCTCTGATAAAATTATCCCAGGTATTACAAAAATTCAAAGCATTGTTCTTGGCTATGTGAGCCTTTTTCAGATGTCTCACTAGTTGAAACATAAGCCTAATGTGTTCAAATTTTTTTCCTTCAGGACAGCTGGAATAGGAAGTTTAAGATGACACCTGGCAGCTTAGATTTTCCACATCAGCAAATGTCACAGGCACAACTTGCTTTTTTAATGGTAGCTCGTAATAGAGAACAGCTAGCTTCCTATTCTTGTGTCCCCACACTTAATTTTTGGCCGCAGTTCCAGTGTTTTTAATCCCACAAACCAACACTTTTCCTCTAATGCCATGTAAAACACTGATGTGACTCCTCTTTCATCATTGATTTCCTCAAATAATTTTGGTATTCTCTGCTACACAAGATGTACAAGCACCAGTCTAAGCACCAACAGTGCTCTGCTTCTGACAGTTGCCTTGTTGGTTTATCCAGCTATGATTTTCACAGTGGAGACACGGCATTATCCAACTAATCAACAGCATACTCAGCTAAGACCATACAGCTTTTTGCATTCTCTACCCTATTAATAAATTTCCCATAAATGGTGGAAGAAGGTTAACACAAGAAGTCGAGCCAGGTCTGCCATAGTTTATGTTACAGGGAAAGTTTATGTCCAGGGTGTAGGGGAAGTACGCAAAAACCTGACTTTTCCAAGAAGTGTAAGAAAAACTTGAAAATACAAGCCTGTTAGCACATGGAAAAGTCAATATAACATCTGAAAAAGTGTAGAACAGGAGATAAACTGGAAAGCAGACATTGCTAGTACACTGGAAAAAACATGGTAATGGAAGTCTTGTATGTGAAGTCGAATGCAATGGTTGTGGCAAGAGAAACCATTCTATCAAAGCCTGCAGACAAGAAAGGACAAGAAAAAATAGCACATGAAGTGAGCAGTGATTCAAACAAGGTGACTGTGCAAGTTTTCAACATTATCCCAGGAACAGCAGAAATAAATTGTGTACATTCAGCTGTCCTCTGATGCAAGAACCTGCCTGTGCAGCCCCTGGGGAGCAGCCCCCTGAGGAGGAGCTGCAGGAGGTCACCTACGGGGAGGTGAGTACTGTGGGGAGGTTTATTGGATGCTCTGTAATGCAGCTGAATCACATCTGGGCTGTGCCAAAGCCAAGCTGAGCCAGCAGTTCAGAACCAGCGGCGGCTGCTGGAAGCAAAGGCAGACATGAAATTACAGAGAAACCAAAGGTCTCTGAAACTGTCTCTGATGAGATTTGTTGTTTTAACCCAATATACCTGACACCTTAAAGCCCTTGAATACCATCACCAGTACAGCTGCACTGTACCTGAAAGGAATGCAAAATTCACCCTTGGCTGGTTTTGTATCACCTATCGAAGGTCTTCTGGGTGCTAAGGAATTTCAGGTATTTCTGAAACAATGAGATGTTCAGGTGGTTCACCAGCAGCAGAGCTGATTGCTTTCTGAAAACAAGCTTTGCTGGGGCTTGCAATGGGGAGAACTCACTCCATTGGGTTATTCAGTGCAAGTCCCATAACAGCCTTAAAATTGCAATCTTCCAGCCAGGTTTCTGAAACCAATATGTTTCCAATAAATGCTTGTTTTATTTTCAGGTTGCCACTAAAGTGAAGATTTGCATCACATTATTAAAACAATGTTGCTGAGAATGATGTGACCTCTATTCACACCTCATGGCCATAAATGATTTATGCCGAGCCCACCTCCATCCTTCCCCCTGTACTGCCTCATCTGTGCTGACATTTCCTCGTGAATGTTTAAGGTGATGTCTGCTCTCATCTCTTGTTCAAAATCAAACACAAGCACACTGCAGCACACGAAGGGAGGTGGATATCCAGCACACAGCACACAGGTAGTGAATCTCAACAGAACTGGGTAATCTGTAAAAAGGTAGTACCAAAAATGCTGCTTTGGGGTGGGGGTTTAATAACACTCATCAATAAGCCTTTACCTAAAATGTTACCTAAAATGTGATGCAAATATTGTAGTCCTATTACAGCCTCTCCTTACTTCAGTGCAGGAATGTTAGATGGGGCAGGAGTTAAGTGTGGGTGATGGCACCAAATATGAAGGGCACAGGGTTGGCTCAGCCTCCGGTGGGAGATTCACCACCCCAGAGCAACAGCTGAACCTTTCAGAGATCTTCCCTCAGCCCCAGGGCCTGCTTGGGAGTTTGTTGTCCCCAGGAGGACAGCTCTGCTGCTGGTGCAGTGGCACAGCTCTGGCTGTGTGCATGTCAGCCAGGACAGTGCCAGCACAGCTCATTCCTCACCAGTGCACTGACCTCGCCTGACAGCACTGGCAGCAAGAGGCGTTGCAAGACACTTCTGAATGGGGGCACCAGGTAATTTGTTTGTTTATTGAAATGACACCACACTGCCTGCAGGGCCGTGTGTTAAACCTTCTCAAGCAATATATGTATAAAAAGAGTCATATATATATATGTATAAAAAAGGAAATTGTACACTGCATTTATGTATTCTTCTCATTACAACCCCTTGGACATACTCCTGGCCTATGTTCCCACTGTCAAAAAACCAAAACACAGTAATCTGTCCCCAGTGCCTGTGAGGGTTGTGCTGCAGAGCTACTGGAAGATGCACATGATGTAGGAAGGACAGGGACACTGGGATTGTTAACAGCACCAGCCTTTGCCATGTGGCTTTGTAGCTGAGCACCACCTATGCAAAGGCAATCTCTGTCTAATTCTGCACACCCTGGGTGAGGTACTGGAAATAATTCAGTCTGCAAAGTAAGGACAGGCTGCAGGGAATGGGGCTGTCACACTTACAGGGCACTGTGTCCTGCCACATCCTCCCTCCCTCCATCCTCTCCGTTGCGGGACTGCCATGTCCCCTGGGCTGAGCCATGGCTCTGCTCCCTCCTTGCTCATGGGGACTCTGCCATGAAAACGTGATTGCCCCAGGGTGCTGCTAAGAGCAGCAAGAAGGATGCTGAACACCCTCCAACTCCCCTCTGCAGGTCACATCTGCTTTGTCCCCATTCTCCACCCTCCAGAATCATCCTGGCCCTAGGCTGAGTTTACAGCTCACCTTCCCTATGATGCATGTGAAAGGGAAAGGCTTCTGCCAGCTTTCCAAAGCCCTTGCACCTTTTAGTTACTACAGGGAAATACCAATATTTGAGCAAAACAATTTGCATCTGTATGTTCCCATCTACACTTTCTTACAGTGCTCTCAAAGTCAGGTGGGAGTTCCTCCCCTTTCTCCTGGCTTGCTTTTTACTCCCTGTGAGTGAAAACAGGGGCTTCACAGAGCCATTTGTGATGGAGGTAACTGCTCCTCTCCATCTCCCTGTGCTTCCTTGGTTGTTTTGTTGCACTGGCTCTTGCTTGGAGAGTGCTCTCTGTGTTTGGAAAGCTCTTCATGCTTACAACCCCTGGAAACAGCACCGTGAGTAGCTTTGCCTGTTACAAAAATTTCACCAGTACATTGCAATATTTTGAGATTTTTGTTGCCTCTGGCAACATCACAACAGTCTCATGTGTGGGAAAAATAACTCAGTGCTGACCCAGGCCATGTTACGATGGACAGCCATGCAGGGACTGGGGACATCTTTTTGTGTCACTGTTACCACAGGCTTCATCTACAACATCACTGTCTCTTCAAACATCCTCTAAACAAAACCCTGTGTATGGTTCATAATTTTTACATCTGGGTAATCTCCTGGGAAACCTCACATTATGCTTTTGGAACTAAAGTATTACTGTAAGTGCTTTTAAGACTATTAATGATATAAACATTCCAGTTGTGCAAACCCATGAATATTCACTCACATGAAGTTGAGCTTTTGTTAGATTCAGCTCCTGATTAAGGTATTGGACAAAAGATGTTCTTTAGGATACTTTGCATGTGTACTGAGGGGCTAAATAATTGCTTGCCTTCTTGTTGTAGTTGCAAATATTAATTTCAATGTGTATGGGAAATTATGTTCTTCAAAACAAAACCAGAAGTGATTAGGATTTTGTGGTTATCTGTAATGTGCTGGTAGAAAGAGCTGGAAAATGTTTTGGTGGTTGATCACTGCCTCTCTGCCTTTAACGGGAAATAGTGAAGGACATGTAGTCCAGTCTGAACCTGCAGAGCATCTAATGAGACAACGGTGCTCTACAGCAGAGTGTGTTCTGTTCAACTTATTAAAAATGCAAGCAGCGATTTTGTGAACCTACCAAACAAGAAGGAGACTCCTTTACTCAAGTGGTGATCAGACTTCAGAACGGACAACGTCTTCAGCTGTGACACGATTTACTCACAGCACAATCTGCAAATCCCCTGTGCTGGCATAAAGAGCCACCAGCGATGAAGAGCTCTGGGAGAGCCTGAGGGAGGTGTGAGCCTTTTGGGGCCTCTCCCCATTGCTCCCCAGTGCCTGGGCAGCAGCAGAGCTGGGCCCTGCAGAGCCCGGGCTCCTCTCCAGCTCTGCCCTTGCTGGCACTCAGTGCTGACTCCAAAGCAAACACATCAGCACGGTTTGCTGGCAGCTATTGCAACTGAGGTGTTGGGAAAACACCCCTCTCCTTGTGCACCAGGGTGTTGACAACAAAGCAGGGAATTTAGGGGAGCATCCCAGGGGGAATAAGAGCAGGCTAAATGTAATTTTTATTACAGCCACATTAGTGTGATTAGAGAAGGTGGTCACAGTGCAAGAGGCATTTTCTGTCTTCTCTCAGTTCTCTATTACTGAGGACATTAATCCAAAACCAAACCCACCTCTCCTTCCCAAAATCTTACTTACTTTGTTCATTCTCCTTCCCTGCTGCAGTCTGTGAGCCTTCAGCTTGCTTGCATGCTTCAGATGATTTTTAAAACATCATCAGATGGTAGCTGTAGATAGTTAATACCCACAGATATATTTTTAAAACATCATCATCAGATGATATTCACAGATAGTTAACACCCATGGATATATTTTCTGTGCATAGGTTTCCCAGCACAGGGACTGCCTTCCTTACTACACACCACCTAAATACAGAAATCCTCAGCTGTAAGAGGATCCCGTGGTATTGTGAAGTCTGAGCAGCTTTTGATCACTCTCCTGTGCAGTCATGCACTGTGTTTAACACCCCTAAAATTTCTGGGAAATAGGCACAGGGTCTCCCCCATTCAGAAAAGGGAGAAAAATCCTTTAACTCTGAAGAACAGAAAGACAAGGAGTGGGAAAGGGCAAATGGTGCCCAGGGAAATAATCACCCAAACTCGGGAAGCAAGAACCTTGAAGGAAACAGAAAATTGAGCTTGGATAATTTTCCAACTCATTAACTGTTGAAATGGAGCAAATTCTACATCTGGGCCAGGCTTCATTAAATTGCAGGACTGAGTCACATTGACATCTTTACTGCCTAAGCCCAGGCCTCTCTAACCTGACTAGGAAGCCAATCCTTCAGCCAGGCAGTGGTCAGCAGTGCTGTCCCATTCCACACATACCCCTCAAGCAGCTCCAGGTTGCCCAACCAAGACTTATCACCATCTCTGCTGCTCAGAGGCACAGCAGCCCACGTTACCTCATTCCCTGAAATCCTGGAGGTAAAACAAGCCTGTACAGACCTAACAAACCTTACTGCTCCTGCTCTTTGATCCCACCAAGGTGCTCTGGAAATGTTGCACTGTGGCAGTGCTCAGGGATGAGGAACAGCCCCAGAGCACCAGGCTTCAACAGGACAGCTGGCTGCTGCTTTGCACAACACATCTCCATGATTCTGACAGCTCAAAAAGTTTGTGGCCCGGAGGGCCCAACTAAAAATATTAAAAAATAGATACACACATTTAGTCCCCCTCAGTACATTTTTAGGCACCTACATACATTGCCTACTTTCCAGCTGGGACAGACAGGATTTGAGTTGCAAGGAACTGAGATCAAGCTTAGCAGGATGCCCACACACTTCAGCATCCCACACACTTAATACCCATGATTGTTACAACATAGCAACTAGTCTGTAATTAGAACAGACATTGCCAGAGCTGTCTTTGTATTACTTATGAGTCATGCTACTAAAATAGTCTTTATTCATTATCCAAGACCTTTTCATTTCAGTGCCAGCCGTTACCATGTTGCAGGCTACACAGGACTCTGCCAGCCTTGTCAAAGCCAAGTGCATTCTGATAGGGATCTTTATATTTAATCTGACAAAGAGTTACTTTACAAAAGAGTGAGATCAAAAAGGTTCAACTGCACAAAAAAAATTATAAAAATGTCTCAAAGCAAGGGATTTTCTCCTTGTTGCTTCTCCAGGCACATATCTAAAGTTAGACGAAACCATTTTAAAACTTGTCTTAAATTGTTCTGTCAGTTAAGTAAATATTTGTATTTTAATGTCTGTCTAGTCAACCAGAGAGGAAAAAGGCTCATGAAGAACTCAAACTGAGTAGAAAACTTTTTTTTCTCCTTTAATATAGTGTATGGAACAGAAAGGGGGAAATACAGCTGAAATGTATTATAACAAGCAAAAAAAAGTAATATCAGAAAATTCCTTTGGGCAGATTCTGTTGTAGGCCACTAGTACTTAACAAGATTCATTTTTTTTATTCACCATGTTACTAAACCACTGGGTTGGAAAGTCCTTGGGTCATTTCAAACCATTGTCTCATTGATTTCTTATTCCTAAAGCATCCTTAGTATAGGAGTGTCATTAGAGTTGATGACAACGATCCCCCCATTTCCCTCAGCAGTGGGTTAATTGTCTAAATGTTCTTGCTGCTGAAGAACACTGACAGATTAATTCAGGCCTCAAGATCAGGTTTGTAAATAAATGGTTATGTAAAAAAAACCCCATTAATTTGACAACATCAGAAAAATTTCTATAAAAAACCACAGCAGGAAATGAGTGCCTCGGCTTTCTGCTTCCCAGCTTTCATGCAGCCAGACAGATGCAGGGAGCAAGCAGGGATGCAGCATGGCAGGGAACATCCCACTGCATAGCCAGGGCTGTGGGTGCTCAACTACTGCTGCTTTAAAGACTCTATTTTTGGTCCTTCAGATTGCACCTATCATCTCTTACTGCTGGAATGCAAGCTGCAGACAGAGGTGTCTCCCCTGAGTCTGATATCTTAAGGGAATGGTGTTTCTCTATTCAGTTAATTTCAAAATGTTGTGTTCTGCCTTTCTAAAATCTTTTTAAGTTTTCTGGAATTCTTTTCAGATTTAGCTCTGTAGTTTAAAGACTTAGTATTACCAAGAAGTGTAATTCATTGCTTTATATTTTGGAAGGCACACTCTCAAACTTTTCTCCTTCTGAAGTCAAAAGAGTGGCTTCAATTTATTTCTGAAGTTTCTTGAATCCTGTTTCAATGAGCATTCAACCTTTGTCCTGCACACAGAAATCTCTGCACTTCCCTGCTTGGTATTTCTTGGTTAATGTATTCTAACTTTGTTCTTCTGCTTCTGTTTTCTACTCCTAATTTACTTAGCATTCCTCTTTAGCCTTTGGAAAAAATTTATGTCTATTTTCCAAAGAGCAGCTGCTCCCCCTCCCAGATCTGCACTTGAGCTGGAGGATTTTGCCTGAGCCGTGCAAGCATGAGGGAAAGGCCAAGGCCAACCCTGGTGTGTGGTGGTGCCATGCTGAACTGGTGTGACAGGTGACTGATGCCAGTGGTTCCTGAGATGGACCTGTCAAGTGTTACGTGTCAGAGAAACCAAACTGGAGTCAAGCATTATCGTTGAACTATTCAGTCTAATTATTTCCCGGTTAGGAAGGACATGACAGAAGTACAGCACACAATGTTATCAAGAAGATATCAAGAAAGAAAACTTCCAAAGCATTAATCTAGAAATAAAACTAGGTTTCTATTTTTAAGCTGAAACATATTTTTTTTTCCCCCATGACATCCATATTCTTCCTTTCAATAAAATCCCTGTGTGCATCCATTTCTGAAAGCACAAAGGATGTACTTACTGCCTTTCAGGAGAAACCACGCTCTGTGACATCATCTCCTGCAAGAATTGCAGACCTGGAAAAACACATCCATGTCGGAATGGGGAATGGCACCAGCTCCATCTCCCAGACATAACCCAGCAGTGTTTCTCACCTTGTGCCAGGCTGGGACCAGCCTGCACACAGAGAGGGATTCTTCACCTCTGGGAGTGTCGTGCACGGGCACAACAGGGAGGGACAGGACCAAAGCAACTGGGATGAGCCATGGGATAGGCAGACGAAGAAGTGCTGGGGTTACTCAGATTTTTTCCTCTCCCTTTTCCTACTGCTTTTGACTAAAAGCACATGTCTAAAGACCCAGTGGTCGGTTTAGGGCTTGAGTAGAGAAAGGTAGGTAACTAAAAGGTACACCTATAGGAATGATCACAGCTGCTGTTTCCAAATCGTGGCTGAAGGAGTTTAAAATAATGGAAACTGCTCCTGAGAGCCAGAATAAGCACTAACAGGCACTAAATTTCTTCATTAACTCATCTTTCTACAGAGCAATTGGGTATCAGAGGGAATTCAGAAATCATTTCTTCCACATGAAAAATTTGTGCACTTAATTTGTTGCAGTAAACTGCTGCTCTGAATGCTGAGGAGCTCTGTGTTAGGCAGATGATGAAGCAGCATCTGCCTTAACTGCTTTTTTCCCCCCATCTAACTAGTAAAATATTTCCATTTCAGTGATGAGATGAAAAGCACAGTGGAGAAAATCACAGGAGAAAAGAAATGCCCAGTTTTCTAAGCAGGGCTTTAGAGGAAAATAGCTGATATTGCCAGATTCATCACAAAAGAAAATAATGGAAAAATCTTTTACAAAAGGTTTACAATGAACAGAGACAGTAAAAGCATTTTGGAGGAGCATGCAGCACACAAGTGGGATTTCAAAACAACGCAAGGGACTTACAGGTAGAGAGATACGTCTCTTTCATTATCAAAACTCTTAGACTTGTCTTGGGTCTAAAAACAATGACAATGGAAGGATTTACAGACTTGGGAGTCTGATATCTGAGTCTGGTTTACACAGATTTCCAGTTATTTAGAAGAAGGTAATTGCAAACCACAGCCTCACAGTTGTGCCTAACATTGTATCATCTGCAGATGACAACATCTACCCCACTGGAACTCCCTCCAGTGACACGTGTGTGAGGTGAATCACAGATGTGACAGTGCCACTGTAGGACAGTGGGAGCTCACTCATTTCCCTCCTGGTTCAGCACTACAAGTGTTAAAGACCCCAACCTTTTCTTCTTTAAACAGTGTCCTGGATACTGGGTTTTAACACGGCTCACTTGATGTAAAATATGCCTTAATTTTTAACAAATTCTGACCGAAATATTACTGAACACTTTTTCCAAATGGTCCTTCTTTTTCACTCCCTCCAAATGTTCAGTTCTCATATATTACAGCCAACACCTCACTGCATATAAAAATCCATCATTGAATTTGAAGTGAAATCAGAAGGTGGGAAACTGCTCAGTCTTGGGAGGCCCCGCCCCATCTGCAGCAGGGATGCACTCAAGGATTCAGCCTCTGGATTAATCCCATGGCTCAGTGGATGGATCCAAGCTTCACATTGGAGAGGCTTGGAATACCCAGGTCACTGAGCCCAGAAGTCCTTATGGTCAGCAGGGGGATCTCCTCACAGATTTTTTGCTGCAGTCCCCTTCCCTTCAGTAGGTGCAGTGTTCAATTTGTAGTCGCCCCACTGCTGCACTCTGTGTAAGGGACCTGCAGACCAAAATTACCAGGAATAAGTTAATTACTGTGCCAACACTTTTAGAGCTAAGAAAATGGATGACTGCAAAGCATATTTCTTTTTCTTGCAACATTTTGGCAGAGTTCTTAGCACAGAAAAGGCATAATTCCCAAGAGTGATCAGAAGGGGCAGCTGCCATCCATCATTCATCCTTCTCAATTAGCACAATATTTTGGGTTAGTCACAGAGTGGCAAACTCTCTTGGCATTGTAGATGTCCTTTAGATCTTATCCCTAGTGCATGTAACACCTGGAACTGGAGAACCAGCACTTCCAAATGTTCACGTATTAAAGATGAACAGCAAATATTAATGTGAAGGAGCCCTGACTGTATCCCCTGCTCCTTTGAGGAGAGTTTCCAAAGCCGTTCTCTACCCTTCAATGTTTTATCTTGCTGGACAATGCTGTCTCAGTGAGGTGTTTTGTGCCATTCTCTGGAGGAAGGAACTTTTTCCCCATAAGAAGGCAGACATTGATATCAGACAAAGTAGGGGACAGGTTTGTAGCTTCATCTGCTTTAACACCTACAAATATCACAAGGAGAAAACATGAAGGGGGATGTATGTATGCCTAGAAATGGTCAAACAAAGCAGAAAGCCACATTAGTAAGAATTTTTTGCTGTAAGTAGAAAAATGTTAATAACTGGTTACTGAACATAACCTTCTGATCACTGTTTATAATTTCAAAACACCATCCTGTTTATACCCTGCACAATCTGTTCAGCAGCCATCTCAAAGCAGCCAGGATTTTCTCAGTCAGGAGAAATTGGAACATGCCAATTCATTTACCAGTCGGGCTACAATCTTTGCTGTGTCCAAATTACATCTACACATCAGAGTTGCTGGAGTTACAGGAAGCACAAGATAGTGTCAGGGAAGAAATTATGCCCCTGGGAAAGTTACAGAAGTTATCTTGCTGGAAACAGCTGAGCAGCACGGATAATGAGAGTCCTCCTGAAATGTCAGCAGGTTGAGCGGGTGCTCTTGGACCAATGCTGGGACAGTTCAGCCGCCTCTTGCCATTTAAATGTTATCACAACAATTTCTGTAAGTTTCTAAATTGAAAAAATAATGAGCAGTACATAGAAATTAATCACAGGCTTGTACTGGGAAAGCAGCTAGCCAAAACAAAAAGGACCTTTAAGGTGTCACATTTTTGGCATAGTACTGACTAGTCGGAGGGATTTATGTTTGTCTGCTCTGCCTCCAGCCTAATCAGACCAGCACCACTTACAAAGCATATTTACTCTAGCTGGCTTTGACCTGGCAAATGCATGTGCAGCTCAAGGAAGAGCACAAAGAAGAAAGCAATTGCCCTCACTCTGGTCTTCACAGGTGTCAGGAGAGGGATGGTACCAAGTTTTAGGAGATCTCAGTTCAAATCGTGACCAAGACTCACACAGACCTGGATGAGTGGGGTGAGCCCATGCTGAGCCCTGTTTCCCCCACCTTTGCTAAGCTGTGCCCGTGCAGAGAGCAGCTGCTGTAGGGCCCTGCCCAGCTGTGCTTGTGCAGAGGAGCTCGAACCTTGTCATGGTTTTGGAGGAGTGGGCTGTCTGTGTGACCCACCCCACCTTCCTCACCTGTCCCTGCGCTGGACCAGTCCAGCTCAGGCACCCTGCAGCCATGCACACTGCCTGAGTATGAAATTCCCAGCACAGCCGATGTTTTGGTTTGGTTTATTTTATTTTATTTTATTTTATTTTACTTTTTGATTTCCCATAACCGCTGCTAAGGCTGGTTTTATCAAGCACCTTCTAGTCTAATAAAACACTGTTGTCACTCATGGAGGAAAGGCAGATGTGCAGCAGATGAAGCTGTCCAGGAGAGCTCTGGTGACAGCACTGCAGATGCACTCAGATGAGATCAATCCATGATAACAGTGTTGAGCAAGGCAGCAGATGTGCCAATCTCCCAGCTCAGGTTTGGATACGGTGTCTCCTGAGACCTTTAATCCTCATTTTCTCTGCCACTTTTAGCTCTGAGTTTAGCCTGTCACCAGGCTGAGCGTTATCCAGCACAGGCAGCAGCCTCAGTCTCCCCAACAAGGACCGAGGGTGAAGAGCAGACAGGCTCCTGCCGTGCTCCAACAGTGAAAATATTCCTGTTTTCCTGTTGGCAGCTCTGAGACACTTTACTTTTGCCTCTGTGTTGGGCTGGAAGTCAGTTTGTATGACTACAAGGACCGGCTTACTGCAGAAAAGCAGGTATTGTGATGATTTTATTGAAGTGTTCCTAAGTGGCATTTCATACAAAATATAAATTACCTTGCTCACCGCTTCCCTGACAAATACCTTTTCTAGCTTTTTTATTGAACAGCTGTAAATACATCACTTGGTATTGTATGTGTTAAGTGTGCTTGGAGATCTTTCTTCCAGCGGTATTTCAACTAGCAAAAAGTGGAATATTGACAAAATATGTGGTCTTTGAGGTAAGATGTGATGGCCAGCTGGGTTGAACCCATCACTCAAGGGAGCAGCAGTCCCATAGAAATGTAGGTGTTCCAGAATGATCCTGCTGCCTTGGCTCAGTTTTCAAGAATGCCTGGCTGCCCAGGTATTCTTATTGTGCCCAAAGTTTGCAGTGTGATGGACACCAAGGTTATTTGATAGAGTTGATAAATTGTTTTATGGCAGCATGTCATGGTGCAACCCCACATGGCCTCTTGCTCACTCCCTGCAGTGGGATGGGAGAGAGAATGGGAAGGGTAAAACTGAGAAAACTTGTGGATTGAGATAAAGACAGTTTAACAGGTAAAGCAAAAGTTGTACATGCAGCAAAAACAAAACAAGGAATTCATCTTTCCCCAGGGCAGGCAGGTGTTCAGCCATCCCCAGGACAGCAGGGCTCCATCACACGTAACGGTGACTTGGGAAGACAAACACCATCACTCTGATCATCCCCAGTTACTTCTTCTTCCCCAGCTTTACGCCAGAAACACAATGGCACATAGTCTGGGAATCCCTTGGGTCAGTTGGGGTCAGCTGTCCTGGCCCTGTCCTCTCCCAACTCCTTGTGCACCCCCAGCCTTCTCACTGGTGGGGTGTGGTGAGGAGCAGAAACAGCCTTGACTCCACCCAGCAGTAACAAAAACATCCCTGGATTATAAATCCCTGTTTCCAGCACAAATCCAAACCACAGCCTCATACCAGCTACTGTGGAGAGAATTAACTCCACACCAGCCAAAACCAACACACAGTGGTAAAATGAAACATAATAAATACTGTGCTGATGAGTAATGGCAGTTAGACTCACTTGTGTCAGATTTGAAAAAATATCTCGACAGGTCACATCATTCCTTTGGAGTTTCACCTAGTGAGGATTTCTAGTCCCAAGAGCTGCCCCATGCACCCTCCCTGACAGGGCCACATTCACTCCTCAGCAGTCAGAGACACGACTCTGCTGCATATTTCCTTCCCCTAAACACCTGGAGAAGGATTTTCACATAGACAGTATCAAACACAGAACCTCCAGTTTAATCTGTGCTCAAAGAGTCCCAGGATGCACGACACTTGCTGGGACAGTAGGATCCATCTCCTTTCAGATTTGGCTCCTGCTCTGTCACTTGGGATTTCCCAAATACAGCACTGTGATGTGGTTCCTTTGCATGCTCCACCTCTTTTTACACTTGCTGGCCTGGAAAAGCCCTCTAATACAGATTCACTGAACTAAATCACCAGACACCAAGTCCAGCAGACTCCTGAGTACAGAGAATTGTGAGTGCCATGAGGGGATTTCATGTTCTTCATCATTGCTTCTGAAGATGAAGGTGAGTAGCCTATTTAGATGGGTGACATGATGGGGTGACACATAGTGTATAATCCCATGGCAACCACCCCCTGACAAAGTCACATTCATGAATTCAAAGATTATCTTGCCTTTTGTGTTATCTTACACGAGTCCTAAGCACAGGAAGAAGGATGAGAATGCCTGTTTTGCACATCACTCACTATTAGGCCGTGTCTGGTTACATCTCATCAGCTGACATAACGTTAACCAATGCAAGCAGATAAAATGTGACACAAATGTCACGTTGCATCAGATTTTAAGGGAGTTGGCAGCTTTTACACCACGGATGAAAAATGCCAAGTTCAGCCATCATACCTGTAGGTACTCAGGATAAAGCAATGCTAGTCACTAACTACAAGCCATGTTTTCGTATTCTAATGGTGCATCTCTAACTTATCAAATGGCCATTATACCTCTCTGTTATGTTCCAGTTCCCTCCCAAAAGTCATAAAAAACCACAATGAGGACTAACCAGGACAAAGCATGCATCAGCAGGGAATTAATCTACTGAAAAATGGATAAAACTTAGAGCCTGTCTCAAAAAAACCACCAAAATCAATAACAACATTTCTATTGATCCAAACAGGAAATGGACTGAGGCCTCCATGCCTCAATAAATATTTTTACTGTACAACTAATTTCCCATTAGACAGAAAAGTACAGGGGTTTTTTGTAGGCCAGGGGGAAAAGAGCAGAGCAAATTTTATGTAACAGAACAGACAGATTACAAAGAGGAGGCAGCACCTAGGTGATGTATCAAGTGATAATACCATGTTGGATTTTCCAATGTTTTCTTCATTTTCCACTCAGAAATTTTACGATGAGGAAAGAGCAAGGCTGATGTTTGCACCATGACTCGTGTCCATGCCCCTCCAGGCTATATCTGGCAGAGAAAACAAGGCATTGGGGCACCTGAGAGCCCACTGGGCACTTGCCCCCTCCTTACCCAGCTTCTGGAGCACAAAACAGCTCCAGGACCTTTGGAGCTCCTGTACTTGTGGCTTCTAAACCAGTCTTTCCAGGGCCATATCACGCAGGAGATACAGAGAATCCTCTGCAGGGCTTCTCCTTAGCCACAGCTGCAGCAGGTTGCTTTAAGCAGCCTGAGGGTGTTCATTATGCAGTGCCTTGGTGGGATTCTGCCTTTACAGCAGATTATTGTCAGGAGACTGGAAACGCTTGTGCCACATTATTAAGGTAATGCTCTGATAACACAGTTGGTTAATAACTTTTATTGTAAACAGAAGACAAGTCCAAACTAGAGAATTGCAGCCTGATGAAAGGAAGAAAGCAGAAAATGGTCAGCATCATCACTGCCTGCAGTCCTCACACATCACCTGCTCACCAGCACCCTGCCTGCACACTGCAGCAATGAGCTGCAGCAGCGTGGGGAGGGCATGAGCTGGCAGAGGGATTCTGCTCCCCAAGATACATCACCTAGATAGTTTTCTCACATGTTGGTTTTCCTTTTCTCTCCATATCATTTATACATCATAAAAATTTCCCTTCCCTAGTCTGCATATCTTGCGCTGAAAGGGAAAGGACAGGTGTCCCTGCAGGGACTGGGATGCTGAGCAGTGAGCTGAAAGTGTCTCTCAGGGGTAGCAGGAATTAAAAGGACATTGTCCAGATCATGTGGTATAAACTTTCATAACCTCCTCCTTGGCTTTATATGCATCACATAACAATGCTTCAGAAGGGGAGCTGTGTTTAGCATTCTTTACATACCGGATCTTGCTGTGTTCTGCTGCTCCTTTTGCCACGAATCTTCCCTTTCTACATGACAAGAACAGAGGCTCATCTCTTGCTTCTCCTTTTTCTAAAAGCTCCGACAGCTCCACTCCTCAGGCCAGTTCTGGGGGAAGGGAGCACATGCAGGGAGATGCTGGGGGCAGAGGTGCCAGTTGATAATTGTTGTGGTAATGCTCCACTAAGATTTTCAGTATATTAGACAAGGTACCTGTGCTCTCCTCCAGGCTCCCCACAGTAGCTGCTGTCAAGGCCAGGTGGCACTGAACAAAGACCCCACGGTAGAGGCGAGAACTGTCCAGTGAGAGTTTGCCTTTTGTATGGAAACTCCGATCAATGACACTTGAACAAATCAGACATTTTCTCTGAAGTGAAAACATTTCCAGTTTATCCTCTTGAGCCTTCAGGTTGTTTATTCATCGTGTGGTCTAGAGCAGTGCTTGCAGATGGACCCAAGCAAGGTATCAATTCAATAATGAATCTGGCACTTTACCAGTAGGCTAAGACTCAAATTGCAAAACAATTCATCTTCAACCCTGTTCATAAGTGAGAAACCGGTATCTCGAGGCTCGTAACCTTTTAGAAACACCACGGTGACAGATTCTGCCTGACAGGTTTGATATGAATTTGCCCACTGCATAAATATTGATGGGTTTAATGCTCAGCATTGCAGACGTAATCTTCTTAGCAGGTACATTTCCAGATTTGGAGCTGTGCTGCCTGCAGGGTCCCCCCTCCTGCCCCAGCGTGGCAGCCATGAGCTCAAGGTGCTATTTAGAGCCATTAGCCCTTGAATGGAAAAAGTTAATTGACAAGTGTTCACGAATGTTGTGTACTTGACCGTCTCAGGGGGAAGGGCTCAATTTATATTCTCTCATCCAAGTGGATTCAGGATCGTTAAGAGTCTCTGACACATTGAAGAAGGGATGGGGATGGCACACAAGGGAGCAAGGACCCTGTGATTGCACTGCTCTGGCCATGGTGGGGAAACATGCCAGCCTGGCACTGCCACTGCACTTCCACATTGCCTGCAGGCCCCCAGGAAATCTCTGTGATCGGGATGAGAAGGAAGCAAAGACAAACAGGATTTCAACGTGAGTGTTTGTTTTCAGACCTTGATCTTCCAGCCAGCCCTCCGAGAAAATCTGTGTCCGTGGGGGCCCAGAGCCCACCTCCACCAGCCAGACGTGTAATTTATAACTCCCTTTCTTCAATGTCAGAGCTAACGACACAAAGGACATACAATATTGAGAAAGACCTAACTTCACTGACACTATGAAATATTAAGGAAGCAAGATAGGAAAGGAATATTAAAAAAAGAAAAAAAAGTGCGTCAGTTTGTTGGTTTTTGTCTTCTGCACAGCTCCCGTTTGTTTATTCCACCTGTACATCTCAGTTCAGCTTTAGGTAACTTGGCTGCTGAAAGTTTACTCTCACTTTTAAAATAAAAAAAGTTTTAACCTAATTGTTTAAATTAACAAGCTGCTCTGCAAATTTTCTATTTTGAACCAAAGCCACTCTCAGTCAGCCCTGCCAAATCAAATTCTTTGACCCAATTTCTAAGAATAAATTTCCTCCTGAAAGCTGAAAACAGCCACTCCAATCCATATTGTCCAGCCTGCTGAAATTGGGATTTTATAATGGAAATATGCAGAGCCCTCAGCGACAGTGATGCAAATTACTGGTGTTTTTTTTTTTTGCCAAGGCTATTCTGAGATTCTGAGGTCAGTACTTACATGGCTTGGTGACAAGGGAATTAACTGCACAAAGATCAGGTGATATTAGAATTTAAAAAAACCTCACTGAGAAAAAATAGAAGCATTCAATAATGTATGAAGCATAAATGTGCCGTTGGTTAAAGAGCTGGAATGATATTTTTTTTACTTTTACCCTGACAAATGGATACAAGGGGAAATAAAGGATTTTGTGCTGTCTATTAACTAATATTGTCTTTAAAAATTATTATCAAATCTCTATGTTCAAACCTGTAAAGGTGTATTCTATAGGGTTAAATATCTGGATATCATATATTAACTGCCAGTTACCTGCAGCCATGCAGATCATTTCCCCTTGCCTCTCCTTTCTCTTTAGGCTGCACACTTCACAGAGTGTATCTCACCATCACCTCTTGCCTGCACCATAAATCAGAGGTAGTTTCACTGCTGAGCTGCTGTGCTTAAATCAAGTCCTGTGTGTATTAATAAACACAAACTCCATTGCAGCTGGGTGCTGTAATCCTGATAGGGCTCTGAGGAGGCTGCCTTCAGTAACCTGGCAGCAATTGCACACTGGCACCCAGGATTTGTATTTCTGCTCTTGCACTGGCTAGAGCAAGACCTCTGCTTGCTTCAGCTAATGTAGATTATGCCCTTTTAGACTCTCCTGGTGATATTATTACACACTGTTTTTCGGGGGAGGGGGGGGTCATGATAGAGGGAGAATACACAGTCAGCCTTTCTACAAGGGTTTAATCTTGCAAACTTCTCACTCAGTGAGACCCTGGGGCACCAGTGCATGGCAAGGCCTGGCTGCACGAAGCCAGCAATAGCAGGAGCATCTCAGGGAAGAGCAGTTTGGTGCCACATCCCCAGATCTCTCTGAGCAGAGTGGGAGGTGGCAACAGCACAGCCCAGGCTGTCCCAGAGCAGCAATCTCTGCTGTCCCAGCACAGCACTTGCTTTAGACACAGCAATAAGTACAGTGCCCAGGTCTGGAAGGATGCTGGACTAATGAGGAATTTGCACCTGGGAATTTGACCCATGGAGGGAAGAATGGCAGCAGCCCCTCAAATACTTGTTGCAGACACCAGGTTTTTCCTGAGAGAGCCATCTGCCTCTTTCTGAAGTTGTAAACATATAAAACAAATTTTGTTAATATGAGCATCTCATGAACATGGATGAAGCACCCTCTGCAGCACATCTTCTCAGCCACATGTGCTGGAATGTGACAGGATGAGGTGCAGGCTGTGCTCCAGCTACCCTGAGCACTGCCAAGGAGCCCAGCTCAGCCACCCAAAAATACCACCCAGAATAATTTATGATATACTTGTGTTCTGCCTTGTCTCTTAGAGGTAATTTTTTCTACTGGAAGCATAGAAGTATATTTCATAAAACTGATGTATCTTAAGACTAGAAATTTTGGTACTCCATCATTTCTGTTTGTTTCAGAGAGTGGACATATCTCTGAATCAGGGTAAAGCAGGGATTTTATTATCTTTGATTCAGAAACTGAGATCTGTACATTTCAAAGAGAAATATTTAACCATATTCAGATGGGCTGAAACAGTGCTAGAAGGTCTTGTCTACATTTAGCATTATAAGCAAAAATAGTTAACAACTCTTCCTTAATAAAACCAACAAAGTAAGACAAATTTGAAGAAAAATTGAAACTGTGATTCTAGACAGAGAACAGCAAGGATATACTCGTAATCTGAAAGAAAGAAAACACCCAAATTATTTGCAGTCTATCTTTGAAGGGAGAAAAATATTTTTGTCTCTAGCTGTAGAGAACAGAACTATTTCCATCAGAGAGAAACACAGCACAGACCTCGTCAGCCATGTCTTCAATAGCAGCATCAGTGCTTGATGGAAGACCCCAGCAGCAGTCCTGAGGACTCACATTTCCTTCGGTCACCATTTCCCAGTCAGTGAAAAGCTCTTCTGGGGCATGTGGGACTGGCACCACGCTACAGCTGAAGTACTGCAGGTGCAGCAGCAGGTCCTGTCTAATCAATATTTTGCTTTCATACAAAGTCTGAGGTCACAGGCTGACCACTGCTATCTCCATGGCTTCTCCTTACTCTTTTGGAAAGAGCAGCACTGGTTTACAACCCTGTGTCATCTCGACCTTGGCAAATATAAATGTATTTGTGCAGAACAGACCTATTAGCTAAACCTCTGCTGCAGGGCACAGCTCAGGTGATCCTTAAATTTTCTCTGCATCCCCTCAGAAGCCTCTGGGAAGCCTCAGGAAACGTAAATAATGTAAGGGCACCAAGCACTGAACCCAGTCCCTTGATGTTCTGAGTTCAGCCGCTTTGCTTGGGGCCTCATCGCCCGGTGAAGAGGATGGAAGTGGTGTTGGCAAAGTTTGCCTTGCAGTGGGGTGAGAGCATGGAGAGGCAGGGGAAGAGTGCAGGAAAACACTTCAGTGCCTAAACACACTCCTCAGCAACATCCCTGCTGTTCCTCTGGTTCCTCAGGAACCTGGAACCCTCCCAGGTGTGGGAGTGAAGCGAGACTTGTACGGAAACCTGCAGAGAGCAAGAGCACTGCCAGGGCAAACCACACGGCAGAGCCAGGAGAGGAGAGGATTTGGGGCATCCAGGTGATCTGGGCTGTGGCTTTGCTTCTCTACCCTTGCTGGGGTGAAGATACAGTAAAGACACAATAACTGCAAGTCTCAGTGGAGAAGAAAACCATGGCAACAGAAACTTAGTTTGTACCTTAATTTATTGGCATCAAGATATTTGCCAAGTGCCAACTCTCTGGGAAAAATGCATTTTTCATCAGTACTACACAGAAATTAGCATCAGAAGAATTAATGCACTTAATAACTGTCACAGAGGACTGAGAAATGTGCATGAGACATGAAGACAACTGTATTTATGTGTCCCTTCAACCTATAGCAAACACCAGCTAACTGGATAAATGTCACTGCAAGTTTGAATCATAATTTGGTGTCATTTTACATTTAAGTGAAGCAAGGATTTTCTTTAATTAGCTAATGCTGGAAGTGACACAATGAATAAAGGGCACAAACTCCTTGTTTGAGTTGCAAATCTTTCAGCCTTTAACCTAGAAAAAGCTGAAGGCATTTCTGAAACAGGTCAGGTCATAGGCTAATCTGGCTGGTCCACTTCTTGGTTTTGGCCCACAGAAAAAGACAAGTACCTTTTTGGCCCAGCTCTAGTTCATTAAATACACAACACACAGGCTACAGTTAGGATGACTACATCGTTACTTTTCCGTGAATATGTTTGAAGGAATATCAATGTCTGCCTTCGTTTTTTTAATATACTGCGTCACCAACAGACAGGAATGTCTACTGCCAGATATGCATGGCAGAACTAAGTCCTGGGTTTGCTTTCAGGACCTACAGAGACTTTAGGAAACTTGGGTTGTGATGGGTTTGTTTTTCCATCTGAAGCAACTGCTCGTTCATGTGTTTCTAGAGGATGGTTTTTTCAGACCTGGCCCCAGCCTTCCCTCTCCAAATGATTAAACACTCTTTACATTGAAGGCAGTAGAGCTGATATTCATTTTGTGTCTTAGCCTGTGAGCTGGTAACAAACTGACTACTTTATTCAGCATCATGGTTTTAACAGGTAACACCATTTAGTACCACATGCAAATTGGCATCAACTATGAGAAAAACAGCCACTGATTCATTGCTCATCTGATGGGAGGAATTACCTTCATCACTGTGTGATTCATCTCGATTCATCCCATGCCTGGAATCACAAAGGAATGATTTAAAGTCAACTCAATATATTGGTAAGCTCTAAGTGGGAAACCTGTGCTTAGTACACATGCTGATGGACCAAACCAAAGTGTGGGGCTGTCTCATTGCAGAGGAACAATACTGCAAAAATGGAAGCATAGTTACAGAAATAGATGATTTTACCTCACCCATTCACTGTGAAAAGCTGACTCTTAGAGGAGAAGGTGGAAAAAGAAACAAGTTAGAGAAAAGGCATAAAAAATTTATTGTAGGTAAGGTAAGATCTGTACAGGGAAACAGTGACAAAAATTGAACTGCTACATATACTGATGAGATAAATAGGACAGGACATGGTAAGAGCATCCTAAAACAGTGCAAAGCCTGGTGCCTGCCTGCTTGCATGTGAGACAAGCAGAGGACAGGTGACAAAAAGGGAAAGCACACAAGCTGGGAGAAAATATGGGGGAAAAGGAAAGCAGCAACACAAAGCAGATACTCCAGGACTCGATAACACTGAAAGACAGGGATAATGAGAAACACAGCCAGGAAAATAACTCAAAGACCAGAAGGATTCAGGTTCCCTGATGGGGTGGGGTGGTAGGGGTGACCTTGTAGACAAATCATGGAGTATTTATCTGCCACAAAATACTGTTTTGTTCAGGATCCTGCTATGGCCCAGACAAAGGGCTGCGCGAGACAATAAGACACTGGATATTGTTCCCATGGCACAGCTTTAACATGTCCAGAAACAGGGGAGTTTCTAACACTGACCTAGCACAGACTAGAAAGCCCTGCTGTGGTGTCAGGGGAGCACAGGCAGGGCAGCCCTGCAGACCAGGAGCAGGTTATGGAATCACGAAGTGAACACTCTGAAACACTGTAATTGCCATCTGGGCTGCATTATTGCAATATGAGGGCTTTAATGCAGAGTTAAGAGCAGCGCTGACCTTTAAATGCTCCATGCATTTTAAGGCTGTACTAGAAGATTTTACACCAATTATTTATTAGCATTATAAGTAAATGAGTTATTATCATTCATGAATTCTGTAACAGTCAATTTGTTTCTCTGCCCAGAGCCTTGGCGTGCCTATTTCACAATTTCTTAGAGGTGTAACCATAGGAACTAAGTGGTTGCCAACATAAACCCTCACAATTAATGACGATAAGCTCTCACCCTATTGAGTGATAGTGAAAAGTCTACAGAGCAGATGAAATGCACCTCAAGGGCCATGGGACCCTGAAGGCAGAGGCACATCGACTGGCTGTGCAGCACTCACATGCTGCCTCAGCGAGAGCATTGGCTCAGCTGTGCGTTTTTGAAACTCTCACCCAGAGAAGCAGGCTGTGAAATGGAAGACCAGGAAGGCAGATTTTCTGCCATGGAAATCAGAGATCCCTCTGAGCTGTAATAGGCAGCAAAGACAGTGCCCTTGACCCACTCCATGAGCTTCACAGAAGAATGGGAAATGGCAGCAAGAGGGGCCACAGCTCCCCAGGGACACCAGGAAAGCTGCAGCACTGGAGGGCCGTGCTCGTGCAGTTTGGAGCAGCCCCCAGAGCTCCCTCCCTGCAGTGGAGCACCCACCTTGGATGAGGTATTCAGCTGGAGATGCCTCCTGCACTTAAATATCTTCTGTGGAGATCCTTCCTGTCCCTCTCACACTGGGATGAATATTTTGCCTCTGTTCCCCTCTGAAGAGGTGGGTTTGTTTTCTTCCCTAAGCAGCAATTGCTGGAGGATAGACAGCTCCACTGCAGATGATCATCCTTGTGTGGGTGTGTGATTTCCAAGCAATAACATGGCTTTCCCTAGGAAAGGTTCACAAATACTCCATCCCTGGAGGTGATAATTTTATGTGCTTAAATACCAGGCCATGGGTGAATGCTTTTGCTCTTGCTTGCCTGTGACCAGGAAGGTAGAAGACCTCCTTGCAGGGGAAATGTTCAGTAACACCTGAAAGCAAACTGCTGTCTTGCCAAGGAGGGCATGTTCACCAGGAGTTTTTGACATTTGCAGTAACAGGCTCAGAGGACATCTTGAAAGACGTCTTCATTTACTGATTCAGGAGAAATATCCAGATGACTTTTCCCACAGCAAGTTATTGTGGAAATTAGAATATGGAAATTAGAGGCATCCTTGCAGATGGTTTGGGACTTCATTAGGTGGCTCTACCATAAGGAGATAAGAGACTTTCCTGTTTCTGAGATACTTCCCAGAGTGATGCTGTGGAAGAAGATCATGTGTGTGCTCCAGCTTCAGAGAAGGAAACAGTTATTTGCCCACAAGGTAGTGGAGACCACAAGAACAGTTGCCTGGGGCCTGACCAAAAGGGAACAGAGCCCTTGTGCTGCCAGGGAGATGTTTAGGGGGAGGGTGCAGGGAAATGTAAGCAGCGAGTGAGGGGCTGCAGGTACCTCTCCAGTCTGGCAGCATAGAGGGAGTGAGGGGCTGCCAGAGCCCATGGGATCAACCCTGCAAAGGAACAGAACTGAGGGTTTGTCATTTAAATCTTTGTGAACGAAAACATCTGAAAAGGGGCCCAGCAACAGCTCCCTTTTTTCCTTGGGGACCGCTGCTACAGAAAAGTGAAGTGCTTCAAGAGGGGTAGTATAGGCAGGGTACACTTCTGCACACACACACCCATTTCTCTCTGAGATCTCTGCATACAAATCCTTGCATTCAGAAACCCCATTTTGCTACTTCAGTGCAATAATCCTACCAATAAAGAAGCTCGTTTGAATATTTGAAGTCATTAAATAAACTGTACTGAACCCTTAAACAGGTTTTTGGTTATCTCAGTCATCAGAAACACTCAGAATACTCTGTGTGTTCAAATGTATCTGTCTTCAGCTTGGTACAGCAACACAGTTCCTGCAAGATAACAGTGTCATAGCAGACAATAAGCTCCTGCTGCTAGATAAACACTTGGAGGAAGATCTACGTTTGAATTTCTATTCCCTTGGCTTTAATGAGATGCCATCAGCTCAAGTTTGGCCCCATATTTAAATGTCATTAAGAGAAGTTCTATGCAATTACAACAACAATAAAAATTAATAAAAATAATTTTTAGCATGGTTTCTACTGGAAGCAGGCTTTTCTTGCAAACACACATTTCTTTGCAGTCTTGATGCAGCACTGTGTTGGCAGATAAGGAGCCACATCCAGCAAGGATGGGACTGAGAGATCTCACTGGGTGACCCAGGACTTGGT
This sequence comes from Orthonyx spaldingii, assembly GCA_013397795.1. NCBI lineage: Eukaryota > Metazoa > Chordata > Aves > Passeriformes > Orthonychidae > Orthonyx > Orthonyx spaldingii. Next base: position 5,223,804 of record VZTJ01000523.1, read on the forward strand.
CACTTCAGAGGATCCAGGTGTTCCCCCCAGGCAGGGTGCAGCCTGTGACACGTGGCAGCCGTGTCACACTGTCCAAAGCAGTGCTGCCAGTGCAGGGCACGATGCTGTGCACTTGTATTTGACATTGACACAGCCATGTGGCCACCAAGCCACACAGGCAGAAGAGCTTTGGGGACTGAGAGGTGTCATTTACAGAGGTTTGAGCTCCTTCATGCTTCAGCACACAACTCACCACCCACTGCTCTCCAACAGCAGCTTCTCCTCACAGAGGCAAAAGGCTCAGACCAGTCAGATTTGGTGTTTTTCCTCTCTTTCTCTGCTTTGTGTGCTGCTGAATTCCAGTGTGTCCAGTGCCACATGCCAATCTTGGTGACCTCTGAGGATTTTAAGATCTCAAAAACTCATTTTCTCCCTCATATTCCAGCAGGAATAACTTGGAAAATAATCATTTGGCCATATGTGTCTGTATATACATATATATATACGTATATATATAACCCATCATATTATATTCTAAGCAGCTGCCTTGGGGTACAAGAAACCACATTAAAATGCATGCAAACTGATTAACAAATGTCAGCCAGAGGTCCCAAACACAAACTGTGCTTCTCAGCCCCCAGGCTAGAAGCCTGAATAAACAGATGTTCTTTGCACTGTGCCCTGAAGGTTAAACTTAACCTTTGGTAGACAAACAAGGGACACCGATGTTCTTCTCTAAATAAGAAAGGTTGATGGCATATATAATCAAGGCTTAGACCATTTGACATATGTTAGGTTCAGGGTTTTAGCAGAGGAAGAGAAGTTATAATATTTCTAGGAGAGGAGAAGCAGACAGGCTGAGCACAATAAACCAATAGATTAAGAGGTCAGAGGCATCCCCTGAGAGGTAGCAGCTCCCTGATCCCATACCTACTTTATCTGGTGTCCATACCAGCTGGAGGGATGGTCTCCAAGTCATTTCCAAGGAATGGCTCCTCTGTGTCACCCTGCTCCTGGCAGGTTGTCAGGTTCACTAGCACAAGACCCAGGTTTTACTCTTTCAAGTTAGGACTTGAGATCTGGGTGTGAGTAATTCCACCGGAGGTAAATTTTGTCAGAAGTACTCTTATTTATAAGAAGGAAAGGCTTGCAGTCTAATACTCACAAAAAGACTTATACAAAAATTCCAGAAAAACCTATAAGAAAAACTGTGAAGCAATTTCCCATGAACATAAAAACTGAAGGGAAAGTTGGGAAGAATCCTAGTCACTGTGTAGGTTTTTTTCCCTGGCAAAAGGAAAACTAAATATACCAAAAGTCCATTTGTTCCCTCACGGGTTGGTCAGCAGAGTTTCTACTTTTTCTTGTGCTCTTTTTGGGCTTTGCAATATGAAATCAAGGCACATATTCCTCTTACCTTTTTTCAATCTCCATTGATTCATCTTCCTCTAGGCTGTGCTGCCTTTTCCTGCCTGTGCTTCTGTTCTGCTCTAACCTACCCTGCATGCCTTAATCTGTGGAAATTTTTATCATCTTTTAACTCATGTAGATATCCATCTTTCCAGCTCAGCAAAAAACAAATGGGAATGTGAACAGTCCATGTTCCAGCTATATAGTGCTGTGTGTGGCAGGAGCTGCCTCCCATACCTGATTGCTTTAATTTACCCATTTGATTTCTCTTCACATAAGTAAGTGAATCCTTTCTCTGCCCAGGCCATGCTTGTGACCATGGAGATTATTTTCAATGTGGTTTCCATCGCACAGGAGCAAGGGTTGCCAGAGTTATGTTCCCTCCTGCTTGGCTGAGTTACACATCACTAACTGATCTAGAATGGCTCTCAAGGACCCCTGTTATTCAACAGAGCACAATCAACAGAACTGTTTCATGTTTTGCCATGTTGTTTTGAGAATAATGGGTTCAGGTGAGGAGACAATGCCTTGTAAACTGTCTGCAATGAGGTGCGTTGTATTAGGAAAGTACACAACTATGATTGTTGATCATCTAATTAAATTTCAGGCTAAGTTTGCTGCAGTTTGATTTACTGATGTGTTCTGAGTGACTCACAAACATTTTGAAATAAGGGGCTGGTGTGACAACTGTGCACAATGATACAGAAAATAAAGGCCCTTTCCATGCCAGTTGGAAATAAACCCACATTTATTATAATAAAGATATGAATTATTTATGGTACTTCTGTAACACAAAGATGCTGATGCAGACACTATCATAACAGAGAATGAAAAAGCAGGAACTAAACCTGTTTTACCTGCCAATAATCCCGCAGGATGTCTAAAGAAATAGTACCTTGTTTACTATAGCAGGCTGTTCCTCCCAACACACAGTGGACATGAATTTTTCTATATTTCATCTCAAAATCAGCTTAATATCCTCATGCTAAATATTTTCACTCTAAAGTTGAATCTTTATTAATGTTATTATACAGAGAAAATGTCTGTTGGTTACATCCGGCCAGATATACCCATCATTTCCATCATAAGCTTTACCACAGTTTTATTGCGTCCCACTGAAAAGTCAGCATTTTGCAAGATTAAAAAAAAAAAAGAAGGAAAGAAAGAAAAAGAAAGAAGAAGTTGAAAACAATTAAACAATACCAATTTCATAGCCTTTTTCCATGGGAACAAAGTCTTCTATTGTCAGGGCAATTATTCCTTTTAAAGTTTAGAGTCTACTGTTCTGCTGTGAGTTGCACTTAAACAGGGAATGAACTCATCATCTCACCATTTAACCATCTGTAAATAGTTTAAATGCAGGACATTAGATCTGGATAAGAAATCTCTACAAAAACGTTCTTTGGTATTTAGTGCAGATTAGAGGAAACTCCATTTTGTAGACGACAACATCAGAACTCTCTGTTCCTCACAAATTATCTGGAACTGTAGATATTTCTGTCAAATGGTGGCATTTTGGCTGCCTTGAGTGAAAGTTGAGGGAGCATGGCTGAGGCGAAGTGCACTTAAATGCTGGTTAAAGTCAGCAGCTAGGCCTTGGCAGGTTCAAACCAGAATCCGTGGGAAAGGGTGTGAACCTCACAGCCCTGCTTCACAGACCCACTGCCAGGGTTGTATCATCTCAATTATAAGCTGCCCTGCAGCCATGAATAAAAGAAATAAAATGATAGCCTAGAGATGCAGCACTTGCTGCATCTGTAGCATTAGTGATGGTTTCATCCCATCTGATCCCATCTGTAGCAGGGCACAGTTTCACTAAATCCTTTTAAAACACAACTAGACTCTCTGCTTTCAAGGGAGGGAATCAGCCCACTGGTGCCCACACGAAGACAGAGCTGTCGTTCAGGAGCACAGCAGCCAAACATCATTTCCAGAGGAGCTCTTAATTGACTGCATTTGTGAAAGACGAATCAAAATGTCCCAAAATGAGCACGTTGTCACTTTTTTAATTTGCTGACAGTTTGCCCCCAGGTAAACCTGCAGCACACTAATAGTTTTTCTTGGCCAGCACAACCAATATAGATTTACTATCTTTCTTTGCTAAATAAGAGGAACATTTACAATAGCTGCTGGGTAGAAAATTAACCAAGTGAACTCTCCAATTTTTCTGTCCCTGTCTGTCTCCCTCATTAATTTTTTATGGAAATCAAAGACTAATTCTGTCTCTCTGCTTGTAATCACATTCAAAACATGCTCATGACTCAATAATCTGCTTATGAACATTGCCATTCTCTGCAGTAACTCTGCAGACACCCACATTTGGGACAGTCTGAATGTTCACACAGCTTGCAGTTGCCAACACAATTTTTATTCCTTGCTGTTTTTGTCATTTTAGACTCTCCCTTCCATTTTGAAAACTATCAGGGTGAACAGGAAACTCATCAAGCCAAAGTCAGAAGTCATAAGAAGCTATTCACCACACTGCAAAACCCCGGTAAGCAATTTCTGATGGCTTTAGTAAAAAATGTGAATTTATTGATGATGCTTTTTTAAAAACAAGTCCAGCCTGAAAGCCAGATGTGAAATCCCATGTTTATTATCCCAATGCAAGGGAAGTCTGATCCAAATTTGTTATTTTGCCTTGAACAAACGCTATTTGCTCAGTTCCTCTGCATACAGAACATAATGTGGGTGAGGTTTTATTTTAAATTTCAACTAGTTGCCAAGATGTTAACTTCCCTAGCTGTGATCATCATCATAATTACCTGCTTCAACCAGTAATTTGTTGCCTTCATACAGCAGCAATAACCTAGTTATTGTTCCTCATTCTGCCCCAGTCAAGCAGGCTCTGGGGAGGAACTGTGAGCAGGTATCCATGTCACCTTCCCAGCAGCTACTGGAATAAAAAATGGCCAAGGAGAATTTACATTTAGTGGCAATACTATAATTTGTGTGCTCCTCGATGAGGAGAGACAAAAGGCAGTGATGACCCGAGGAGCAGGAGCAGCTCTGTGGGAGCACGAGGGGCACAGCTGGGCTCATCATTGTTGTGCTTTCAGCTGCATTTTGATGGCTTAGCAACACAGCTAATTTTACCTAAGAGGGAAATGGTGAAGCAAAGTGATAATACTTCTTTATTAAGCAAATGCACTCTTATTTATAGCCAGATTTTGGATCACAAAAATAAAAGAGATGAACACAGAACTTCCTTACTATTTTTTTGGTGTGTATAATTAGTACAATGTTTTTCCACACTCAAATCATGTACCAAAATCAACCAGCTTCCAGCATGTAAGTGTTTTTCTGACTGCGTGGACAGCACAAACACACAGGAGAATTTGTTGCAAACTGATTTGAACACTTCTACTTAAAACCCTCTTCTGTACACAAAAAACACATGTGTGTATTGCAGAGCTCTGGTAATGTATTCAAATGTTCTCTCATGCTTCCTGCGATCACAGTCCCCAGAGGATAATATTTTGGAAGAAGCTAATTTGTTATATCATCTAAAGAAAACAAGCACAGGCTTCTCAGCCCTGCTCACACAACAACACATAAAAACAGAAAGGGTTTCTTTATTCTTAAAGAATGAGCCATGAGTTGCCTGAAAATAAGCTTTGATAAGCACATAAAAATAAACACCACAAATAAGAGTGAGAGAGAATTCTAAATGAGACATTTATTAGATCTGGGATGGCAAAGGAATAATGAAGCAACATGTGCCTTCTCAAAACTAATTCTGTTTGATTTGACATGTTGATTTTTGTGTGTTTACAGCTAGGCAGGGATTTGCTGAAGAGAGGTGTCCATGAGGACATGCAAGTGGGTCAGAATGACAGGTTTCTTCAAGCTGGATTGCACCATTTTTTAACAATTACCTCCTGGAGAAAGTCTAAGGACTAAAACACGCCTCTGCCAGCTAAGCACCACTCTCCTGAAAGTTCTTGTGCAGAATGTACTCCACTTCTGCTTATTTACAGTTTCTTTGTTTTATTTTGCCAACTACAGTATTTCCATATCAATCTAGAGCATGCTCATTTTAGGCTTTAAAACTGGGTCAACACACCCTGAAAATTCACACCAAACTGCAGTTCCTGAGCACAGATAGGCAGAGTTGTCAAAATATTCTCATCACTGAGTAAATTTGTGCTTAGAGCAAAACCAACAGCCTGGAAAACACAAGTGCCCTGCGAGCTATCAATTAAGCCTTACATCAGGACAAACTTGTGTCAAGAGGAAATTATTTCCATTTTACCTGGAGAGATCCAGCTCTGCTGTGACGTGCAGAGAAGGACAGCTCAGGAAGGAGTCCACTTGCCTAAAGAAAGGGCATATTCTTGCTGTGCTGTTTGATAAGGTGCTACAGGGAGCTCCTGCACCCTCAGTGGGGTATGATTGAACCTGAGCATTTTCTGAGATTTCAAAGCACTCCCATTCCTCATCAAAATGGAAGAAAAATGCTTCCAGGACATGTTTTCGCAAAACCCACAAAGTGTCCCCAGAGCAGCCCAGCACTTTGTGGCTGGGGCAGAGATTTGGATGCTGGACTTTCCACACAAAACCTGGGTCTCAGTGAGCTGTGGTGGGGAGATAGAGCAGTTCTCCACAGCAACCTGCAGGTCAGAAAATCCACCTTCCTACAAATACTCTGGAGAGCCTCCTTGTCCCCCAGCTGTCCTCTCCTTGCTTACAGCTCTCTAGGCCCATGAACCCTTTACCTCAGAATAACAAGGGGAATCAAAAACGCCAAGACATAACTAAAAGAGCAGGAATAATACAACATATTTTAAATTTTTGAAGTTTCTTTCATTTGCTGTGGCTCAAATTGGACTTTGTGTCTTCTTTTCAGCTTCTCTTACTGCCTCTAATTAAAGAATTCATTTTGTTTGACTAACAGATGTAGAAATGTATTTCATGAAATTGTACCTGAATCGCATTTTTTTCATTAACTTCATCAAAATTGACATCTGGTAGGTTTTTTTTCTGATCTTTGGAACAGGTTTAAGATATGAAAACATTTAGAGCACTGTTATCCCAGGTTATGCTTACCAAACACTCTTCTCAGCTCCGTATCAAACACAGAGGCAGACGGGAAAATCAGGTGAGATTTTCTCTTTCTGTAGATATTCACACTGGCTTAAATGTGTAGGAACTAAGTCTGCTTGGAGGACACGAATCCAAGAGTGGGTGGTTCAGAGGCCAAGATTAAATTTCTGAATCAAAGGAAAGGTAGAAATGTATTAAAGACTATTTCATCACCTCTGGTTCTGGGAGGTGTGTTACCATTTACTGCAAGTTGTGCTCAGATGGAGAAAAGCATCTTGCTCGTAATTCAAAACATGGCACCACCAGCTAAAAGGTGGAAGTGTTGGCTCCATAGAATCCAACAAAATAATTCCCATAAATTTGGGAGACGCCAGATTTTCCTCCTGAAACACTGGCTGCATCTCTGCCCTCCTGCACTGACATTTTGCTGCTCTGGTATCACTCTTTCCTCTGCTTTTACCATCCTCCTACCTTAATCCTTCCTCCATTTAAGACCTAGTTTATGAAGTTGATTTTCAAGGCACCACGTTGCCCCACCTGCTGTGCCTCTTTATCTTCTTCCCTTTCCTTTCACTTCTCCTTTTGCATCTTTTTCAAAGAAACTGAAAAAAATTTAACCTTTATTGTGCAGCATCTTGCCAGCCAAATGAGGCAGAAGAAATCAAGATCTACCTCCTTTTTCATATCCAAGTACCTTATGAGTTTAGGTCCTAAGAGGAGTCTGAACTAACAGACATGAAATTTGCTGAAATGTACTTTTTCCATGCTAGTCCTAATTCAGTGTTATTGTACATGGCTTCCAGTCCCCAAGCAGCTCTGCCACACATTTCTGGTTGAAAGTCACAGGGGTGCCCAGTGGAATTTAATGAACAGGAAAATATCCCTTTTGAAACACCCCATGGCTTTCAGGCTATTGAATGGGGTAAATGTAAATTGGATGCTGAAGATCAGATGATTTAAAATAAAAAGCAATAGATGAACCTAATTTCCAACCAGACACATTTTCTAATAGGACACATATTTCCCTTCCAGTTCTGGTACTGCCAATATAGTGCTGCATCTGAAAGTACGGCACACAGCATGGATGGGTCAGAAGAGTTCAGTCTTAAATTTGTAGGGAAAATGATGCTGTACATATTTTCCAGTTCTTGTCCATGCTAAACTCTCCAGCTTGAGATATGCAACATTTACCAGCTTACACATTTGACATTTCTCACTTTAACTGAATGCCCATTCACCTCCTGCTTTGAACTATTTCGGAGTCTGTTAGCAAGGGAAGATAGAATTGGTCAGAAAAATAAATTACTTTTTAAAAAATATCACAGCAGTGCAGGCATGTTTCTGAGTAACTGGGCTGAGAAAGGGGACAAAACTGCAAACCACATGCTTAAAAGTACCCGGTCAAATTGACTTTGCATTACGAATTGGGCCTGTGCTATTCAAAGGCATCAATTTACATTGTGTTAGTAGTCAATTCAAGTAGTAATTAATAATATTCCATTACAGTTAGTAATTAATTAAATAACAAAACCAAATAATAATTAAATATTACATAAATATTATTTAAAATTATTATTTAATACAAATATTAAATAATTAAATTCAATAATGGTTACTGGTTAATTCAAATCACTTATTTAAAGTTTAAAGGGCCTATGTAAAGAGAAATTACTTTCAAGATTACAGTATCAATGAGCTATTGTAACAGCATTTTTTAGCTGCCCAAAGGGCGATTTCAAAAAGTTAAAAAACTAAATTTCTAACCTTGCACTGTTACCCAGAGGCAGCCCTCTGTTGCCCACTGACTAACATGGCACTAATCTGATTTTCAGGAAACATTCAGCATTCATTCCTCTTGTCATTAGTAAAGGAAAGGAGCCGGCCCATGCGCAGCCTTTACAGCTGCTAGTGATGAGGCTGGCAGGATAATTCAGACTGAGTCCTCCCTCCACAAACCTTAGAGCAGCCTGGGGTATCTGTGCTCCAGAACCCCCTGCCCTGGCACTGGAGTGGGGCAGGGATGTCTCAGGTGATGGGTTACCCTTCTCCACCTCCTCCCCAAATTCCTGTTAGGTAAAACCCACCTCCGCAGACTCTCTCCCTGCCCCAAGCGCTCAGCAGGCTCCTGCCTCTTGTACACGGCTCTGCAACAAACAAACAAACAGCGACAGAAACTGCCTCCTGCCAAAGGAAAAAATTCAAGAAGGAGGAGATTAATGTGGAACAGCTGTGCTGCGGATTTTTTGAATAATTTGCTGAAAATAAACTTTAATGGCAAATTAAGAACAGAGATTAGCTCTGCAGTTCTGTGTTCTCAGAGGGTAACTCGCCTGCACAGAAGTACAGCCAAAGCTTGGCACCACGAGCAGCTCACTGGCAGAGCGTCCCCGGGAGCCAGGCAGGGAACTGCTCTCCACAATCTGCTCAGCTCTGGGCAGGCTCCTGCTTTTGGGAGCTCTACTCGCTGTGAGATCCCTCAGGAAGATAAAGGAGGTGATGGCCAAGTGCATCAGCTTGGCTGCTCCTCTCCCCTCTGCCTGGCTCCCGAGAGGTGACACGAGAGGTGACACAAGAGGTGACACAAGAGGTTCTGGGCAGCGGTTGAACACCATCGCCCATGGCAGGGAAGTCACTGCCTCTGCCCAGTTCAGCCTTCACTCTGCTGAATGGATCTATTTTCCCCTCTTGCATTCACCAGTTCAGAGGCCCAGATGAACCAAAACCAGACCTTTCAGGTCTCCCCAGGAATTTTGGTTCCCACCACAGGTGCCACGGGGAGATGACAACAAGCAGGCAGCCTGCATCCCATCTGAATGTGTTTTCTGAGCTCACCAAGATCTCAGCTTCTTCAGTTTGCATCTCCCAAATTCTCAGCCACTCTCCCCACTGCTTTCCGCTCCCACACCAGATCTGACCCCCTCTCCCAGCAGCAGGGCACCGGGAAGGTGATTTCAGTGGTGTGACAGCCCCTCCCAATATGTGATGGGATACAAGGTAAGGCACGCTCTGCCTGGCTCGTGGAATGTCTGCTACCTCCTGCAATGTCTATTTCTAGGACCACACCTGGTCCAGCTTGCCCAGAAAACACCTCCCTGACAGAGCCCCCTGTTCTGAACAGAGATCTGTCAATGCAGGGTGTGTCAGCTCCCCTCCTGCTACCCCCTGAGCGCTGGAGTGGTGCCTCTGCAGGGAGGGCTTGGGCTTGGGCTCCTGGCTGGGAGGCAGATGGAGGCTCCCCCAGAGGGAGGGAGGGAGGTTTCCCTGCTGCACTCCTGTGATCTGTGAATTAAACACCTTGGCTCCGTCATCAGTTTCTCCCATAATGACTGGGCACTGACAGAGAGAGCAATGAAAACACCAAGTCATTCCTCCTCCTCTGAAAGGATAAAGGCAAATGGAAGATGAATATTGGCAGGCTGGCATGAATTACCACACAGGCTGATGTTCTGAAAAGTCCCAGCTTTGCCAACACGCCTGATTGCTTCATGGACATTGAATAACACGACCCCAAACACGACAGAAACTACTTGTGTCTGCAGAAATGATGACAATCCATTTTGTGGTTGATTCAGCCAGCTCTGATCACTGCTTTTGCTTCAGTTGAGAAAAGGCATTAATCTGTTTAATTTTTCCCTCTGTGATTCAGATCAGACAATCCATTTACTGAATGTGATTGATAAATGAATTAATTGCACAACATTCATTCCTGACACTAGTTCAGAACACACAAACTGAAAATAAGTCACTACAAACCTCTATACATGGAAGATAAATTACGGATCTTTTGGGATATTTTAGAGCTCAGTACCAGAGGAGGATTGAAAGTTTGTTTAACCTTGTCCAGTCCAATTCTTCCTCATCTTGCACCTGCAGCAGCCATAAGAGATAACCAGCATTGCATGGTCAAACACAAAGGTCTGGATGGATATATTGCATCTGGCAGGAGAATTTTCTCTGTATTACTTCATGCTTTTCTGATTTGTTCTCTTAGTCCAACAAGCATGATTCCTTTTTTTTTTTTTTTTGTCCTTTTGAAACAATGATCTCCTACCAACAAGTAAAACAAAAGCATTTTCAGTACTAAACTTCTGCCGGTTTTTAATGTTTGCTTGCTTGTTGAAAGAGAAAATTGGAAGAATTGCATGGTATGTGAGAGGAGAGACCATGGCTTGAAAGGGGCAGCGGTGGAAGGTTCCCAGAAGCAGACCCAGGCTCACAAAAAAATGACACTTGCTTCGTTGCCAACCCACACAGACACATGGGGCAGGTTGTAGCTGAAATACACCCTGATTAATGGAAAATTGTTTCTTAACACTGATGAACTACTCATCAGGAAACACAAAGCACATCCAGTTCCTTCCAAACATGAAGATGTTTACTATCTGCTCTATAAGCTTTATTACAGTATTTCCCACAAGCTTTATGCATGCAATCAAAGCGTCTACACCAAGTTCTGCACATTTTAAACACCTCCATAAAGGAGAGTAATGACCTTCATCCTAAAAAAAAGTTAATAAAGGCCAATAATATTCAAGTTTTATATCAGTGAGGCACAAATATTAAGCATATGCAAATTGCACTGATAAATCTGGAACAAGCACGTAGAATCCAGCACTTTGCACAGTAACTGGAGATACTGGGACAACAGACAGCATCAGGACAGACTGATGGCCAGTCCTGCCAGACAAGACATGGAGTAGACAAACATCTTGAGAGGGGAAACTACTGCAAACATGTCCATAGCCATTAGAAATGAAAGGGGCAAAGCAGTAATTCAAATATTGTTATGAATGGATTTAAATAAGTTTCTACCTCTGCTTAGGCTTATAGCAGTAGATAGCAACTTCTGAGGCAGCCTATATCACCTGATCTTTACTCCTTCAACAGCAAAACAAATTCTCTCCCAGGATTGGTTAAAAACCCTCTAATAGCACATGGTTAGGAAAGGCATTTAATCAGTGCCACCCCTGCCTGCCTTGGGCTGACTGGCACCTCTGTGCAGGTCCCTGCAAGCTGAGAGATGGAGCCATGAGCAGTCAGGGGACACAGAAAGGGCTGTCATGGAGAGGAGAGCACAGCACACACAGCAGTGCTGCCTCTGGCTCGCTGCATGTTCCCACTGCCAGCCCACACCACTGGCACCGGTGGGTAAGCCACCAAAGGGCTCCTTGTTTTTAACCAAGTGATCATACAGAGATGTACAGGTAATCCCACAGCTCCTCCACAAAAAAAAAGTTTTGATATACGACTGCATTTGCTGGCTGTCTGCCACTGCCCAGCAAAGGACCTGTATGCTCCTGTCTTCATGCATGTAATACACTGTGCATCTAACAGCAAAATGTTGGCTGTTTTTCTTTGCACTGCACTGCAAGCTCATCAACACAGCAACAAGGTCTACTTCTTTGTAAGTATAGAGAAAGCAAAATGAAAAAAACAGTCATTGCATTATCATCCCCTTGTTCATCCCTGCTCCTTCTCCCATGCTCCAAGGATGCACAGCCTTAGGGGTTATCCACGCTGCGAGTCTGGCCCTATAATTACATTTCAGAACAAAGTTACTTGTCAAGATGAAGTCTGCTTTCCTGATAGTGCTGATCTTCTCTTCTTTTCGTTTTGCAAAATGAGAATGAGAGCACTTTTTTTCACCTCCAGATTTCTTTTTCCTTCTAGGCTGTATAATTTTAACCTCCAAACTAGGTCAGCTCAGAGAAGGCACATTTAATCTGTTACAGTGATTAACAAAGCTGTTATATTGTTTAAGATTACGTGTGAAGTGTTTACCAAAATACCTACCACTTGGTGCAAATGGTTCCTAGACGGTGCTAAGAGAAAACATTCAGAATGCAGAGAAAGAATAAAGAAAAGAGCCTGACAGGAACTCATCAGTCGGAAGCTCTGACATTTTGGGCAGTTTATCACTTCCTGGGATTTGAAATTATGTTATCCATCCATTAAGAAAGTCAACACATTCCACAGCACACATAAATCAGCGATGGGTCAAGGGTGAGGGCAGCCTTGTAGACGCTAAGATTAAATACAGCATGTTTCATATCTTCTGTTGCTAACTTATATCTTTTCAAAATTAATCAGGAAGTGTAGCATACAGCCCTTTAAGATAACTAAAATGGGGAGCAAACCTCTCTTCTCCCTCCATCTCTTCCTGGCATTTGTGCTGCCTGAAGATAACAACCCTCATGGTGAGTTTTGGGGGTATTTGTCACCAAGTCCTGGCATCTTTATTTCGGCTGTAGTCTCAAGCCTCCTCCGCTGGTTGGAGGCATTTAAGCAGGCTTGGGGTCCTGGCCAGGGCAGGAGGTTTCCCACCAGAAGAGCCCCACTCACCACTGTAATTTTGTTTTGGCATCCTTTCATTTTGGTTTCACAGCCCTTGTTCTGTGGCCTTTTGTACCATTTTTGGGTTTTTTAGGACATTCCCTATCCCACCTGTGGTCGTGAAGGGCCAGGTACAGACCCAGATGTTGGATGTCACCCCTTCCTGCAGCTCTGCTCCCACCTGGAGCCTGCAGCCCCAGGAAGCTGCCCTGGACCAGAGCACCCACCTGTTGTCTGCATCCTTGATTGAGTTCTGGTGATGAAGAAGCATTTAATTACTGTTTTACTGCCTTCCTTAGGAGCCTCAGCAAGGGAAATGGGCATTGCTATGCGAACCTCTGCTACTGTGCCCAGGTCAGGCAAACACTTGTGTCAGTAGGAACCCGCCTGCCCATGCTGCAGCATTTTCTGCCTTGTCTCGTTTGCTCTTCTGGCTCTCCTCTTTGCTCCAGCATGGCTGCTGTGCTGGAATGAGTGTGCTGGGAAGAGCCTGCGGCTCAGCCTGGCTTCCTGTGAAACACACACCTCCAGTGACCTCCACGGGAAAAGGAGCTGACCTTTAAATCCTGTGTTGCATTGGGCTTGGAATAACTTCTTTCTTTCTGTATGAAGATTTTCAAGAATATTAGTAATATACAACAATTCATGGAGGGTCTGTGTTAGTTCACTGCCTTCTTATGTCCCCAGCCCCCCAACAAATGACCTCCTGCACATCTGGTGCTGTCTGCAGTACAGATGCTCTACAGGTGCTGTGCTCGTTTCTTGCCATGTTTTGCACCTTGCACTGAGGGATTTTGTTGCCTTTCTAGAGATGTTCTGCAAGAGCTTCAGCTCCTTTTAGGACTAAAATTAAGCCTCTTTCACTGTGCGTTTAATTAACTTTTATTTGCTTGACATTTCATTTTTATTATTTTTAAGCAGTCTGAGGTTCTTGGCATTAAAAGCACATGTAAACTAATTCAAACTAATTCAACTGATAGATTATCTTCACAAAAGACTTTTTTTTTTTTTCTCTCATCACACCACTAGGAATATTTTTCTGAGGGAAGAGAGCAGCTGCAAAAATTTCCCTTGATTACCTCAGTACAACTGACTCTTTGCAAGGCAATAACAAGAGGGGAGAAAGTACCTGCTGAGAACACGTGGACACTAAATCAGGCACTTTATGTTTCTGGCTGAGCTCCTCCAGGTACCAGTAAGGGAGAGGAGGGGCTGCAGAATATTTATTTTATTGGGAAAAAACCCCATTTCTTTCCTCCATAGCTTAAAGCCTGATTTTATCCTGGTTCCCTAAGGACTGAAGAAGAAAAAAATCTCTGCACTCCTCCACCTGGTTACTTCCAGGCTTCTCCTCCCTTCCCTTCAATTTTGTGCATATTTTGGAAAGGCTCTGGTGTCTCTGAGACGTGAAGCCTCTTCTACCTGAGTGGCCATCAGTGGCCACACAGGAGCAGGAACAGGAGCAGGAACAAGAGCCTGTTATCACCACGGAAAGGGAGCAGCTGGGCATTCACCCATCTCACCCAGGCCTCATGCAAGAGGACACCTTTCACTGCACCAACACCTCATGCAGTGGTCCCATCAGCTTCTAGCCCAAGCATGAAAGACCCCCCCAAAAAAAAACAGAACAAAAAAAATATTTTTTTTTAATATTAATTTGGATATGAATTATTTGGATAACTATTTGACATATATATATATGCACACACACACAAACGTACCCAAGAAGAAGATGAAAATTTTAGGAGAAATGTTGCCTATCATAAAAAAATGTTGAATCAATTAACATACCAAGCATTACCAAGGCACCAGCTTGCTGAAGTGCCCTCATGAGACTCAACGAAAAAATGCTATTTTTACATTTACAGATCATCTCAACCCAGAATGTTCCACCTCTCCTTTTCAAAGCACTCATAATTCAGCAAAGAAAGAAAACCTGGCACTTACTGCATATGAAATATGTTTACAGTGGGACAGTTGGTATATTGATTGCATTACTTCCTTTTAAATATTTTAACACAATCTTTGGCTAATGGAGTATTTAATTAAAGAGAAATAAACATTAGTTTTCAATTTATGGGTAAGGAATGCCCCTACAGTATGGGCTGCAGGATATGATCCTCACTGTCTTTGCAGATTTATCACTTGTACCAGACACGGAGGATATAAATAACATCAGCCTCGGACTGGTGGCTCCCAGTAACTCTTCAACACTTAATAATATTCTACTGAAAAATCGGTATTCTCTGAAATCCTAGTCCTAAATTGCAGCAATGTCTTCTCAGCAGCAATTAAAAACGGTAGGGAGATGTGCAGTGGGGGTACAGTAGTCATTATTAGGCTTGCAGACAACAAAGTCTATTTGGCTGATAATAAAGTCAACATGGTGGTTGTGAGATTAGAAAATAATGTTTAATAAGCATCATGTTCACAAACCCATTCTATTCCTTTTTTTAAATTAAAATTTGCTTCCATTTCCTACAATCTGATGGATTCAAAGTCAAAAATTTAATTTTGCTAATTCTACCTCCTTACTGAAAAAATGATATTTCAACCTGCATGGATGTGGAAAAGAACTATTAAAGGAGTTTGCTGCAGAAAAATGGGCTCTCTGGAGCCTTTTTTGCCAACACCTCCCTTATTTCTTCCTAATATCTAATCTAAACCTACCATCCTTCAGCTTGGAGCCATTCCCCCTTGTCCTGTCACTGCAGGCCCTTGTGACAAGCTCTGAGGTTGTTCATCAAAAGATGGGAGCAGGAACCTCTCCCAAGGCACCCTTAAGTTTTTGGCCTCCTGTTTCGCAGTGTCACTGTAACATTTTGAGGGCTGTCACCTGCCCCATGATTCACACTGTGACATTTCTACTTCTGCATTTTGAGACGTGGCTTTTCACCCAGCTTCCAGCAGCCTGGCCCAGGTGTCTGCAAGGAATCTGGAGCTCTGTGCCCGCAGTTCAAACTCTCTCCTTCTTGTGTATGGTCCCCTTGCAATGGGCACTACTGATTTTCAAAGCTTGCAGTGCAGCATCAACCAGGAGTTGCTCTTTCTAAGGGATTTCTGCTGGCTGTTTTTCTCCTCCTTCCCTCTATTTTTCTCCCCTCAGACAGATCTTCGGGAGAGAGCGCCTCAGCACAGAATTGTCTTGTTTGGGTGCCAAACCCTTGTCGCAGCGGGGTGTAGTCAGGAGGCTTGCATCCCTCTGCCAGAAAAACTCTGCTTTTCAGTAGCTCTCAACCCCCAGCATCTCTCTGGCAGCCAAGGCAGGAAAGAGCAACCTTATTCCCCATCCAAAGCACTTACTTTATTTCTCCCTCCCCTGCAGGCTGCATCTCCACCAGACACATCCCAGCTCACAGGCACTGCCCTGGTCCAGGTCTCTCCCCACACTGTCTTCACACAACTGGCCTCCAATTTGCTGCTCTGGCTCCAAATGGAGCTTTTAAAATGGAAAGGAAAGGCAAGCATGGAGGGAGAAGGAGCAAGCCAGCTCTCAGTGTGAGCAAGCCCAGCCAGCCTGCCCAGCCCTTGGCTCTGTACCGGCGGACACGGCTTCCCCCACCCTGCTGGCTCAAAGCTCCACTTCAGAGCAGATTAGGAATTCAGAAACAGAAGAGACTTTTTATTTGCTGCTTCTCTGGAGATCTCTTGAGCTGCTCTCTGAGCAGCTCTCATTTAAGAGTTGGCATGGCAGCCATTCGATTTCTTTTTAAGCAATCAGTGGTGGAAGCAATTTTAGAAAAGGAATGTAATTCTTGTAAGAACAGCTTCTGCCTGGACAAATGTTGCTGTCAGCAGTGGCACAAATTAAAACGGGAAAAAAAATTCTGCCTCTTGAGTGGGATGGGAATGGCCAAGGCTGCACCAGTGCCCCATGGCTTTGATCTCCCAGGGCCACACCACTGCTCACAGGGCAAGTGAGCTACCCTGAGCCGTGGAGGTGGCATCTCATCCAACAAACACCACTGAGTGTCCCACAAGTCTTTCCTGTCTCATAAAGCAAGCAGATTATTTGCCTTTCTTTTCAGCCTTCCTTTCTTGACATTTCTTTCCTGATTTTCCTTCCCCGGCAATGAAGCAAAACTTTCAGATTTCGCATCAGCACATCGGGTCAGAGGGTTTTACCCCTTGCACCATGGACCATTTTCAATCATGTTGATAACCCAGATACCCTGGAGAATACCTGAGTTGCAGAGCCCCTCTGGCTCTCTCTGAAACACTTCCCTTGGGAATGGGAATGGCCCAGGACAATCCAACACTCTTTCTGCTCTGGTAGCACTTTCTTCCGTGCTTTGAGACAAACAGAGTGTTCTTGGTGTTTTCTTTCACATCCCTCTCACTTTCACACCCCTCTCATTCATTGCTGTGTGCTGCTGGCAGAGTCCAGCAGAACAGCTCACTGGTGGATAAGGTCTGGATGCGGCAAATAAGCAGCATTTGAGATTATTAAATTGTTGGGGGATTATGGGGGGATGTATACGTAGAGTTATCCATTGTACTCATTCTTTCTTCTTATTTTTAAGGAATACCTGTACAAATGTTGAAAGACAAGGAAAAGCAGAGGAAAAAACTGAAAACTGCCAGAAGATCTGTGTGGTATTCACGGTATCCATGTGGCACTGGGCAGAGAAGCCACACCAACAGCAGTGTCGCTACCCGTTTCTGTCGGGTCTTTTCAAGCTGCCCTGCGGCTTGAGCGCGGCTTTTTGTCTTCTGCATTCGGCTTTCTTACTCTGGACCTTACAGCCCTCAGGGCATGTAAATTCTGGGCTCCTTAGTAACGGCTCAAACAAGCTCACCCTCATCCAAGGCAACTCAACAGTAACAAATTGGTAACAATGGGCAGTTCCCGATGGCAAAGAAGCAGGGAGGACTTTTTGTCCCTATTATTCCAAATTTATTAATTTGAAGGTAAGTCACAAAAAGCTGAGATCTGAGGGTGTGCAGAGGTTTAAAAGGGGCGAGAGAAAGGGGCAGTCTAAGGGGAGAAACAGGGGAATAAACCAATAGAAAAACAAAACAGGAACGGGGAACATCCAATGGGGAAACAAAGGGGTGGAATACATTAATATAACCAATCAACAGAACACGATAACAGAACTTTCGAGCAACTGATGAATATTAAAATAACTGTGAAGGGGACGGGGGAGGAGATGGAACTTGACTGACACTTGTGAATGGCGGGAAACTATCAATGCCTGTCTCCCCCATCCCCCTCAGATTCACTGCTCTGAGGGGAATCGTTTGACCATCTTGCTTCTTCATTAACGCCCCTGCAGAAGGCAGGGGTTGCAGATTGTCCATTGTTTCCTGTGACCACAGTCACTGACTGGGTCACTGCCACACGGCAGCACAAACCCAGCAAGATCCTCCACTGGGATCTCACAATCCACACCCCCCAGACAGCCCCAACAGCCCCTACCTGCAGAGCTGGGGTGGCACTGCAGCTTTCTGAGAGGTTTGAACCAAGCTGCTGCAGTTATTTTCTTCTAGAAACAATGCAGAGAGAGTTTTAATCCACACACCCACCTGGGAAGGAACAGAGTAGAAAAGAAAAATTGCCCCTGAAGGATAAATATTAATGTCCCAAGGACTGGTCCCACCTTCAGCACTTGCCAGAGACTCACAAATGAAGCAGCCTACAGCCATTTTTCTTTGCTTTCCTTGTTTTCTGCTTTAATGACAGAAATCCCTGAAGAACAAA
Source organism: Orthonyx spaldingii (assembly GCA_013397795.1). NCBI lineage: Eukaryota > Metazoa > Chordata > Aves > Passeriformes > Orthonychidae > Orthonyx > Orthonyx spaldingii. Next base: position 5,242,276 of record VZTJ01000523.1, read on the forward strand.
GGGTGAAGGGAGTTTGGCTCTGGTAGAACACTGATGTGCAGTAGCCTCATTCTATTCCTTCCTCAAATTCATTCTTATCCCATCACCACTTGACAGCTTCTAGCTATTACTAATTTCAGCAGGTAAGACAGGACAGACCTCTCCCTCCCCAGTCCAAGAGCCTGACTTTTAAAAATGTGTGCAATGAGATGAGAAAATAAACCTCAGCATATCACATACCTGACCTGGGCTATGGTGCAAGAGAGCTCTGCCAATGGCAGTTTCTCCTAATAAACTTTTGTAATGATGCATTTGCGGGAAAAATGTATCAAGCCCCAGGAAAGAACTAAAACTGCTTACGTGGCTGAGTCTCAAACACCCACATTTACAAGGTTAATAGCTGTGTGAAACAGAGCATGCTGCACCATAGAGCACACAAAAATGCCCCACTCATGAAGCCCAACAATGAACACCAGCATGCAATTTCCTTTCCAAAGGGATTTGGAGATCACACTCTGCAGAAAAGCTAGGGAAAAAAAATATTTAAGACTCTTTCTTTCCTCTTGAAATGCATGGCTCTGGGGAATCTGATGGCACCTGGATCCATCCAGCACCAGCAGCCATGTGATCCCAACAGAGACACAAGCCTGCAGTGACCAGGCTCTGGACACACTTTTGGCATGTTTTGCTTGTGGAGATCTCCCCCCCATCCCCAGGCCCCTGAATTTAGCAGATATACTCCTAAATCCAGACTGGAGAATTGGAGTTTGAATAATATTTCCTCTCCCAGATGCCTCTGGGAACGAGGAGTCCTTTGGCAGGGAGTTTGAGAGGGGCTTTGCCTCTGCTTAGTGCCCTCATTAAGCTTATCAGTGAGCCCAGGAAAGATCTGGTGTTTGCTTCAATCCCTCCCTTAGCACTCCTGGAGCCATGGGCTTGGCAACTTACACCAGGTTTGCACCAGGCTCTGCCAAGCTCTACTAGTGGTGGAATTTAAAAAGAAAAGCACTTGCTTCTATCTGCCGCATTTCTGCTGGCAAAACACAATAGCAAAGATGTGTAGTGCCAGCATGAATTCCATTTGCTAACTGAGCCTATTCTGCTCACTAAAACAGCTTTGAAACTGTGTTTGTGTTTTGCTACAGTGGCCAAATTTCTCAGCACAGACCAAGCTGAATTTCCAGCTCCCAGCACTGCCAGGGATGGACTCTGGCTCTGCAGACCCTGGAGCAGCCTGGGAGCCTCTCCCTCTCCCCACCTCTTGCACAATTCCTCTGTTCCCTGGGTCGTTCCAGATGGGAGAACTGACCTCAGATGGGTCAATTCAAGAGAGGATTTTTCACACCAAAGACTTCATCTTGCAGTTTGTATCAGCTAAGTGTTGCCTTTCTTGCAATTTTGCAAATTAAAATATCACTCAGCAAAACCCAAACATGACTCTGTTTAATACAATCTAGACGCATTATCTTTTTAAGGAAGGCTCCAAAGTGAAGATGCATTTTAGTTATAGCAGGAAGGACAGGTTTAATCAGTGTTGAACAATTGAGTTTCTCCCCTAGCCCTTGATTAATGAGCATGAAATACCATCTACCTTATAACAACTCTCAGACACTCAAGTATGTTAAACAGCCTTTTGATTCTCTCCAGCTTCTTGAGCGTGTGAAGCTTCAGCTGAATCCAATTTGTACCATCAGCAGCTGGAGTTACTCTGCATTTGTCACTGGCACTACATTTGGCATTACACTTCTCTTAGCTGTAATGAGGTGACACTGAATGATAGAACTCTTTATACTGTGTTAATACTGTGATCATTCAGGTGTTTTGAATCTGTTAGGGCACTTAAGCTCTACATCTGCCAGGACAAAACGGTAGGAGCCTTTCCAAGGAATTTTGACTGGGCAAATTGAATCACAATTGAAGCCAGAAATGGCTCTCCTGCACCTCCCCTACAGGCAGTCAGGAGTGTGTCCTTTGAGGGACTTGCTAAAACTTCTCAAATAAATCTCATCCATCAGTGGGAGCAAGACAGGCCTAGGGAAAACAGCTTTTGTTCTGAGGCACTCAGGTCTGGTAAACCCATGCACTCTGAGGGTGGCTGAAGACACCTTCCTGGCAAATTGAGGATCCAGTGGCTTCCTGAAGGTGTGGGGTGAACCTTGCTAAACCCCACAGACGATGCCCTGACCAAAACAGCAACTGCAGGATAGAGACACAGGGAAACAGTGGACAGGCACAAAAACCTGCATGAACCTCTGGCCACAAGCACAGCACCTGCTGCCCATCAACTGTGAATGCAGGTGAAGGGGGCCTTTTTTAAAATTTCTGCCAAGAAGGGAATTTGTGCTGTCTTCCTACTGAGAGAAGAATGCAAATATTCATGATAAAGCCTGAACAGAAAGAACTACTAAATATTTTAATCAACTCAGTCATCATATGAAACAGAAATGATTTTTCCCCTCTCAGGGCCACAAGGATGGGTGCACACTTGCTGCCTGATGTAGCAGTGATCATTTATTTAGGCTGCTTTAGCTTAACTGCTAAAGTTCAGCTCTTTGACTTCCTGTGCCTAGGAAAGAAATTGATATACATTTTTTAAACCTTGAAACAGATAGAAGCTAGTAAAAGCCACAAAGAGGGGAGGAAAAAGGCAGCATTCAGTACAAATCAGCCTAGGGTAATCCAGAATAGGTTTAAGAATGTTTCCCCTCATATCACCTACTTCCTTCTGGGCAGTTCTGGACTGTCTTGCTGTGCACCTTTCACCCTGTGGGATTTTTCTATCTCCAGCATTCCCTTTCCTACAGGATTAAACACCAGCTTCTTCCACAGTCCTTAACTCACAGCAGCTCAGGGAATGCTGTTCCTTCCCACCCCAGGTATTTTCCTCTATAAATAAAAGCACTGGAGCTGCTTCCCTAGTTTTTTTACAATACTTATCCAGCTTTCTTTAACCTGTGTATGTATTTTCTAGTAGTTACCATGTGCGCACAGTGTCAGCTGTCCTTTAAAAGCTTTAATCTTTCCGTTAATCTAACTTGAGGTTTTTGGTTCTCATCTGCCCATCCTTTGTCAAATAAAGGAAAAGGACAAGCAGGAGCGTGCCACCCATTAAATGATCTTGACAGCAGAGCACCTGAAAACAGACAGTCCGTCCAAATGCAAATTACAGGACACATCATTTTCATCATCTTTCAGGAAAACCACATCTGATTCTTAATGGTAAATCTTTAATATTAAATCGTTCAATTAGTTAAGCAATAAATGAATGAGGGAAAGTCGAGGAAACAGAAAAAAATGTATTTTCAGATGAGATACGTAAAAAGACATAAAATATCCCCAGTTTTGGGCTGCTTTCAGAGGTGATGTATATGGTGAAGCCATCTCAGCCCAGGTACTGCCCTGCTGCCCCCACCACCTCCAGTGACACCCCATAACATTGCAGAAATAGTTGCCATTACTTTTCCCTGGTGTAAGGCACTGACTTGCATGTTTAACCAGCTGTTCATCACTGGAAACACCAACATGGAAAATTAGCTGCTTATCTGAGGAGTGGGTTTCCCTTTCATCTTAAAGATACACATTAGACTTTGTGTCTTACTTGAATGGTAAAAAATTTCACAGTAGAATCACAGCTGCAGACAGCTTGAAATAAGCTTAGAGAGCCATGGGCAATGAGCAGTCATTCATTGAAACATTTATTACCAGATTCATGATTTGTCATATGACCTTTTAAAAAAAAGTATCTCTTTATTAGTGAATTCATGTACAAATGAAAAATTGCAAGTAAAAATAACCCAAAACACCACGAAAACCCTACAACCAACCAACCAAATACCTCAAACACTGCAGGCTGCATTTAGAATAACCAGAAACTGGATTTTTAGACCTCAATTTAGGCAAGTGCTCTGCACAAATATTTGTCTATGCAAAGTGCACACGAACTTTCATCATCTCACTTTTCTGAAGAGAGGAAAAATGAGGATGCTACGGGATACATTCCAGTTACATTCACCCAGAGGTCATGTATGTCATACCATTATTACTGATTCAAATTTGTAGTATCATAATATGGATTGCAATAATAACTTAGACTGGAAGGTATTTCTGGAATTCTCTAGACCATCCCCTGCTCAAAGGAGGGCCAAAGTCAGAGCTGGACAAAGCTCCAGGGCTTGCATGCCCAGACAGAACATTTCCATTTGAAACCCTGGTCAGAGCTGCATTCAGACAACCATTTACAAGTTTCATGTCTGGCAGAGGCATTACCTGTCCAAGCAGATTTTCCACCTCACTGCTGTGTTCTTAGCAGATTTCCATACAGGTTGAATAAAAGAGCAGGGATAACAACATGACTGTCACCAACCAAGGCTCTTTCCACAGAGGGAAGACAAAAATGTACCTGAGATGGATCTTGCCTCAGAGACAGTGGAAACAAGTCCAGAGGGGTCTGAGAAATCAGCAGGGGCCAGGTTTAATGCCCATCTCCATAAAGATAAGTGAACCAGGAGATATAGGTAATTAACTCCCATGCAAACAAGACATAGCAGCAGCCAATTTTGGCTCAGGCTGCCTGCTCCTGGAAACAGTCAGTGCTTTGCCATTGGCATCATTGGCAGCAAGACCCAGCTGTCAGCTCAGTGTGAAGCTCGTTATAATTCCCCAAAGCTCGCAGTGCCAAGAGCTGAGTGCCCTGGAGCAGCCCCACACACCTGGACTCTGGCCCTTTCTCCTGCTGCTCACCTGGACCAGTTCTGCCTGCTCTCATGAGGTCTCTGTGGGGAATTACTGAGCCTTGGATGGAGGCCATGGAATCCCTGCAATCCTCTGCCCAGGAACACACCATTTTTGGCACTTGCATGGCAAACCCCCAAATGTACAAATACCCAAACCAAAACAAAGCCCTCCATTCTTATGGGAAAAAACCCCACCCCACGACCAACAAAATGCATCACTTTTTCCTTATTTGTTTCCTATTTCCTTTGTATGAGTCTTCTTTGCCAAGGTCCCCAAAGTCAGTTTTCCCCCTCAGATTTTGCAGCATTCCCAGTTTCCACCAACAGGAGCCAGACCAGCAGCCCATGAGGGACGTGGCACTGAGCAAACAGAACAAAAAGCTGAAGGGCTGTGTCTAAAACTGGATGTTTCCCTGGCAACATGGAGAACTTGGTACGTCTCATGACTTGCAGAGTGCACAGATTTCCTCACTGTCGCTTCAGCCCAGGGAGCTGCAGGGAACTGGCTGGAAACAGGAAAGCCTCCAGCTGCCATGAACATCCAAGCACCTCCAGCCCAGCACAGGTCATTGCTGTGCACTGAACAGCTTTTGGGGTGACACAGCCTGCTCTGATGGCTCGTGTCCCACAGAAAGACCACACAAAAGCCATTAGACTTGTAATGCTCTTTATCCCAGCACACAGCAATGCCATAAAACGCAGAAAACGTAGCTCCAAGCGCAGCTTAAATTCATTTATTCTTGAAAAAAATTGCATGTAGTTTTACTTCAAGGACTTTGAAATCACCAAGCAACTTGACTTTTAGTAGAGCAAAGACTGTGAGAAACACAGATCCCAAATCCTAAAACTATATAAATGGAAAACTCAGGCATATCATCACTAGGAAATTTGTCCAAATTCCCACAGCACAGCTGGAAGTATGACAACATCTCCTGATCCAAAGCAAATTACAGAGGCCTTGACCTTTGATAATGAGTCCTGGCTTCCCAAGCTATCGTGGCAGGTGGTGGTGGTAAATGTGTATTTGGGGTCAGTGTTTGTAGAGGAAAACGCATGCCAGGCAAGTCAATAAATCAGAAAACACAGGAACTGACACGAAGATATGCAAGAAATGAACAAGAAGGAATCCAAACTCATCTCCTTTGCTGCTTCCCACTGAAGACGTTTCAGCATAATGTTCTTCAATACAATTCAAATTATCAGCTGATAGAACAATTATCTAACTAAAAGATTTTACCATGATTAAAGTCTAAACAAGCTGCTGAACAAACACCTACTCAGCCTCGGTTGAACTTCATTTCAATTCCCTGCACGTTGAGTGCTTCAGCTATGGTTTTTTCTGATGATCAGGCTGACAGGGTTCCAGGCAGCATCTCTTACCTGCTCACCCACCACTTATAGTCTAATCCCTCACCAAGGCAGGGTCACCCGGAGCAGATGACACAGAAACATTTCCAGGCGGGTTTGGAAGGTCTCCACGGAGGAATGCTCCATCACCTTCCTGTTCCAGGGCTCTGCCACCTTCAATGTAAAGAAGTTCTTCCTCATGTTGAGGTGAAATTTCTTATGTTTTAGTTTATGGGCATTGCTCCTTGTCCAGTCACTGGATACCACTGGAAAGAGTCTGTCACCATCCTCTGGTACCCGCCTTTGAGATATTTAGGTGCATTAATGAGATCCCCTCTCAGTGTTCTCTAGATTAAATCCTGTGCTAAGGAGCTGTCAGAATGGTGCTTTCCAGCAGTTCAAGGGAAATTTGGAAAACTTCTTGAAGTTCCCATTATAAACCACACCCTCTGAGCTAGATCCAGGTAGCCACTGGTAGCCACAAGAGCCAGCAGCTCCCACAGAGCCCACGGGCAGGTGTCCACATGTGCCATTTTCAGCCCAGTATCTGACATTAGAAATCATATTCCTATTTTCAGTCTAAAGTCTCTCAAATGACAAAGCTGACCAGGACACCTGGACAGGTAAGTGCAGGGACACTCGGGTACCTACACGGGCAAGTTGTAGCTGGGAAGAAACCTGGCATTCAGGTGAGTGCAGCACTCGAGGTGAAGGCAAGACTGGCCATGCAACAAGTCTTTCTTCAAAGATCTTTCCACAGCCATCAGAAGGAATTGAAATGGAAACTTATCCAGAAAGAAACAGAACTTGGATCTGGCAGTGCCAGAACAGCTGCACTCCCCAGAAAAGCCACAATGTTGGAACCCACTGCAGGGCACAGCTTGGTCATCATAGCTGGAATGACACACGGATGTCACCCACAGCCAAGGTGACAATGTTCTTCCCGTAGAGAGGCTGCAATGTCCTCTCTGTCCCAGTTAATGGCCCCCCACAGCAGACCCTGTGTTCTAACACCCTTTTCCAGGAGTCCTGCAGAGCTCTGTGGATCCCTTTGGAAAGGACAGATGCATTTAACAGACGATTTCTGCAGAAAGGGCCAGCCTGCCCAGGCCTGAGGCAGAAGATAATTTCATAACCCTGTGCAATAAACAGCACCCCAATGAGTGCTGGCAGAAGGAGTGAGAGTCAGCACCCCCCTCGCCACACCCCAGAGAGGCAGCCACGCCTCCCCGACCTTTCCGTGGCCACCGGGAGGACGGACCCAGCAATTCGCCTGTGACAAATGCTAGAATGCATTAAATGAAGAGTTTTACAGCAGGGAAATGTCAATATGCCAATAGGCACCGGTGGGTTTCTGTATCACTGAACAACACGTCCGCATCCAGGAAATGTCGCTGTCCTGTGGCAGAGCCAGAGGTGTTTGTTTAGAGACCACAGCCACACCTCACCACACTCATCTTTACCTGCCACCACACACGGCTCAGCCTAGAAACACACCACAAGGAGCAGGGACCATCCACTCCCGAGGGCAATAAGAAATACAAACACAGCCTGGGCTCACTACAGCTCCTGGGCTAACCCTGCAGCACTTGAGAAAATACCCAAGTGCTCATATCAGCACAGTATTATGCCACAGGTGCATCAGCTGAGAACAGAGATTAAACTGACAGTCTGTATCCTGATTTATGGCATAAAAATGGCAAGATCTTTACTCATTGGGCTTGAAAAATAGTTATGTTGCTTGCCTTTTTAATTAAATTGTGAAGGCTATTTATTATATGGCCATAAATTGTTTGTATAAACACTTATGGTTTTGAGGGATCTCAGAGCAAAGGCCAAATAAAATAAAAACTAATAAAAATGTATTTTTTTACCATTAAATCAATAGTAATTTAAGCATGCCAAGGGTCACAATTCTATTTGAGAAAGATTGATCATCCCACAGGAAGAATTTTTAAACATTTGGCCTGTTCCTTGCACTTTCCTTGAACCATCTTCTCTTGGGAAACCAAGAACAAAATGTTAAAACTTGTTGATTTTAACTTGCTGAGCTTTTGAAAATCACTAACGTTTGCACATATCAGGCAAGTGATGAATAATAGATATCTAAACAAAACTGCCCACAAGCTTGCTAAGAAGAGTGGAAGACACTACAGTGGCAATAAAATTAATCTGTAATGACTATTTCCCCATATATGAATTCCATAACAAGTATTAAAAATCAATATATCATAGAAGAGGATCTACAGGTACAATTACAGATCTGAATTTGTACCACTGGTATAAAAATAACCTGTTAACCTACAGTAATGTTAAGACACTTTCAATGCCATTTGGATGACAGAAAACTGTAAGGAAAAACTACAGCTGAAAGAAGCTAATTATGGCAAATCCTGTACAACATATTGCTGAACACAGAAATGAGCATAGCTTCCACTCTTTTCTGCATTGCAGATGTACAGATTTGTTTAGGTAGATGTACCTGAACAGTAAAGAGAAATTTGAGCAAAAAAATAATAAATTTCGGTGGGGAAAATAAGAAGCAGCAAGCTGACACTGGTTGGGAATGCCTCCCTTTCCTTCAGTGCAGCTTCACACGCAGAGATCTTCCCCACAAGGACCATGTCCTGACAGATACAACAGGTTCAATATAATTTCTTATTTATGTGCACAGGTAAAGAGAAAGGGCTGGGGAACATTTCACATCTTACAGAATATTAGATATGCAAGTCTAGGGAGCGAAGCTTGCCGGGTCTCAGCTCATTTAGTCCCTGACAGGAACACTGGAATCATTACCACACCCCATGCCTGGAAGCTGTTATTTATGGGCACTGTGTTTGAAAGGAAACCAGCCCAGAGCACTCACCTTTCCCTGAAACCCATTTCTGGGGTTTGTCTAATACTTCCCATTAGAAATTATGCCTGTCACCTATTTTTGAGAAGGTCTCACTCCTCTGCCACTCGCTGCCACATGCTGAAATTCAGCGGGGAGAGAAGCCCCCAGCTAAACAAGCTCTTTTTCTTCAGTTCATTCTGTTTGTGGCTGCTCATGTTCCTTCTGCTCCTGGAGCCAACAGCAATATTTTTTGCAGCCTGTCAAAACAGTGATTAAATCCAAGACTGCAATCTAAAGCCAGTCCCCAGCAGCCCCAGAGAGCCACAGCAGAGGCAGACGGATCCTGCGTGTGCCAAAGGTCCCAGCGGGTGCCTTGCACAGGGAGGGATGGGAAGGATGAGGGGATGGAGACCAGAGGCACATCCCACCCCTCGGCTGGATTATCCTGCAGCAGTAACAAACGCACCTGAGGGCCCTGCTGCCCCACGGGCACTGAACCAGCAACCCTTTAGCGCCCCAGCCTCACCTCTGCTGCACTTCTCTTTGTGGATTCCTGCCTGATCCAGACTGCAGCAGAGGAGCCCCAGCCTGCACAAGCAGATTTCCCAGCTCACCCTCTGCAGGAAGGTGTCTGAGATGTGGAGAGGGGTGGCAGCAAAGGCAGCACACCCAAGGGGATGAGGGAAGGAATACATTTGCCAGATAAACCTTTTCAGAGAGAGAGAGAAGATGCTGCTGGTAGCTTGGGGGGCCTGCACAACAAGGCAGTGAAGGGGGAGGAGTACTCAGGGAAATGTTGATTTACCTGGAGGCAGAGGCAAAACCTGCTGCCACGGAGGCAATGATCACCTCTGTATGAATAGGAGGGTCTGGAGCTTGTAAATCCTAGAACACACCTCAGCAGCCTCTCAGGACATGCTATCCGTGGCAAACTATTTGCCAAGAGTCCTAGTGCATGTTGCAGCCCACCTCTGGGTGCTGAGCACCCCCTGACCCCTTTGGGCTCCTGCATGAGCTCTGCACTGCTGCTCTTGTGCCAAGATGCATTTGAAAACAAATCACCTGAAGCAGAGCCCTTTCTCAGGCCACAACACCCAAAAGCCCAGGAATACTCACTATCTCTCCAAGGTGCCATTGCATTAACAAAATAAAGCATTAGTATAGAAAATATTAATATAAATATAGTTATATTAATACAAATAGAAAGATAACATATAGTAAACTATATTACAACATTGGAAAACATGGACTTCTGCAAAGATGAAAAACAGAAAGGGGTGCTGTGACTTCCTGAGCTTCTCTAATGTTTGTGATTCCTCTTGCAGTACCTGGCGAGAAAGCAGAGATTTTATATTATGCAGGCCACATTCTTGCACTAATATGTCCATTCAGAGGCAAATTGATGCACTTCTAAATATCTTGAAGCTATCTCTATATTCACACTTGTGTTATTGTGTATCTTTCTCCTCCTTACAGACTTTATAGTGCCAATTAAATTTAAAAAGCTGTGTAAGCTGGATTGGTGAGGCTTAAAAATGTTTTGGCTGATTAAGTTTGGAAAGATGCCTTGCTTTGAAAATATTTTCTTTGTCCCTGTGCATAGAGCCAAAGGTGACTCCACTTTGCAGCATAATCCAGCCGAGCTGCAGAGAAGTGGGCTGACAGCACAACAGGCGCTCCTGGAGAAGATACACATTCAGCAACCCTTTATCTTTCTTCCCTTCCAGACCCCACTTCACATCCCTTACACTTGCTAAGTCGTGTTTGTGTATGCACAAAGTCCCACGGGGGGGACGTTTCAGCACCAGGTTTACAGAATTTGCCCTTTTCCACCTCCTACAGATATCCAAAAGGATACATGCAAGCCAGGGTTCCAAGGGAAGTGGGTGTAGAACTCTCACTCCCAGGACTCCCAGGGCTCTCAGCATGACAACTGGAAAAGCAATAAGGAACTCACATGTCTTGGCTAAAGTTCTGTGAAATGTTTAATTTCCAATGAATTGGCATTTTCAAAGGAGAAAATGCATCACCAGAATATTTCCCTTCAGCTCCCATACAAAGATACACCACAATAGTTTGATTTGCAACAAATGCCTCTTTAAAATGTGCTGAGCTTGCAGGGTTGTCTGCCTGAGAGGTTACATGGAAGATTTGTAGGAGCACAATCAAAGATGAAATGGCATGTTAACTTCTGGATTATAGGTAATCCCTCTGGAAATAATCATTTATTCAATCAACAAAATAAGATCAGTTACATTAACCTTGAAAGATCTACTAACAGCTACTCTCCAAGCTTCACATGCAGATGATGAGGTTTAGCACTGACACTCCCCACTATCTGATTTCTCACTCTATTTTTGTCATAAAACAGTGAAAAATATCCTCAGGCCTTCTTGATGTTTTACTTACATGGAATGAAATTATATGGAAGGTAGTTTTCTTCTCACATGTCCATGTTTATCTCAGGCTTGGTGCCAGCAAAGTTGCTGTACTTCATTTAAACTCAGCTGGGAAAGAACACAGATGAAATTTCTCCCTGCAGCACCTATGGACTGTTAGAAAAACTAAATCAAAGAGTGTGCTGGAGTTGGGCCCTTGTTTCAGATATGCATACAATTTTTTCAGGTATTCAGGAGTCCTTCCAAAACTTGGGCACCACCAGGTATTTCCAATGAGACAACTGGCACAGATTTTAAACTCCTTATGCCCTAAAACCCACCATGGATAAAACACTCACGTTTTTCTCAGCCTGTGGCTCTGAGCTGGTGGACTGAAGCCTGAGAGAGGGACTTTAAAAATTTTATTTTATTTTCATTTATTCTCCCTATCATGCATAATTTAATTGCACCATCCATCCTGGTGTATTTTTGTCTCACAACCAATTCTGGCTGGAGATAACTTCCTATGGCAAATGTCACTCCGTGGTGTCCTTTGGTTCCTGGTGTGCTGCTGCTCCCGTGCAGGTGATGCTGTGCCTTCCCACACTGCACCAAACACCCACAAAATGAGAAGCTTTACAGCACTCCCAAGCTCAGCATGGACATTTCTGGAGTGCAGCCATTCCTGGCACTGGAGAGTTCCATGAGCCCTAAAGGATGAGCACAGAGATCTTGGATACAACCCATCTTCACAGGAACAGCATACACAGCTCTGTCAGCCAGGCAGAGGGAAAGGCAAGGGCATTCCCCCAGGCAGCTCCTGTTTCTGAGACCTTGATTTTTTCTCAGAGGGGAAATTCAGAACAAATGAAACAGAAAAGGTGATTCAGATCCACTGGCAGGCAAAAAAATTACAGGAACATCAGAGCTTTTTACAAAACCAGGTCTGTACACTGCCTGAGAGTCACAAGGCCTCCAGAGGAATAGACTGACAACAGAAATTTCCAAGAAAAGGATGATTCTGGAAGAATCAACAACCAACTGGAAGGCAGCACGAATCTGTGGTGTGCTGCAGTCAGCCTTCAGCCACACTCACAAACTGCAGCATTGCTCAGTATTGCTGTAAAGCAGTGCCATTTAGCTACTGGCTGTGAAAAGGCCCCAGGATGGCAATTTCCTGGTATTCCCTGGGGATTGATCACCGAAGTCCAGATCCACAGAAGGATTTGAGTACTGACTGCAATATAAACACCTGGGGAGAGCAGGTGGCCACAGGATGGTTTCTGCAAGAGCTGGGTGGTTACACACAGGAGCTGCCTGTAAGGACCTGAAAGAAAAGCAGACGTCTCCTGTTGGTGAAGACTTGGCCACAGCATTCACATGTCCAGGTGCAAGATGTAAATATTGAAAAATGTTGCATCTCCAGCCCCTGGAGACAGACAGCAGCTGAGCAGGGGCTGGATGTCAGCAATGAAGTCCAAGCCCAAAGGCTCAGCTCCTGGATGCTCAATCCTGCTCTGACTGAAGCCAAAAGGAAAGTTAGGAAAGCTCTCTCCAATGCACTAAAAAAGCCAAGTTAACTGGTGTTTATGTTTATAAATATATAATTACTGTTTCTGAAAGATTCATTCTGGGAGCCATGGAGAGCACCAACATCAGAAGAAAGCAGACTTGAGAAGAGAAGGGAGAGGTTGAGTCAATAACAGAACATCTTTATCATCCATATATTAACAACTGCAGCTTTCTGTGCTGTTTTTAAAAATCATCTTCATTTGTTATCTGTGCATTTGTGAAACACCTTTACCCTGCAATCCTCCAGGAAAATGATTACATTTAGTAGAATCCACCCATGTTGTAAAGCTGAGAAGAAAAGTACTTACATTTAATAAAAACTACAGTTTCTAAATGGTTATGGTATTTAATTTGCATTCTCTTTGCTATTATAACTGCAGCTTTATTAGAACAGCATTGTTGACTGCAGTGTTTGTTTTTTACCACCATTGTCACGATAAGAAAATCATGGAAAGCAGAAGAAAAACAGGGAAAATATAAAAAGACAGAGCATGAGCAGAGTAGGCTGAAAAATGTGTGTTTTGGGGAAAAATACCTCAGATCTCTGCAAAGCTCAAATCCCCAGTCACCCTCCCTGTGAGCTTCCAGGAAGAGAAGAGAAGATGTAGGATGCTGCTGGCTCATTTCCATAGCAATTAAACATCCTTTTGCTTTGGCAGGGAGGCGCAGGCGGCCAGCAGGTGAAACCTCAGCCCTCCAGCGAGCTGTGCCCATTGGCACTGGAGGAGGAGGCCTCTCCCAGCCTGCCTGTTTCCTCCATCCTTACGTGGTGGGAGCAGAAATTGCCTTTTCTTCCTCTGCTCTCTCCCTCCCAGGACTCCCTAAGCTCTTTGGGCAGGATCTGGTGCCAGATGTCTGTGTGTGCCCGGTTCAAATCCCCAAGCAGCAGATTAGAGCCGTCTGCACCGAGAGGATCATCCTGAGCTTCTGTTAATGAAATCACGGCAGAGATCAAGAGGCGAGGTTGTAGTGCTGGCCCAGAGCACCCACAGGACTTGGCAGAGGTGAAGCATGAATTGGTGAGAAGGGAGATGGGGAATGGGGTGGGTGAGCCAGGTCTGGGTGGGGGCCCAGAGCCCTCCTGGACCCACAGCCCTGCTCCAGCCCCACCAGCCTCAGCCACCGGGGTTTTCAGGAGTCAGAGGATAAATTGCAGAGCGGGAGAGGGGAGCAGAAACAGCAGCTTGATCACAGACCCCAGTAATCACTTCCTGAGCTGGAATCAAGAGGATATTCACCATTGAGGAGGTAAATAATCATACAGGTGAAAATGATGCTATGAAATGGTGCTGCAGGCTCAGCAACCACATTCCCCATTGTTACCGTTCAGTACCACCTCACAAACTCCATTTAAAGCATTCCTGCCAGCTCCCCACCCTGTTTTCCTGCCTGAGTGCAGATGCACCTCTGCCTGCTTCTGGCAGCACAGCACCAGCCCTGTGCAATGCCTGTGGAGCTGCCAGGGGGGGAACATGGATCAGATCATCTTCCTGGAAATCAGCACAACCCAGTGCTAAGATAAGGGCCATTGCTGGTCAGCACCCTCCAAGCCTGAACCAGGCAGAGAGCAGGGAATGGATTTAAAGAGGGAAGATGGAAAGGCTCCAGCAAACACTGCAGCACAAGACACTGGGAAAACGTAGCCAGAGCACCCCAATAGCATTTACAGCTCAGTTATGCAGAAAGATCCATGTGCATGCAGCCAAAAGATGGTCCCTGTCCCAAACTCCAGTAAGAGTCTGGTTAAAAAAGGAGGGAGACAAGAGGAACCATTCTGGAATTACTCAGATCTTTGAATCTGAAGAGAATGTGATGCTGAACAATGAAAAAACTCATATAGGAGCCTTATCTCTGCTGATTCTGAAAAATGAGTCATTAAGTTCTCCTTTGACTTTGTCCATAGATAGGGATTTGCTTGGGTTCATTTAATCATCTTTGTTGCCTGCTGGATGGAACAAGGAGCACCAACTCACCTTTCTGTAGATGTCACTGAGTTCATGGCCCCATGTGCTAGGAAGGTAAGGCACACAAAGAAAATATTATGTCTTCATTTGCTAAAAAATCAGATTCACACCAAAAAGTAATGAAAGTATCATGATTTGTTTACTGGTTCTCTTTTTAATAGAAAAAAAATAGTTACTTTAGTGAACTGTTTAAGATGTTTCTGATGAATAACAGACTTTTTGGGGAAATAGTGTGTCCCCTGATTAGATTTTAAGAGAAGGGTTATGGGTTTTTATGTTAACTGGTCCTTTTGCTCACTGCAGTCATGAGTTTAGACAGATCCCCACCAAAAACCAAACTCTGATCGAAAACAACACTCACCAAATATGGAGCAGAGCCAAGAATGCCTACAATTACAGGGCAGCAATATTCCTCTGTCCTGGGGTTCCTGTGCTGCCATACAAACAAAACACTTCAGATGGGGTAATTCAGATAATATTTCAGATAGAATAGCTAATAACAACTGTTTCAATTAGCCCTTGTCAAACATCACAGAACAAAGCACTATAACACCAAGACTGGTGCAGATGTTTTAAGATTTGTTCAAACAGGTTCAATCAACAGCTTTGTCCTGGCAGGAAATTCGAAGAGGAGAGGATAACTGGAACATTTATGCAGAGACACGTGAGCTTGCAACCATTAAATACAAACCTAGCAAAGAGCTCACTCGAAGGGTTACCACAGATTCAAACCAGAATTATTGCCAACTGAAAACAGCTCTTCAATGGTTTCTCTGTGCCTACTGAATGTCTGGCTTCAGCCCTTTTCTAAATATATTCCATGGCATCTTGGGAGAAATACCAGAAAGGCAAAAAGATCTTCAGTACTTGTACTCTTTCTTGTGAAAGGGCTGCTACCACCTCCAGCCCCCTTCTTAGATCTGCTACACAAAGTGGCTCTGCTGAGGGGGTTTGCATGGCAAAACTTCTTAAGGTGATGATGCCAGAGCATGAGTGCAGTGGGCATACCCTTGGCCTTCTCTTGGCAGCAAGAGAGAACAAGGTGCCTTCAGCTTTTGAAGTCTTCTTTTAAGCAGGTCAGTTCATCTGATCAGGGGCAGGCTGGCTACTCAGGAGTAGATTTTATAGGCAATTAAAATGGCTGAGAAAGAAAATTTAAACACCACGTTTAAGTTTAATTAATTGGTTTGCAATTATGCAGGGTATTTCATCCACAGTTCTGCCAGGATGGCACAGAGGGTGCCTTGGCAGAGCAGAGACAGACACGTGTGACCTCAGGAGTGCTCACACTGTCCCCACCAGTCCCCAGGGACTGCACTGGGACCCAGTCCTGCAGGACACAAACCTTGGGGAATTGCAGAAGGGTTCAAATCCTCAGCGTGGATCCTCCTTCTCATCTGGCAGCCTGAACACCACAGGTCATGCACAAGGGCTGTGCTGGGTCCTGCAGTCAGCTCAGACCTCAGCAATGCATCAAACCCCTCCACTGGCACGAGTCAGCCCAGGGGTGCCACCTGTGAAGGTGATGCCTGGAAGGTACCTTTGATCCAGAAGAGGTGCTGCAATGCAAAACGACCCCAAAAGTTCCACTGCACACCACTGCCCCAGTTCTGGGGATCACGGCTGCACCTACCTGGCTCCAGCTGTACTTTGCTGTTTCCCAGCCGTGGCTCAATACTTTGTGCTCCCTTCAAGGTGAGCCCTTCCTTCAAGTTTAATTGAAGGATTAAATTATTTTTGTTTTCGTGCTCACGTTAAAGGGAAGCTAATTTTACATGGCAATATGCCAGTTCAGGAAACCAATACGCAAATTCATAATTATTCATGCATAATTCAGGGTTATTTGCATACAGTAAGCAGGCCATCATCCTGATGAAGTGTCAAATGATATAAAGTGCTAATGAAAGAAAAGAGAATAGACAAGTAGAGATCATGAGATCAAGAGGGAGAGAAAGTGAGAGTGGAATATATCCTCTAATGAACTTTCAGAAGTCTCCCCAGACTATTGTGCATGACAAGAGACAGGAAAACACCTTTAAGCACAGCCCCAGGAGCCGCCTCCTCTCCTGCATTTCAGTCCCAAATCTTCCATCAAGCAAAGACACATTTTCAGTCTGGCCCAGGCTTTATCTGTGTGCCAATCAGATCATTCCGATCAAACCAGAAATTATTTCCTCTAAGATTGAGTAATCCAAAAGGCCCATCCATTGTCAGAGGTGCAGTGTTTCATTATTAAAGGGTTCCTTGGCTATCCCAGGAGGGTACCTACACTTTCATTATGTATTATCTATGGTGAGATTATTTTAATCATTTCAACACAACAGCAAACATTTCCCAGCCTCATTCAAGTCTCTCTTTCACTCTTATCCTGGGGTCTGTGAGGGAGGCAGAGTCCTCATTTCCAGCAACTGCAAAAATACTCTACATGACTAACAGTGCTTGTCTGCAACATGATATTCAGTGAGGAAGAAAAGGATAATGGATTCACATGCTGATACTCTGGCACTGGATTCATTCCATCATTTTACAGTGAGCGTTGCATCCACTGGAGAGACACAACTCTTACTGAAAGCATTCTCTTTGCAAGGAAAAACAATCAAAGACTTTTACTGAGAGTAAATTCTTTCTTTTTAGATATGCAGACTTCATTATTATTATCTTGAGCTTTAAAATGCAAGTATTTCAGAAAAGCATTACTAACTTTCAAGATTCACAACAAATCTGACTCCTTTTTAATGTGTTATATGTGAATAACATTTCTAGCAAACCACGGGTGTAAATAGTTACTATAGACATCTTAATAAAAACTTCTGAGAAAAATTACAAAGAATATGCTTTTAGAGGTTTTTTTCAATATTTGATTTTAAAAACTTGACTTTTTAATGATAACTGCTAGCGAAAAACTTGAGCAAGGAACAGTGCAAATGCAAATGAGAAAGGACAACTATCCTGATTTATGGTGTATTAACCTATTGCTTGGTGCACATTACAGTTGGCATAAAGTTAAATAAAGTGATGATGTGTTACTCCTGGTAGTAACTCCTGCTGGACTGAAGCCCAGCCAGACTGGTTTAGGCTCCCAGGGGCTACTGGAGTTTCTAGTACTTTTTGTGCACCTGCTATTGTGTGGTTTGTCATTGATTAGGTGTCATAAAAGCCCTCACTTTGCTGTCTGCTTCCAGTGAAGTGGAAATCAGTGGGATCTACCCAGACTTGCTATGGATTTATTATACTTCCACTGAACTGCAAACACACCTATTGTTAACAGAGGGGCAGTCACATTCTCACTAAATACAGGTACCAGAACGTTCATTATTTGGATTATTCTGTGGTTTGCTCATTTCTACCGTCACACCAAGAGCAGCAAGGTGGCTTTCAGAGGACAAAAGGAGAGACAGGCTTTCTTTGTGTGCATTCCTGTTTGTTTGCTTGCTTCTTAAGCAGATAATATTGCCTCTCCACAAAACCTATTTATAATCAAGACTTCAGTCTTGCTTTCCTCTTGGGTTTTTTTTTGGTTTTTTTTGGAGGGGGTGGGGGTTGTTGGGTTTTTTCCCCATGAATGGACTGCCAGGGGGAGCTGAGCCTGGGAGATAAATATATCAGCTGCAGTAACTCTTGAGCAGAGCTGAGGCTTGGCACAGCGCTCTCTTTCACGCCGCTGTATGCATGATAAAAAGGATTTTTTTTCTGGTGAAGATGCTTTAGGAGAAAATGTTCTAAGCACGGTGCACAGTGGAGAGAGAGGGAGAGAGACAAAGTCTGCAAAAGCAAGCAGGAGCACTTTGTGCCATAAGAAAAGATTTAAGCTTGTCAGAATGAAAGACAGGAATTTTCAAAGTGCATAATTTCCCGAGAATTACATGGGATGTGGGTGGCTTCAAGGCTACAGCTCCTGCTCTGCCACATATAGGTTTCAAGGTCAGAGTCTAATTTTATCCTGTGATATAACAGGCTGTGCTGGAAGCTGCTGAGACAAGTCTGAACGCCTGTCGCCCCAAGTGATTAGTGCCTCGCTTTCCTTGTTTCTCTGAAGCTGAGGACAGGGTGAGAACGGGGCAATTTGGGATCACTCCGTGACTTCCACGTCCACAAGTGACACGGTGGCAGCCAGAAACACCCCTCCAAGCTGCAGCACAGCTTCCCCTGCCAGCTTTTAAGGTGAGCTGAAGGTGCTGGAGGGGAAGGAACGAAAGCAGAAATTCCTGTGGTGGGCACAAGCTGTGGAAGATGCCGGTTTCTTTTTCCAGTTAACCCACAGCAGCCTGAGCTTGAAAATTCACCACTTCAGGGCAGGAAACAGAAGTGCAGGGCAAGGAGGGAACATCAGCAGTGATTCTGTGCTCATGAATTCAAGGGTCCATCTCAGATAAGCTTGGCATGAGCCCGGGAGAAGCACTGGGATGAAAGCTGACTTCAAGCAAACAACCAAAAAAAGGAAAGGATGGAAAAAGCAAATTAAAAGTCAATGAGACAGACCTTGAGGAAGCTGATAAGGATTAACACTTTTGATGCCTGTTCCTCACAGAGGAAAGGAGGGTTTGACAGGCTCACAGGGCTGAATGGTTGTGACGTCTGGAAACTGGTCCATCAGAGTTCCTGGGATGGGCTCCTGAGATGAGGGCAGGAAGAGAGCTACACCTAAGTGGTTCCTGCCTTGGAGCAAGCACAGGGCAAAATGACTTTCTGCATTTTCTGCCTGTCCTGCTATTCAGTCATTTCTTAATACCCACAGATTTCCCCTAATGTATCTATTGGCATCTGCAATGCATCCCAAAGAGGGAGGGACGGAGGGAAGGAGGGACGGAGGGAGGGAGGCAGGAAGGGAGGGAGGAAGGCAGGAAGGAAGGAAGGAAGGCTTCTTCCTTTTTACTTTTCCTATAAACAACATAGACCTACCAAAAATGAACACAATTTTTACAAGTTGGGTATTTTCCCCCCACAAAAATATACCTACAGATCACAGAAAATATTGCAGAGCCAATCACATCCCTGCAGCCCAGGGCCACTGCTCTGCCGTTATCAGACAGAAAATGTCAGGTTTTGCTGCCACCACAATGTTCCAGGGCCGGCTCAAATCGTGGAGAAAGAGAAAGGCAAATTCTGGCAGGTGGTCCCTTCCCAGTGAAGTGCATCCCATCAGGAGGGGTCTGCTGTGAGCACCCTCAGCTGCTTCTCAGCCTTGTGCTCACAGCCCCCACACTCACACAGGGCTTTTCATACAGTGCAAGCCCTGTCTGTGAGCTCACCTGTAGCACTGTGAAAGCTGTCTGCTAATGACAAGCTCAGAGACAGATTTTTCCTTGCCTAGGCAAGAGCACTGCCAATTCCACCCATTAAAAGTATTGACTGCCACAGGGTGACGTGTGGAGCGGTGAGACCACAGAGCTGCAAATTGTAAAAGACAAATTAAGTCCCCACTGACAGTTCTGAGCACCAGCACGAAGTTCCTGCCAGCAGAAGGCTTTGTAAGACTTTGCTGGATTGAAAACAAAAACAACACAGGGCAACAGTGACCTTTGGGCTAAGGAAGAGCCAAGGATGAAGGTCTTGCATCTGTGGGGGCCAGAGGAGGTGCAGGATGATGCTGTGGGAGCAGCAGTGGTGCTGAGATCTGTTCAGTCACCTCTCACTTCTGCAGCACAGATGACAGAGAGCAGCTCAGTTCTTTGGCCCTCACTGAGCAGACACCAGACCCCCAAGTTAGACACCCAGGGCCATTGCAAACTAAAGCATCTGGCAACGGTAAACCATAAATTTTCCTCTAAAATACTCTGTTAAAGCAACAAATTCACTATCTTCCCTACACAGCCTACATTTATTTTGCCTTGTACCTCGCCTTGTATTTAGCTGCATTAAAATCAGCTTATTCTGCACCATTCCAGTGCTGACTATAAAGTACACTGCTGCTGATTATAAATTCTTCATGATGTTATTTTCAAAGTAGGAGAGATCCACAAGGTTGGGAGAGACTCTCCTACAATCCTTTTGCCTTAATCAATCAAGCTTTCTATAAACCTGTTATAAACCTGTTATGAAGAAAACAATCAGAAAACCAGTATCAGATTTGTCTGACAAGGTTACCTTGCCCTCCTTTAAAATTTTATTTGTTATGAAGTAGGATTTAAAATAAAAATGTCTTCAAGGTATCTTCACCCTTAGCAGATGGCAGAAGTCACAAGCTGTAATTAGAAAATCAATAGTGGTCTCATCATTTATTGCCTTCCACATCAGTGCTGGAGAGAAAAAGAGGGGGGTCTGATTGTTGGTGATGAGGGTACCTGTTTTCCAGTTGGATGCTCCTTGTCCCTGGCCTCCACAGAGAACGGTCACATCCCACTTGAGTGGTTTTGGAAGCCTCTGAAGTGCTCAGTTGTTTCCAGGACCAAAGAAAGGGGAAGATGTGTCACTTTGCCTGCTAATAACTCCCCAGTTGCTTTTCTTTAATGCCTTTGGAGCTGAGTCATGAAGATTGGCAGGGAAAGGGTCACAAGCAGTGGGATTGTGCCTTTTGCATCCCCGAGTTTCCAGGCTCAGCCCAGAACCTCCCTAACACTAAGGGGAGTGTGTGCAGAAACCCTGCACTCCAAGGAATGCTCCATGTGCATATTGGTCACACCAATCTTAATTACATTGTTCTTTCTTTTTTCTCTCCCAGACTCCCAGACTTATGCAGGACATGCTGCAGAGCTGGTCCATGATTCACACATTTAGAAGGAGCTCTATTCATAAACCACAAGGATAAGGTTTATGCTCCAGGCCTGCTTCCTAGAGTATCCTGTCTTTAGTAGCAACACGGACAGCTCAGGAATGAGCAGCACCTTGCCAAGATTTTCAGCACGGGCTGAGACCAGCTGGCCTGGCTCAAAAAGGATGCAGAAGTGCCCAGAGCAGCAGCTGCACCTTGGCTGCAGCTGCCCCGAGCTACAGGCTCCAGCATCTCCTCTTTTTGCAACCTGTGGGCAGGACCTCAGTGCACTGCAGGCTGGAGAGGTGGGAAATCAGTGCAGAAAAGGGCACCAGCTAGCAAACAGAGCATCCCATAAGTAACGAGGCAAGTGGTGCAGGGGTGCAGCCAGCAGTCATTCAGGAGCGATTCTGGAAACATCCCACAGAGTAGATAATGCCAGGGAAGAGCATTTTCCTTTAATGGCCCCTTCATTTCTCTTTTATTGCAGCTGAAGCACGCAGTAAAAGGAAAAACATTTGAAGCCATAAACAACCACAAAGAAACAGCATGGCATCTTCTGAAATACGCTGCAGGATTGGCCACAGGCAGTTTTAGGAGGGAGCAGAGTGGTGGCACAAAGGAATAGCACTGATGTTCTCATGCTGGAGGAAATCTCATCCTCCCCTGGGATGTCTGAATGAAAATCCCACACTGTACTCCTCATCACCTGTTCTGCTCTGGGAGACTTGCCTGCAGGCTCCATGGGCATCATTCCTGAGGGATCATGGTGTTCCCTGGGGGAGCAGAGGTGGTGGACAGACACAGGGCCTGCAGTGGGACAGTCCTGCAGCAGCACCACGTGTTGCAGATCCTAGAGATGTGCCAAGAGGAGATGAGCCAAGACAAGGTTTGTGCCACTGCACTGCAGCACAAGGAATCCAACCAGCAGAATTCCACCCCCGTGGACAGGAACAATGCAGAAATGTCAGAGCATCCCAAACTGAACTGCGCCTCACTGGCAAAATC
Organism: Orthonyx spaldingii; assembly: GCA_013397795.1. Lineage (NCBI taxonomy): Eukaryota > Metazoa > Chordata > Aves > Passeriformes > Orthonychidae > Orthonyx > Orthonyx spaldingii. Next base: position 5,264,781 of record VZTJ01000523.1, read on the forward strand.
TTGACCCTGTGTCTGAAATACCAAGGAAAGAAGATTTTTTTAGGAACTAATAAGGTACCAAACTCCCACAGTGTGCAGGATGATACAGAGCCCACCTCAGGGGTACCTGCTGCAAGCAGGACCTGAAGCAAAGCTGCAGGATGAGAGCAGTCTGTGCTGCAGGTACTACAGGACAGCATCACTCAATGGGACCAGCAAGTTCCAAAAGTGAAAGGTTTCAGATGAGACTCTCAGTTTCAGAAAGAGTCCATGCTGAGCTCACTTGCTACTTGCAAAACCTCATTTCTAGCAAAGCCACAATACGCAATTTCTCTGCCAGCACACGAAGAACTCTGCTGCAGGTGAGGCACACCTGTGGTTTAAAGCTCCAGCACATGCACCTTCTGAACAGATCATAAAAATTGCATAGCCAGGAAAAGCTTTTGATTTGGGGAAATTAAGGTCTGGCTCTGCTGTGCTAATGAGCAGTCATTATTTGAAGCATCAAAGCCAAAGGAGGGAGATCCTGGAGCAGGGTGAAAACACCAAGAGGTGTCAGGGAGAAGCAGGATTACCTTCCCTTCAGAGTCAGGGTACTCTCACACCCAGGCTGCCACAGCATATCCTGCAAAGCAGCTGAAATGAGAGTTACCATTCAAGGTAATGAGGAAGTGGATGAGCTGGAGATGGAACAGCTACAATCCAGCATTTCCTATTCCCTGGCTCAGCTGTGCCTTGAGCAGGGGATCTCATCAGCTCCAGGCAGTGGGAGAGGCTACAACTGGCAGGACTGAGTATGGGGGTTTGATTGGGGTCACCCTGGGGCTGTGAATTTTGATCTTCTCCTACCTTTCATCTATTCTGTGTAGGCTTTTCCTGCTACATTTTCACCTTTCAGCAGCACTCTCAACAACGGGCAAGTATCTGATACCCAAAAGTCCTTCTCCTTCCTACTCTTTTCTGAGAGAGCCCATCCACCTGCATTATTAAAACCTACTGATTTTTAAAAGAGCTTTATAAATCCAAGAAGGGAGCAAACAATGCAATTAGCAAGCAAATTACACATTGCATCATGATGAGGAATGAATAGGAGAGGGGTAACTTGTTGAGATCTATCTGCAAATAAGTCTCCCATTGAAGCAGGCTACATAACCTCTCAGAAACATATTACATCTGCATGAGTCACCACTGGCTTGAAAGCTGCAAAAAAAAGGTAAGAGTTCACTGAATTCTGATTGGCAACAAACATGTGATCAGCCTCAGAACTAGTGTAACAACTACACATATGTAAACAGTGCTGCTTTCCTATAAAGTGTGTAGAAAGATGTTAAATAACACCTACTGCTGGTTTTAATTTAGCTGGATGCTGTAAAATAACACCAAAGTAGGAAAAAACCCACAGAACACCAAACAATCCAAAATACCAGTTTCCAGTGCCCAAGAGCCAGTAACCAAGGCCATGAAACAGGTCAATAATCACATTTCGTGTAGACGTGCATTACGCCGCTGGTTTTCCAGCCAGCGCCACCTAATTGAACTAAAATTATTCACTCTGCATATCTAATTAGAAGGCACAATCTCGAGGCTGTGATACAATCACTCACTCAGCATCAGGCTTTTATACGAGACTCAGCAGATGACGCTCACTTGTGCAGGGAGGGCATGGAGGAAATGCCGGTGCTGGACCCGCGGCTCTGGTTTGCAGCAGACATTACTGTTTATGACGGCCTCGATCTTTTTGTTGTGAATTTACAGACCCTACTGCTGTGCACAGGCATCCCACACTAAATCTATCAGAAAACATTACCCACTATAGCTCTTGGCAACACCAACTCCGCTGTGTCGAGCAGCCAAAACAGGGCTCTACACGAGGAGAACAACTCGGATCATATGTTTTGCTAATTATGCATAAGAAGAAGGCGTAAACAAGCTCCATTAAGATTATTATGCATGAGTTCATGTTTTTGCTCAATTCACAAATTACCTATAACTGCTTTTCTCAGATAAATAAGGTTGGAATGATACAGCTGACATTTTGTGCCAGAGACTATGACTTCACTGCAGCTTTCAGAGAAATTGCCCTGAGATTTACGGTCTTACCATGACCCTGGTATTGTCTGATGAGACTTGATTATCATCCTAGTCTGGTGGCTGAAAAGAGTCCTTTTCTTGATCCAGATGACTCAGAGCAGAAGCAATGTGCCTCTGAACTGAATCTGAGTCTGAAAGAAACTGTCCCAGCTGTGTATGAGCATGGATAGCCCTGTTCTGTCTAGGAGGAAAGCTGTGTCAATAGGAGGAACATATAGGATACCTTTCTTTTCTGATTCAAGTCAACCTTATACAAACTGGGAATGCTAAAATAGACAACACTACAGAAGGCATTGATACAGCATATTCCCTGATCACACCAAGTTCATGATGCTCCTGCAGAAAGATGCACGGAGAGTCTGGGGGATCAGGACACAAAAAAAAAAAATAGGTTTCCTGCAAGCATCATCTCCACATCCTGGACAAACACAGCTCCAAATGTATAAAGCCATGGCCTCTCCCTAGGTCCTAGATCACAATGAGCATGTTGCTTGGCAATATAATTCCCTTTTTAAAGCCCTCGATTCCCCAGCACTTCTGGCTTCACTCCTAACTGCATGCCCACTTGGGATTTCCTGTTGAAAAACGCTGGGAAGCAACTGCACTCAATTTCTCAGTCCCTTTGTACTTCTTAACAGTGCATAATCAGATCAGGGCAGACTTGTGACTTTTTAGATTAACCCTAACATTATTTTGATGCTATTTTCTTCTGGATGGTTAGATAACAGGAATGCCTTTCTAACCCTGTGTTTCACCGCTAATTGCTTCAGTTGCACCCACTGAGCACTGGCCCACTGTCCAACACTGGAAAGAACAAATTTGTTATGAAGAGATTGCCTGTTTTTCTATAGTATCTCCTAGCAGAGATAGAAGGAAAATACCTCCCTGAGAGGAGAGTAAAGTAGGACAAATCTGTCGTTTCAGCCAGCGCTGCAGACGTCTTTGCTGGAGGAGAGCAGTGATCAGCTTCATCCCTTGGCTGGGCTGTACACAAGCAGGAAGTCTTATCTAACATTTCTTAGATTTATAAATCCCTGAATGACCTTCATGGATCTCTTTAAAACAGTTTTGAAGCACTGCCAGGTTCACCAGCCTTGCATCATTTCCAAAGTAATGCTGAGAGCCTTTGCTTAAATCGGTACCTGAAGGGCTTTAAAAAGGTAATTTAAGGATTTCTGCAGAAATCCCATCTGTCTTTCAGAAGTTGCCATTATGAGGGGCACAACTGCTGTAACACTGAGGGCCCAGTGGACTGGGGGGCAGAGTAAAGTCTAGAGGATCCCAACAAGGCCTGGGTTTTAACCCAAAATTAACCCACACGTCCACGAGCTGCCGCTACCATCGAGTCAGAGCAGGCGTGTCCTTTCCTATGGATGTGTTCAGGCATTCAGCTTCCAAATCCAGCTTAATCAGGGGCTCCTGCTTGTGCAAAACTGTGCCCAGACCACAAATACAAGATTTGCCAGTGGCATCGTGTTCTCCTTGACTATGACATTCATAGCCTTTAACTACAGGTATTTTAGAATTATATTAATGTCTCCTGTATTATGTAAGGCAGATTAGAGTTCTATTCCATTTAATCTTGCTCATCCATCATTTATTTAACTTCGCATATTGTCATTCAAAGCAAGTATTTTGAAATCAAAGCTCCATTACACCTATTCAATTATCTGTTGTTCTGGGTAACTGTTATCACTGGGTGCAATAGTTTTTATCAACTGAAATAGAACATTACGAAAATAAAAAAAATATGATTGTTAACCTTGGAGCATCCCCAGGCCCTCATTTAAAAGCAGCTCAGGCATTAATCCTACAACTTATAAATAAATGATTATTAAAAAAAGACTGGGAAAAGTTGTAGAAACAGACAACTAAGCAATGTCTTCCATCATTGACTTTGCTTTTTTAAGCAGGTAGGTCTTTTTTTCCATGCAGCACACAGAAAGGCTTTGATGTTTTATGTAATGCTGTCTCTCACTGAAAGGCAACTTGAAGTTCAGTACAAAATTCAGACTGCACAGAGAGCCCAGCTTCACAGTTCCTGCTCTCCTATTTGTGAAATGCTTTATACTTGAGGGTATTTATACTGCTTGAAAACTATGTTCAGAAGAGACATATTGTGGTGACTCTGTCTTAATCACTTTGTAATTAGATGTGCATTTAGTAACTTCAAAGTAAGGGGAAATATTAGTCTATTTCTATACTATTCTTACTCTATGTCATGCTTGTAAAAACTTCAAAGTGTCTAAAAAACCAGTCTGATTTCATACATAATTAGGTATGGAACTGATACTTCCAAACAACAGCCTGAAACAATAGCAACCCACTTTCCAGCACTTGGCAAGAAACAAATTGAGACAGAGACAACAGCAAGAATAGCTGATACCTGAAATCACCTCCCTGCTGTCTGGAGTGAGGAAGCTTGGGATCAGACAACCGACGTGGTCTGTATGTCTTCAGATTTCTCATTTGTGCCAGGAAGTTATCTAGGAAATCTTATAGACTGAAATATATAATTGGTCAGAGATAGGTGGCCAGATCCAGAAACATGCCTGAAACAGGGAGTTGCAGAAAAGTAAAAGGCTCTAAGGGAAGATGCCCAGCTCTCCAGAGGCCAAAGATACCTGGTACAGCATCACATAAAGTAGCCAGTAACAAGGCAAAATTGCAAGACTGACTGTGAAATTCCACGATGCTTCCATACACTTGTGAGCTTTGTCCGGGGAGAAGTTTAATCCAGGCTTCCCTGTAATCCTTTTCCTATTGCTGACCAACACCACCTCTCCTAAATAGCCCAAACCCCTCTTCATGGACAGCAAGGCTTGCACAACACAGTCTGCCATCCCCTCAGCAGTTCTCTGGTGCAGGAATCAGTGCAAACTCCTGTTAAGGCATTTCTTTTTCTGTTGTTCCTCTTCCACAGTGCAGAGAACCAAAAAATACCCTGGAAGAGATGCACATGCGAGATTAGATGACTTACAGGCAGCATGAACAACAGATGTACGTGGGTATTGAGTACCTTTCTTGCTCCAAGTCATTACTGCAGGCTACAGTGAAGAAGCTGCAGTCTCCCAAACACCTTCAGGCACATCTCATTGGCCTCCAGCCAGATCATCCCACAAGAATCCTTTCAATCACACGATCCTATAAAAACCAATTTGGTTTCATGATGGTGATGAATCTATTCTCTGACTAACCTTATTATTTGCTTGCTTGCTTTGTGAAGAGCCAGATCAGACAGCTTCAGATTTATCCATACATTTTCAGTGTTTTGTTAATCACCCTATTGCTTTATCGATGTTCCCATATTGGGCAATCACCTCCATCTGAAGAACACTTGCTAATTGTCAATACTGGGGAGGCTGGACACTTGAGATAAGTCTGATTAGGGGAACAGCATTTCTGTTGTTCTGTCAGAATGTAATGATGAGCTGTAAAACAACAGGATAAATGCAAGTGGAACACAAAATAAAAGGCTGTGTGTTTTCATCCATGGGAAATCATATCTGACCAATACCTGACCATGATTCCTTATAAGAAAACTTCCTTGTTGTACTGGGGAAACACACATTTGTCCTCACCTATCCAGAGCATGGCAGTCAGTGAATCTCCTTAAGTGAATTACTGCTTGAAGGTGGAGTGGCTGGGAATTAAGAGCAGGAACCAGTTCCATTGGTATTACCAGTAGGCTGTGCTGAAATGAGACTTTTCAGAGCAAGGGCATTATCAGGGATGACAATCCAGTTCATGGTTGCCATGAAGGATCCTGGTCCGTGAAGCAGCTGTGGTGTTCAAGGAACATGCCAGGCTCATATTCAAGGCAAGAGCTGTCTTACAGAGGGAGACATAACACCAAACCTGTGTAAAACTGCACTGTATTACCAGGCTTTTCTTTTTCTTTTTCTAAAACCTTGAAATGGTCAGGCTGAGAGTCAGAGAAAAGGTGGTGACATCAGAGGAGCTGGTACAGATAAAGCAGAGAATGCCTTGCTAAGAGGCACAGCTTGGCTCAGCTCTGCTCCACATCAAGCGGGAGATCACTGACCCTGGCCCACGTGAAGGAAGAATAAAAAATATACTTCAGCTCCTGAAGGCTCAAGATCTGGGATCAAATTGCAATCAACAGTGCAATTTGAATCTAATTCCAAGACTTTTGAAGTCTGCTGCAGTGAAATAGTTTATAATGAAGCAATTTCTACCACCACGCTGAAGAGGAGAGATGTATGGGCGAGGAACAAATCAAAAGCCACTCTACCAGAACCATCGCTCTTGAAGAGCCATCAGAATTGCTGCTGAAGTGTCTTCAGCGCACATGACTTTGCATTCAATCACTGCCCAGGCTGATGCCAGCCCTGCACAGCTCAGTGTATTGCTGCTGTTGGGGCTGAGCCTGGGGCTCAGGTGACTTTTGAACTTCTCTGTGCAGGACAAGGAGTCTGAGATGCTCTCATTTGCCTCCCAGAAACACTTCACCTCTAAATAATCAAGCAGTGGAGGAAAAAGGAAAATGCCAGATGCTGAAGCCTATGTCTTCAAGGGCTCTCTCTCACAGGGTGCACCAAAAAGGCTAAAAAGAGCTTAGTCCACACAGGGCTGACAGCAACTCCTGCCCCAAGCCAGGAGCCCCTGCAGTGACCTGCCTGTGGCCACCAAATCCTTGGAAGTTTGCAGGATCTCCTCAGCTCAGCTGGGATGGGTGAGCAGGAGCAGTGGCACAGCCAGGACAGGCACTTGGGGCTGAAGCAGGTCCTGCCCTGGTGCCAGGAAGGCTCAGCCGGGGCAGCTTCTGGACCAGAGCACCACGGTGAGACAGGGTTAGCAGTCACCCTAATGAGCTGCCTATTACAGGAGCAAACCTCGTTAGTTTTAATGCTCTCCCCTTCGTGCTGGAGTCACTGTGCTCCCACACTCCAGTCACCTGCCAGTGACCTCTGAGACAAACAGCAGCTCATTTCTGAGGCAGCAGCACCTCTGTAGCCCTGTGAGCTCCGGGCTGGGGGATCAAAGCTTGGACAGGAGCTCCCTGACATGCAGATGCAGCGTGGGGGATGCAGACACCCCGCTCACTGCCACTGCAGGGCTTCCCCAGAGCAGGATTAGTGCCTGGCTGAGGGGAGGTGATGGTTTTGCATCCAAACCATCCCAATAATCCCTCTGCAACTTCAAGGTGAGCTGAAGGACCTGAGCAGGATCCCAAACTGCAGCAAGCTGAGGCACAGACACTCCTGGGTTCTTCCAAGGGCAGGCAGAGCCTTCCAGCCTCTCTCACCTGGTAGAGAACATCTGCTCATCAGAAACTGCAGTTTCCACAGAGAAAAAGAAGAAAAACAGGTGGCATTTTTCACTCTTGCCCACTGAATTTTTAAGCTGAAAACACCACAATTTTCAAAGCAGGCCAAAAAGAAAAACAATTACAAGACAAGGCATAAACAGAAATTAATAGAAGTATTTCCATAGGATTTTTTAAGCATGAAAACCTTTTTATAAAATTCTATGGAAAGATTACTGCTATTTTGGATCAGCTGTGGAGTCAGCATTGAGCAACAGATTTTGCCGTGCATCCGCTCCTCTGGAAACATTCCCAGGATAGAAAGCAAAACGACCAGAACTTCTCAGCACACTCAATTTGCTAATTTTGTCCAAGGAAATCTACCCTCCAAACGGATCCCTTCATGTCTTAGACAGAGCAGTCCCAAGGAAGAGCAGCAGCGCTGCAGACACTGTGGTCACCCATCTGCCCTTTCTGAGGCTGCACTGCAGTGTTTGCACAACTCACTGCACACACAATCCAGAGCCTTTCCCTTGCCAAATACACATTTTTATCCATTTTAATGCTGATCCTCCCTGCAGCCCCTAGGCAGTAATGAGTGGCTGAAACCCAGGCAGGAAGGCAGCAACAGAGCCACTCTCAAGGTGTTGGGGAGCACTGAAGCTCCCAGAGAGCACTGGTGGGAGGTGAACTCCTCCTTGGAACAAGAGTGGAGACAAACTCGGGGAAGTTCCTGCTGCCCAGATGTGTTCAGCATTGCAGGCAGCTGTGCTGAACTGGGGCTATCCTGAAAGAAAATCCAGCAGATAGCATGGAGAACGAGACCCTGGAGAGAGGGTGGAACAAACTGTATGGCTATGGATGCTGACTAATGAACACAGATTCATTATCTAACTAATGTTCAACAGTGTTAAAGCACAAGGCCTGTCCCATTCCACAGTCCAGAGGCAGCAGCATCTCCCCTCAGACCCTGCAGCACCCAGGTGCACACATAAAGGCTTTTCTTCAAAGGAATTACCAGCAAAGTCAGCAACCTCTACCATGCAGATGGAATAATACTGTTAAATAACAATTTTAAATAGTGGAACTAATGTGATTTAACCACAGGTTTGGGTTTTCCCCCTCCTCTGGATAAAGCCAGTATTTATTTATTAACAAAGGCCCTCATTGCAATTGGGATTAACCTCCTGCTTTGCACTGCTGGGAGCTGAACAGGCACAGGGAACATGGGTCCAGCACAGGGAACCCATGCCCAAGGAATCCAGGGTTTTGTGTAAGCTGTGGGGACTGAAAGCATTACCAAAATGGCACTGCTGGTCACAAGGAGGAAAACAGCATCCATGGTGTCCGTGGGTGATGCTGGAGAGGTGCTGTCAGCTGCAGTTTCACCCCAGGCTGGTGCTGCATCTTCTGGCTGAAGATGAGATGCTCCCCTGAGCAGGGCATTTGTCCCGAGAAGCTCCTGCAGGCTCCTCTTCACTCACACATTCACCCACAGTTTTTGTCTGTACCATGGTTAAGAACAACTGCACTACTAAGACATCATCACATCATCCACATGCAGAAGTGAACACAGGGGAGAGAGCAACTTCCAAAACCATTGCAGATTTTGGGCATAAAAACGCTTTTGGGGATAGAGAAAATCAGTATATAGAGACAAATCTCCCCAACTGTTAAGAAGTTTATTTCCTGACAACATGCATACAGCAGAGCAGCACTCACTCCTAGTAATTCCAGTTAAATCGATGGAAACACCCAGAAAATAATTTAATCTCAAGAGTTAGTTCATATGCAGCCAGACAGGATGAGTGACAGTGTGGTTCCACACTTGGTTGGTTGGTTGGATTTTAACAAATGCATTATCTGGAGTTGAGCAATCATCCACCACCTGGACTCTTAGTAGAGTATAAATGGATTTTTGGTCCAACCCTAAATCTGCTCAGGACAGAAGCACCATTTTTACTGATTTTGGAAGCTGTTGGTCAGGGCTTATCTCCCAGAGGCTGTGCTGCCCCAGGCACAGGCACAGGGATTGGGATTTGGAGTGGGTCCATTCACCAGCCTGGGTGAAAGCCAGCACCCACCAATCTCAGCTATCACTCTGCAGGACAGGAGCTCCACTTCAAAGCCCAGTTGATTAAGGATACTTTTATGTTTTTGTATTTTTGCCAAAATTAACTCTGTAAAGTGTCGATGCGGCAGCAGAGCTCTGCAAAGCAGGATATTTGTAAGGCTGTTTTAGAGATTTTAAAAATGGGGAAAGTGAGTTTTAAAAATGGAGCTTCAGATGAGAACTTTAAAGCCAATTTGCCAGCTAAATAGTGCAAGGAGAAAAAGCACAATTAAAAATAAAGTTATCAGGCTTTTAATACTACATTTACCAGACAAGCTAAATATAGCAACATTTAACTAAAGCATTGTCTTTAGCAGGTTTCGGTTTCAACAATTCATTTGCTGTTTAACATCTACATGAAATCACCCAGCACCTTGATTTTTGGAAACAAAGACAAATAGTGAATTTTCATCTGTTTAAAGAAACCCAAATCACAGTGGGCTAGACATAGAAAAGGAGAGCGATAACGGAGAATGGTGTAAAACCTAATTAAAGACCTTTGGCTGCCGCAGATTTGAAAACCAATTTAAAATCTCTTTTTGCCTAGGAAAGTCCCAGACGAAATTCCTAAATCTTAATTTGCTTCTGTCCTTATCTGCACTGTGACAGGTCTCTGAAGCCACCTCAGCCACGGCAGGAAGATAAGAGAGCAGTGAGCAGAGGCACGAGGGGTCTGCCTCCCTCTCCACAGGCAGAGCTGCCGGGACGGGATCTGTAATTACAGAGCACCATCAGATGCTCCATTAGAGAGAGGGCTTTTAAAGCCCCGTTTAAAACCTGAGCCAGCCAAGGACAGCCCTGGTGGAGGATGAAGGATGATGCTCAACCCAGGCCATGCCTAGAACCCACCTACTCCTGCCAGCACTTCCAGCTGCTCCCAGCTCGGGCTGTCTCCTGTCCTGCTGCACGGGGTAGTGCCTTGGCACTTTACCAGACACTTGACACCATTTTGTTTTATTGCTGTAGGGAATTATCAAGGAGAGAAGCTGGGAACACTCAGAAAGACTTTTTTGAGGTTTATATTTAATTTAAATATCTAATTTAAATCCTCAGCAGCCTTTCCTTTTTATAAAATTAAGACTTGATTCCTTCCTTGCTGCTTGAATGAATTCATATCTATGGTCAGCCAGAGAAGATGAAATTGGAAATTACAATTCTGGGGTGTCATACTGCATATGAGTAATTAGAACCATGGATTTTGACATCGATTTATTTTCTTTATTACTGCTTTTTATTTTCTATGACAATACCACTGTGACCTGAGCTTTGAGATTCACAACCACAGCAAGTGCAGAGACCAGAGGGAAGCAGAGTGAAGCAGAGGGAAGCAGAGGGAAGCAGAGGGAAGCAGAGGGAAGCAGAGGGAAGCGGAGGGAAGCAGAGGGCTCGGCTCTGCTCCCAGTTCCAGCACTGGGAAGATGCAGCCTGCCCACTGTGTGCCCACAGTAGTTGTCCTCCCTCTTATTGCCAACACACAGATCAGAAATCCCACACCATTGAGACTCTTCAAAGCAAAATTTAGGAGCTGGTGCCACACCAGAGAGGGAGCATCCGAGGGCAGAGGATGTGCCCATCACCTGAGACATTCCCGGAAAGATATCAAAGAACCTTTTCTCCTGCACATCTTTCCCTTTTGTTGAATGCTCCCTTTCTCCTGTTACTGCTCTCCTTTTCCCTTCACGTTTTTAGATCTCTTAACATATTCTGTGTTTTGCTTCCCACCAAGGCAGGCTCAGTCTCGCCTCCCGCTGCGGAGCCGCACAGCCGGGTCAGCTCTCCCTGCTGCAGGCAGCAGGCGACCCTGCTCACACCATCCCTCGCACAAGCTCTGCTCTTCTCACCTGAAGAGGGAGAGTTAAAATTATCTTAGCAACACCCTGCACAATGATGGATGACTGATCACTGCACTTTCCCCCCAGAGATCCCACAGGCATTGCTTGAGCTGGCAGCTTGCTGGGATTTTCGTGTTTTAATGTGTACCCACGAGCTTCCGGAAGAGCAGCTGGGGCAGTGCAGGTCCTTTCATCATTTTTCCTTCTGAAGTCCCAGGCTCCATCCAAGTCAGCAGCTGCAGAGGAGCAGCCTGTGCCTGTGCAGACACAAAGAAATATCGTAGTGCTGGTATTTACCAATTGCTTAGCAGTGGCAGGTCTTTAAGCAAAAGGATCACCGGAGCCCCGGAGCAATTACATAAAGCAAACTCTCACCTTGAGAACATATTGACATTGTTTAAAACTCATGCTCCCTGTGCCTTTGCTCCCTTTGCTTGTGCCCCTCACGAGTGCAGCTGTGGTGGATTGCTGCCTTGAGTCTGCCACACCAGTGGTTTCCACATCCCACTCTCTCCCAGAGCTGGGACTCTTGCTCCCCATGGACAGGGATGGATGCTTTAATTGCAGCCTCTTCCTCCAGGACTGGGGTGTCAGAGGAACAGAGCTGTTCCTCCCAGGGCCAGCTGGGATCCTGAGGCCTCACTCTCTGGGCCGTGGAGCTCCAGGGCTCTGAGGGTCCCTCTGCTGCGGGTGGATGCGCTCATCAGCGCTCAGCATTTGCCACCAGCCCTCAGGGACCATTTCCATGACCGAGGGTGATGAGTCGTCTGATCAGCTTGTGCACCACGCCAGCGAGTTCTGCTGCAGCGGTCCTGACATGAAAAAAGGCAGCTTTAATTTGGGGGAGGGAGCTCTAATCCTGCTGGAGGAGAAAAGCCATCAGGAGTTCATTTAGTGCAGTTCCATGGGAGCGCTGTGTGTTGGCCCTCACGCCCTCAGATGCTTACTGAGAAGCAACTCCAATTGGGAATTAACCCATTTTGCAGTTACTGCTAAACCTCTGGGTTTAATTATTTTTAAGGAAGAATTTTAATCCCCGTTCCTAGTTGTTTTTCCCAGAGATCTCTTGGCCTTAAAGCAGGTTCATTTCCACAATGGCAGTTTCAGAACCTTCTCTGAGATAGGCTGGATCCTGAGCTCAAGGCACTCCAGGCCATCAGACACATCCAGGTATTCCAAAATCATCCAAAGCCTCAAGGGCTCCTTACACACAAAAATAGCCTTTGATTTTGCCCCTCCCTCCCCCACTGGTACAGCCAAAATTTATTTTCCTTTATGCCAAGCCTTTATTCCTGAACAACAGACTGCCCAGAGAGAAGGATAGAGAGGAGCTGTCTAGAGGTTTGTGTATTGTAAGGTCACAGCAGGCCTTTCTTGACCTAAGTCACTAATAGCATGGCTAGACACACTAAATGACATAAAAGTCAAGAGCGGACAATTAAATATAATTTCAAAGTGATAGTTATCCTGCTTGGGAAGGCCACTGGATTTACAATGTCTAATCCTTGGCAAAATGTCTGTGTATTAAATAGCAATATTTAATTCAACCACGTATCCTCTCGGTGACCTCATTAGTCTATCCCCTCGCTGAAAATACTCTTGCTTTGTTCCTGGGAATACAGCGATTCTCATTAGCAAATCATGGCTGCTCTTACTTAACACAACAGCACAGACTAATGTACATGAAAAATGCATCAAAGAATCTAAACGATGGCTTTCTGCCTTTCTGAGGGGCAGAAACAGAGCAATCAGCTATTTTCTTGTGAGAATACAAAAGAACCACCAGACCACTGCACGCAAAACTCAGCAATAACCTTGTGCAGGTATAAATCAGCCACTGCCCCTCCCTGTGCTCAGACCGTGCATCATACCCACACCCCTTTATTCCCTTCATGGCACCTCTTGGAGATCCCTGACAGGGGCTGCACCGACCTGGCAGGGTTGTGCCAGCTGGAATCACCACCTCACCGAAGAGCTCTATGCCTGTGCCAGGCCCAGTTCTTGTTTAAGTCACAGCTTTCCAATGTCTCTTCATCACAAGACGCTGGCCCTGAATTACAGGCAGTTTCTTGTTGAATTTCTCCACACAGTCACATCACTCCTGCAGAAGTTCTCCAGCCTGTGAGATGCAGCATGAGCCCTGCACTGCCCTTCCACATAAAGGCTCAATTTGCTAAGAAAATGTGTTTACAGAAGTGCTAAAGCAAACAACTGGGAGTTCCTGTGGGCGTGCTGGTCACAGGGCTGGTCAGGATCTCCCTTTCTCCCTCTCTGTCCATCACCTAGCACAACAGGACAGCTCAGCGAGGAGCAGCTGGCAACACCAGAGGCAGCCCAAAATTGCTGGATCCAGCCCCTCTCACAGCTGGAAGCAGAGGCTGCAGGTGAGATTCTCCCCTGTCTGGGGAAAGCTGTGCCCCAGAGGGGAGTGAAGCTCTCAGGTACCAGCAGCTTGGCCAAAGGGCATTTAAAGACCTGAGTGCTTCCCCGGCCTCCACCATCCCTGAGCAGCAAAACTCTAAGATCCTTCCAGACAGGCTGAAAGATAAGCAGTATTTTTCCTAACAATTTTTTAAAATTACTGTAGCTTTCATAAAACTCATTTTACCTATAATTTTATCAAATTGTTTTAGTGAAAACTGCTAGCTCCCTGCTTGGTGATGGCCACAACCAAAACTTGTTCATATGCCTATAATAATGCTGGCAACATGCTCCAGATTCGTTTTCTAAGCATAAAATTATTTGAAATAACTTTCCATCAAGACATATAAATCTGATCTGTGACCCAAACACAAACATTTCACCTGGTTCCACATAATTCACTGGAGCTGAAAGGAAAATGGACCTTAAATGAACTTAAACCATAGCATCTGAGTATTTAGCATCTGAGTATTTCCATCTTCTTCAGTTGAGGAAAACCAGTTCCCCTGCTACATCCTCCCTGTTCATCACTTTTTCCAGCTGAGAACACACAATTATTGGTGATGGAAACTCTAAGAAGTAAATAAAATTAGTTCTAATTAGTAACCAAAGTAACTTTTACTGAATAAGTAAACTGTAAATTTATCCTGTGTGCCTACAGGACACATTTTCTCTTGTATTGTCTGTGATCATATCACCAGAGTCCTGCTACTGGGCAAACCTGGTAAATGAAGCACAGAAATATCAGGCATTCTGCAAGGTGTGAACAGGACAAATGCTGCTGGTGTTGGTTGGTGGGGTTGTACTGTTTGCAAGAACAAGTTGCTACTGAACTGCTGTGCCCCTTTCCAGTGTCTTAATGGTGGAAAAATGGTAAAGCATTTGCTACAGGCCCCAAGAAGGAAAAAGGATGAAACTGCTTTAGATTTGCCACTGTGGTGCACATCTTTACAACCAAATGTTCATGTATAAACCATCATCCATTAGCTATGATGAAACATGCACTAAAAATAATTTTTAAAAGGAACATTCAGTTGCTATTTACCCATTCAAATTTTTTTTTAGCCATTCAAGATGGTTTGATTTTTCTGTCCCTTTTTAAAAACAATTCATCCCACTCCACCTTGACATCTTGTTTACAATTTGTTTCTAGCCACAGAGAGCTGACAGATGTGATGTGATGTGATTAGCAAGACAAGACAGCCTAAATACAGAGCAGACAGCACAGCAGACAACACGCAAGGGGCCTGCGAGCTCCTCTGCACGCTCCATCATCCCCCCCAGCCCTGGAAGATTCCATCTGACAGTGGAGATGGGCATTAACCCCTGCAACTCCACACAAGGGCTGGTTTCAAAACTGGCTGCACGTAGGAGCAAACCCAGTTTCTGTTGAATTATAGAGGAAAAAGTAGGTGGCTTTCTGCAGCTCAGCTCTTTCAGACAGGGATATTTCAAGCTCGGTTCCACTATCATTAGCAGAGTTGCTAAAATAATTATTGAAGTTCAGCTTGTGTGCTGTGGCCTTGTCCTTGGTGCCACCTCAGCAGTGCTGTGGGAACAGGAGCAGGGTCCCACAACTGCTGTGAGCTGCAGGAGCAGAGCTGTCTGTGGGGAAACCCTGCCCTCCAGTATTCAGAGCTGTCAGACTCACAGTGATCTGTGTATTTTCCAAGCAAAGGTGTCAGGACTTGGAGGACAAATAAAAAAACAGAGGAACTGTCTAACAAATCCAAATGAGCATCTCTGGTGTTGGCAGATTCAGATACCTGGGGTCTCTCTGGCCAGGGTCTTTACATGACAATGTTTTGGCTTCTCAAAAAACCCCCAATCAAGCAACAGGTAACACATCCCGAGAAGAAGCCACTTCACAGTCATTTGAGAGGCTCTTTCAAAAATACTACTCCCCAGCTTTGAAAGGCACACGAGGCCATCCAGTGCCCACCCCTCAGTACCACTCATCTGGGAATGTGCTGTCCAGGATCTGCAAACAACGGGCTCACAGGCCTGGGCAGATGGCTTTACTTACTACTCTGGTGTTTTCACTGAAGCCTGTCAAACCACATGGATAAAGTGCACAGTTAGAGAGTAGAAACCAGAAGCTGAGCAAGGGGCATCCCACCTCCAGCAAGAAGAGCACAGGTGGGTTCAGGGGCTGATGGTTCACAGCACAGCAGCCATGCACAGCATTTTGCAGAGGCATTAACCAAGAGGGATAAATTCAGAGCCAGGAGGGGCAGCCTGCACCACACCAGATACTTGATCTGTACCACAGCAGACTTTCATTCACTCACTCTTGTGATGAACCCAGCTCCTTGCAGCAGTTCAAGAGCTGTTTTCATAAAATAACCAGTGGTCATGAGGTTCTCCTATGCCTTCTGTGTGAGGCCAATACAGCACTTGACAGCACAGTCTTTGCTGTTGACATAAAAAATGTCACCTGACCCACCATCCAGCTTCAGGTAGATCACAAGATGTTAGGGCTTTTGAGGAAAAAAACCAAAAAGTAATATCAATAGACAGTTGGAGAAAACAAGTCTTGCAAACTTCAGCTGATAACCAGCTTCAGAAGAGTGCAATAAATTATTTGTTCCCATTTTATGTGTAAGGGAATACAGGCTTCTCAGGTGGCTTAGAAAAGAAACAGGAAAGAGGAAGGTCTTCCTCCAGCAAATGGAACTGGAAAACAAAGATGTATCGCACCCCCTGACCAAGCCCCAGCCCCTGGGCCCGCCAGGCCAAGGGTGCCCCTTCCAGACTCTGCCCCTGCTGTCCCCCCATCCCCATCCAGAACCTGAACAAGTGGCAGTGCTGGTTACTGGGAAGCTGAGGAGCCACCCTGCTGGACATCAGCTCTCCCTGGAGGCTCATGGCACTCACTCCTGCTCTCAGGGCACTGCTTTTGCCCACCAGCCACAACATTCAGGGCTTCTCCCAGCACTGTACCCGCACCATTCAGCGATGCAGGAATACCTGCCTCTTAGCTTTCATATTTGCTTCACACACATTTAGATTCTGCTGCTTAATCCTGACCCATTTCCAGTGGCAGAGCAGTAACAATGAACACAGGGTCTAATGGTTTGATGCTGCAAAGTGTGCTCTGTGTGGGGTGGAGGGAGAAGACTCAGAGCAGAGACTTCTGTAAAAAGAAATTCCAGTCATTTTTAGTTTGTTTGCTAATTGACAAGCTGATTTTAGACTGCACAAGAGTAACTGCTGTTTCCTTCAGCCAGTGAACTGTTAATGAAGCTGGAATTTGTCCTAAAGACCATATGGCACATGCCATCTCTATCAAGTTATCTAAATTCCAGAAAGTCCACATTTATAAGTGTCTAAATATGGAAGAGGAAAATGAAATGTGATTCTTTCCAAAGTGTATTTTCTGCTGTAACCCTAAGCTCCAAGCTGCAGCTGTTTATGGAATGGCATTGGTCTCTCATGCCATGTGATATTAAGACAAAAAAAATTCATCTTAATTTGGAAAAGACAGCAAAAATGAAGAGTGAGATGAAGAATGTGAGGCATCTTTTAAAACTCCCAATCTGATGCCTGGTCTAATGAAATGCTAGTTTACAATTAGGATGGGTTTTCTTTGGGGAGGAGGTAAGGAGAGGGAGAGCAAACAAGGTAAAAGCTTTTTTTCCTCACCAGCATCCCCAAGTACAGGACATGTCCCTAACTACTTAAACCTCTGCATGGCCCAACCTCCCTGGAATCAGACTCACAAAATGTCTGAGAAAGACTTAAGGACTTGGCAGAAAACTGGGGGAGAAAGAAATCCCCATTCTCTCCAAAATCAGTGGCTGACTAGTGCTAAAACAGAGTGATCTCATCTAGATGTGCTCTTAGTGACCTCTGCATGCAATGATTGCAGCTCAAATTTGTCCCACGCTTTGGAGAGCCAAGATTCAAAGTATTCTGATGAACAGTCAAAGAGAAAAAAGAAAATCCTTCCTCCAGGCAGCTGGATGAAGGTATTTTTCTGGCTCTGCTGTCCACAGTGGAGCCTTGCTGGTCCCTGCTCAGGGAGGCACTGCCTGCCCAAAGTCCATCCCTGACCTTCAGCCTTCCAGATCCACAGGCTGGACCCCGCTGGGGCAGAGGTGGCCACGGATGGTCCCTGGCTCTGGGCAGCTCTGGCACAGCAGGGGCTGGACCCATCCCCCTGCAGGAGCAGGGATGGGACTGGAGACTCCTCAGTGCAGGCGAGTACACATTGTTATTCCACGGTGTATGACAAAAGCCACAGGGCAGGCAATAAAGCAAAGATGTTTGGTTTTTTCCTTTCCCAGCACTGTGTCACTGCAGGCCAAATGGAAACCTCCTGGGTTATTACACAAAATAAATTTGACAGGACTGTAAATCATAAAATTGTCCCAAATGGCAGGGCTGCTGATAGCAGACACTGTAATTCAGTTGCATCGGATGTTTCCTTTTCTTTGTTTCTTCTTGTCACAGGAAGAAACATCTCCTCCTTAAAACTCTGTAAAGTGAAAAGGAGAAGAAGAAACACCAAAAAGACCTGAATGATGAACCAAAACCTGACATTTCATGTTTCCTGGGTTTAACTAAATGCAGCAATGCTAAAATAGCTAGATACATAAACTGTCTTTAAAAAGGTTTAGGAAAAAACTGGAAAAGTGTATCCTCTATTATTCTATGTAATTTTAAAACATTATTCAGAACTGACTAGATAGAAAGCACTCTGACTAATGGGAACTAGGGCATCACTTATGTGATATGAGCACTTGAGACATCCCATATACACACAAAGTCAAATATTAATAGTGTGGTATATCAACAGAAGCAATCTCTCTCTGTTTTGGGGACAGACGCTGGGATTTATTTAATTGTCTTTATTTACAGCAACAATCCTTTCATTGCTAATGTCCTCAACTCCTGACAAAACATGCCTAAGGGACAGCAGCTCTCTCTCCCCTTTCTGGAAACTTGGGCTGTGCTTTAACTGCAATTAGGAAGCTGCTTTGATTTTCCTTCCAAGTTCACCGCTCCTGACCCTGGCAGGGGCTTCTGCCACACAAGGTTGTTCCCCTGAAGATGGAAGAACATCACTCCCAGTGACTCTCTCTGGGCAGAAAGGGAACCTCACAGGCAGGGGCCAAGGAAACCTCAGCATCCAGTGCCTCACCCAGGTCTGAGCAGGGAATACACACTCTATAACACAGCTGTTGTAGGCACTCGTTGCAATTACGTATCTGAAAGAATCAAATATTCTAAACTAAGCTTAATAAGCACAGGCCAAAACAATTTGCATTTAAATGTATGAAACAGGCCTGTTCTTCAAAGCAATTTTTTCCAGAAGTGTTTCAGAAAAGAGATGACCCCTCTTTACCCCAACCAACAACGCAGCACCCATCAGCAGGAATTTGATGACTCTGTAATGCTATTTATTGACAGCTGTTAAACATTTGGGTAAAAATATGGAAAGATACACTGGCAGGCACTGAGTAAGAAACATGGGGAGGGGACTCAGGTGATCAGTGGTGTGTTTATTTCGGTGCATAAAACATGTAAGGAAAATTATTTCCACATTTCTAAGAAAAGGTTACAAGCAATGAAAAACAAATGAAAAAGAAACCAAGCATTGGTTTTTTTTACAGTAATGTTGAACAAGGGAGGTAAAGGCAAAGTTGTTAATTCAACAGAAGCCAAGTATTTTGGAACAATCCTCGTTATGAGGAACGCAGGTTAAAACAGACTAATTTTTTCTTTATTAATTAATACTGTTCTGTGAGACAATGATTAGAATCCAAAATGTTCCTACAGTTCTTCTCCCTGCAGTGTTGTGCAGACAGATGAGAATAAACAAGCTTGCTCTCTACTGAGAGCTGGAAAGTGTGACCAAACCCTGACCTTCCCTCCCACGATCTCCATCTGGGCACAGAAGAAAGAGCAGAATCAAAGGCCAACAAAAAGTAAGGTTACACAAGGAGTTCCTGTGTCTGCCCCCTTCCCCAGCACTCAGCAGCTCACGTGCACAGCTCTCCTTGAAAAGAGGACGAGGACACTCTGGTGGTCTTTAGATGCCCGGGTTACTAAAATTTTCAGCCTGAGAAATTTGCCTCCTGCACACAGATTTTAGTGGGGTTTGAGAACATCTTGCAAAGCAGTGAGGGGCTGGTGAGAGATTAAATGTCAAAGCCATGGCCCTCATTCCACAGCTCCACATGGCCTTTAGCTCCACAGGTACTTTAGATGTGAGAATCCAAGCTCAGATTTATTTTGGAACTCAATCAACAGGCAGCAGAGAAGACAGGAGGTGCTCTTACACAAGGAAACAGATGTCAGACAGCACAGAATGCTGTGGTGTGAGGGAGAATATAGCAACAGGCCAGCCAAGGGTGCAAGCAGGGACAAACAACTGAGCTTTGATTCACTTAAGCCAACTATAAGTTACTAAAAAAAATAATTAAAAAACATATATATATATATCACAGTCTGTGGGAGCTCAAAGTCCAAATTAACCTCTAAACCATGACAAAAAAATTCTAAACCAATATGCCTTTCTGTTCCAGTCCCAAACACATTTTCATCTGAGATCTTTTCACATTGCAAATCTATTTCTTCTAAATGCTTAGGAAACAAAGCTCCAAATAGAAAGGATTTAATAACTATGGGGATAGCCTGACAGCATGAAGCTCTTAAAGAGCCACCTGAACCTTTCACTCCCACTACAGAGAGGCATTACACATTTCATGAAAAAAAGTTAAAAACTCAAACAGCAGCAATAAATACTCCCAAAGATGGGGGAAAAAACAGCACTCAAGCCAAAATAATACATATAGTAGGATCCCCTTGGGAATGTCAACCACTCATGGCTCCTGCTGTAGCACCACTCCCAGGTTATCTGGGCTACATCATCTATACAAATTACCAGGCCATTAAAGAACTCCGGAGGACTCCTGTGTGTCACTGATGGTGGAATTCTTGAAGAAAACTAGCCATGTTGTTTCAGTAAGACAGGTTGTGAAACACATCCCACCACGTTTTCCCCAGAGTGGGCAACGAGCAGGTCCAACAGAGCTGGACATCAAAATCTGGAGCCTAAGGACTGAGGAAAGAAGTTCACTTAATGACCTGTAAAAGACTGGCAACAAGAACGTGTGAACTGGTGACAGGCAGGAAAGCCATCCTGATTTCCCAGCTTGCTCTCAAACTGCAATCACCTTTTCACAGCTGAATGGGTCCTGCAATACTCACAGGACCAAAATCTTTATCGACCAGGTGAAGCATAACTCTGCCCTTTAAGACTTTTTTTTTTCCTGACCACATTTGCACACTAAGAATCATTATTCACATTTAAACTAAAATACAAAAGAAAAAATACCCGATAAGCTACATATGGTGTGCAAGTAAAGAACACTTTCACAGAGCATGGAAAGCATAAAGTGCCACATGAGAGCTTGACTCTCCCTCCAGATCTCTGGGTAACCACTGCACACAACCCTCCACACACCACCCTAAGGTGCCAGGAGGAAACAGGACACATATTACTCCTGCAACATGCACATACCTTTCTTTTACTAGCTTAAAACTGCTTATATATTTCCAGGAATGCACAAGCTGAATCACAAATACATTTATCAAAGTGGGCTATTTTCTCCCTTGATGTAAGGACAGTGCCACTAAAAAAGCCTCAGCTTCATCTGTTCTGATCAGGAGCTGAGGAAGTAACAGAGATGTCAGCTACAAAACCAAAGGATGGAAAAAAACAGTGACCAGCAGTCAGACACCAGTGTAAAGTTTAGGTAATCACCAGCTGGAGAGCAAATTAAGAAGGAACAACAATTCTGGTAGGCAGAATGAACTTTGCAAAGAAAAGTGCTCTGATCTTTCCTGATCAGATCATCCCAACTCTTTGGTTACAAACTTCCCCAGACATTTGTACTGCACTTGTTGCTGTGGTATCTAATTATTTTTTGATGTCCAACCAGCCCATCAGATTAAGACTGCAAGCCTTTAGGGAGAATTTTATTTATCTGCATGCAAACTGCCTAATCCAGGATTTTCACTATTCCACTAAAGAACCAGACTACCAGTTTGAGCTTCTGACTGTTACTAAAATGCTACTCCTTAAAGATCCCACCCCTCAGAAACAGAACGGGCAATTTAAAAATAGCATTGTTTATAAGAAAACAACTCACTTTTGTCCTGAGAACAGGTGAAGTGATTCTTCCAGACAAGGGACCTCTAGTGCCACAGCCAGGCTGTCAGACTGCCACATTCTGTTGTGCCAGTGCTCACCCCTTCAGCACAACTCCATTATCCCAAAAAGCCACGAGATTGGCTGGGGCCTGCCAGGCAGGAATTGCTTTCCCTGGACCAGGCTCTCAGACTTCACAACTTTCTAAGGGGAGGGGAATCACAGAAAAATGGATATCTGCAGATTATCAACTCTGATGTGAACAGAGCAAAGAAACCTTACACAACCTGGATTTTCCCAAGTCTTCCACCCATCATTCTTGTCCTATCTCAAAACACAGAACAAAGGAAATGTCATCTCCGACCTCTGGAGTCAGAGTGCTGGGTTTTGCAGGGATATCAGATGGGCCTTTGGGCAAATTGTATATGGAAGTGAGCACTTTTGGCATTTGCTGCTAATTGGGCACCAAAAAAGCAGAGTCTGAATGAGTTTTGCAGTGTGTGTCTGCATCGCTGGGAGAGGGCACGCAGCTCCTGCGGCTCTCCCAGCTGGCACACCACATAGTCCTAATTTCATTCAGGTCAGGTATCTATAATTGCTTTTTATCCAGATGCTTTTCTGATCCGGGTACTACAACTGCAGAATGAAAGAATTCAAGATTTATGAAAAGAGGCAGCCTGACTGGAAATGGAGGTGGGTATTTGCTGTATCCATATGCATACCTACAGCTGTGGATTCAGAGATGGAAAGGCTTTCTTATGCTATGGTTAAGATGCAATGAGCATCAAGTCATTTTATACTACACCACAGAAGAAACCAGTTTGCATTTTTGGGCAAGTCTTTGATGTTTGCTTTTCAATCCTAGTGAGTAACTATTAACTAATGTCATTATAAACACTTTAATCCAGCAAGAGATTTTAAAAAAACCAAAAATAAACCCCAAGATTAATTTGATTGAAGCACAACATTTAATCCACTGATGACAAAACGTTGTTCAAAAATAATTCTTCCACTTTCTGCATAACAGATAATGAGTCTTTTTTTAAAAAAAAAAAAATCTCAACATTGTGGCCATATACCATCTCCTGGCTGTTCAAGGCTCAGACACAAAACTGACATCCTGACTTTAAACCACCTTAGAATGATCAGAACCCATGTTAAGCTTCTTTCAAACAGAGAATACCAGTGAAGATACCCACTTTTAAACAGTGTGCCCCTCATCCCTAGCACACAAACAGCAGGATAGATTTACATTATCCAAAAGGAATTCCAACTCCTTCAAGTACTTTTCAGTTTAATTAATAAAAGAGACACTGAATACGGATTTCAGGGGACTTACACTCAAGCAGGGTCTAAAATCTGGTGTCTGAGTTGGAAAAAAAAATTAGTAGCATGTGACACTTAAATGACTGACACATCCTTAGACGAGAGAGCAACATTTTTCTATCCAGTGCTTTGCACAGCATTAGAAGAGTATTCTTAGGGTGATGAGTCAATTTATCTTGACTGCTCAGTTTCCAGGAGTATCCACTGGTGCCACTATTCCACCTGCAACAACCTTGCACACCCACATGGAATTAAGACTTTAAAGAGGAAGAATTGCTTTTGATTTGTGAAATAATTATGAAATAATTTGAAAACAATTATGAAACCTAAAGCTTACACATAGATTTTGGTAGTGACCATTACTAGTAAACTGCATAAAGAATAAATATCAGTACTTCCAAAACTGACACCATAGTAATGCTGCTGCTTGATGCATCAAGCAGGGACAAAACACAAATAGCAAACTCCCAACAAAAGTCTATTAAGCTTTACTTGGTTATTGTTAATAGGTAACACAATAAGCTGATTTAAACAGTTTTCCCCAGAGGATACCCCTGTGACTGTGTTCATTAGCAAAATCACTTCTAACATGATGGGAAGTTCAGAACAAGCACAATGGCATAACCAGAGCTGCAGTCTGTCAGCAGTGCACTGTATTTTGGAGCAGATAAAGATTCCTGTGAATTTGCACGGCTGCACACATAAGCAGTTCTCCAAGGAAAAAGCATTAAGACTGTTTTTTCATCAGTCCCTAACAATAAAATGAACACATCAAACCAAAATAGTTTCTTAAAAGTAGGTCAAAAATACCCATTCGTGATCACTTCTGCATTGGTTTCCTAGCAAATTCAGCTACCCACACGGATATACATAATGCGTATCCTGGAGACAGTGAGGCAGAGGAAGAAAACCAAATACATTAATGAGGTAGCTTAGACTGGGTAACTGCAGTTAAAAGTTTTATTGAACAAAAGAAGGTAAAACGTGGTAGTCCAAGTTCACTGAGCAAAAGCAGCTCTCTCGCTGAAGCTGCAGTTTGTGCTAAATAACCTTATTAACTGAAACTATACAGAGGACACATTATGCAAGTTATCTCAACAGCAAAGGAGAAAAGGTAGATTAAATTTGATCTGATGGAACCATTTGGTCAAATTCAGTGGCTTAAGTTACTGTTTCTAGCCCTTGACTACCTATGTTCAGTACAGCCATACAACAGAATACACAACTGCACTGAATTTCCATTTGTTAATAGTGTGTGCTCCCATGCAAGAGGAAGCCAATTCCTGGAAAAAAAACCAAATTAAAAAATGCAACCATGTTTAAGATGTTTTGTTTGAAGCATCATTCAATTGATTCAGGAAAAACACTTGGTATCGGTTATAAAAAACTCCCGGCCTCTACAAGGTCCACTCCTGTACAGTGATAATACTTTAAAATTATTTTGTTTCTTCCCTCTGCCTAAGAAACTTCATATGCTCTGAAAGCACCCACAAAGTCAGGTGGGTAAACAGATATGTTAAAAATACTCTGTGAAAAGAGGGAGGTAGCTCAGGCCCCTTGGCAACCTTCAGACACAGTTCACATTGATGTGGTCTACCTACCCTTGTAATCTGCAGTCAAAAATGAAAGGAAAAAGGGTTTCAACATGAAATTTAGTGACATGTTCAATACAAAGTCTTCATATTTGACTCACTGGGCTCCCAAATGTAAGCTATAAGGTACCTCACACCCCACATACAACATTAATAACGTACCTAGTTCATACATTTTATAGACAATACCCTCTCATTTGTTAAACATTTGGCTCGGGTGAGTACATCTCTTTTTGTTAACCACTTGACAGACATTCTAGGCCAAACAAACAGCACAAATAATGTCAAAGTCTTTTTTTTTTTTTTCCCAGTAATCATATGAAATGCTGTAGGCTAAGCCTAACAGAAACTACTGAAGAAAAAGGACAGACCCCATGATGCAGTGCAGAGGTGTTACTACAACATCAAAAGTCAAGGGATGGTTCTAAGGTGCTGAAAGAGGAGACTCTCTGGACGGTGACCCTGTATTGTCCTCCGGAGGGAAAACAGTGAGAGTGCAGGCTCGAATGCCACCAAGGGATTCTGGAAGGTCAAATACTTTATGCCACTCATCTTTCTCTGGATCATACTTCTGAACTATTTCCACCATACACCGGTTATTCCAAGAATATCCTCCAACAACATAGATTTTATTCTCAAAGACAGCAACCCCAACATCACTTTGCCCACGTAACATGGCGGCAATTGGAGTCCACTGGTCTAGAGTTGGCAAGTAATATTCACAGCTTAGAACATCATCATAATCACTTGTTCCTCTAAAGTGATTTCCACCAATAACATACAGCTTGTCTCCTACAGTACACATGCAATGCAGACCTCTGACTGTCGTCATCGGGGCTTTCTGAGTCCATTTGTCTGTGTCAGGGTCAAAACACATGAGTTCCTTTTGGAAAGTATCGTGGGTAATTCCCCCTAGAGAAACAAAACACATGTTAGAGCAGAGCTCACCCTAATCAGCATTAAATAACAAAAAAAATAAGTTTTACTGAAAGAATTCCATCTTGCTTAAAACTTCTTCACTCTGGTTTAGACCACTACCACAGAAGTACTCCATTTCAAATGACATTTGTTCCTTTAAATGGGAACATGGACAGAAGCCATGTCTCACACTGCAACTCATCACACAATTGATTCTGGCAGATCAAAAGAACAAGAAACTGTTACCTATGCTTCTGTTCTGCAACATTATTTCTTTGCTTACATTCATGCAGTTTGCTAGTTTTGTTTCTCACCATCAAGAATCCACTTCCCTTTCAAATTTTGATACTATGCCACTGTTTTAAGTATTCCTATCACACAGCAGAATTTTCATCAGAAAACTTTTTTCATCAACTTCAAGTGAATAGAGAGAGGAGACACATTTCAAATATTTTTCTGTTAATAGTTACCTATGGTTCCCTCTACATTTACCTTCTCCATAGCTCCCTGTAAAAGCATTTGGAGAGGCTTCAGAATGAAAGGAAAACCTTTGGGATCTACATGAAAAAAAGACAGCAGAGAGCATATGCATGTGCCACCTGCAGCAAAACAAGCAAAATGGGCAAAACACAACTGATAACTGCATAGAAATTACGAGCTCAACAGACTTGCTCACAGAAAAATAAGCACCTGTACCTTATAGTAAATTCTAAAACAAATTCATCTGAGTCCACTGGCACAAGAGCCCCTAAATCAAGCTACTCCAGCACATCTCCCCACCAGTTCTTGTCAGCTAAGCAACCTTGTCCCATTTCCTGCCCTGAATTTCAGCTTAGTTCTTAAGAGGACATCCCTTAAAATTTCAGTAGAATATTGGCCTGTGATCTCTGTAATTATCATTGACAGACAGACTGAATCTTCCTTAAAAATTAAGCTAATAGCAGATTTTCAGACAATCCATTTGGAAAAAAATTGAATGAAACTATCAGTTCAGTGACATACAGGACCGAGCACATTCCAAATAAAAAACCAGCAAAAGTACAGGTATCACTTAGATACTACGATTAACATGAGAACCTAGCACTTTCCATTACCTCAATGAAGGCAAATGCTGTTCTTTAAAGTAATAAAATTTCCAATGCTTTCCAAAGTTTAGGGAGGGTGTCTTTAATTACATTGCTATATTATATCATAATATAATTATATGTTATAATTATTTAATACTGTTATACATGATTATAATTAGATATTAGAACAATATTATATTTCACTATATTGCTATATTAATTTATACATGTGGCTACAGAAAACTTTATTCTGATTGGTTAAGTGAGTAAGTGCTTTGGAATTCAGCACTATTCCATTACTAAGCATAATATTATCTACAATAATTTTGTCAGAGCCTGCAGCATATGTGCTGTTTGACTGGCTTCACATGAAACTGCATCACTCCTGATACCATGGCAATCCTACTGCAACCACAGACTAATTTGTACTGTCTGCTGCTGAAACAGAACAAGTTAGATATGTAATTGTTTCACAGAGATGACATCACAGGCATGATTTACCTGAAATATACATTAACCCCCCATACACGGTGCCAGCGTGACCATAGTGCGGTTCATTCATTTTTGCCACGTAGCTCCACTCGTTCATTCTGGGGTTGTAACATTCCACAGTGGCTGTTGGGAACAAATGAGAGCATAAAAGTGTTGAAGCCAGCATGGCAGTTTGGTGCTGAGTACGGTGCAGTGGCAGAAACATTCACAGAGGAAGTGCCAAAAGTAACACTTCAGCTGAGGGAGTCTCCAGGGAATTACTGAGCTCTACCACAGAAACACAGAACAGATGGGGTCGGAAGGGGCCTCTGGAAAACATCGAGTCCAACCCCTCTGCTAAAGCAGGGTCACCAAGAACAGGATGCACAGGATTGTGTCCAGCTGGGTTGTACCATCAGCAAACTTGCTGAGAGAACACTCTGTCCCTTGCTGACTAATTTTCTATTGTATTGCAGTGTTTTGTTAAGGATTTGCACAGCAACACACAGCACAGCATATGCAAGTCACTACAGCAATTTACAAAAGTCAAGCTCAAAAAAAAAAAAACCAAAAGAAACACCCTTGAATCTGGAAAGGAGAAAAGCAGTGCCTGTGTTGATGTACAACTCCATTTGTGCAGTTTTCTTTGTGAGCTGGAATGTTAAAATCATCAAGGGATTTATCAGATCAGAAGTCACAGAGGACAGTACCAAGTTAAGAAGGAACCCAGCGCCCAGGAGTCAGTGCAGAATGGATTCCTGAGAAGGAAACCTCTCTTCCACGTAAGATGGGAGAGATGCAGGTTGCAGGAAAAGGGCGTGCAATAAGTACAGAGAACACAAATAAAAAGCAGATTCAATAATGGAGCAAGCTCTAGGTATTGGCAGCTTGAATACTACAGTATGATCAGAGGGGCACAAGATCCTCAAAAACCCGATAACACAGTGACTTTATGATGCACAGAGCAATCGTCAGTAATTAAGTTATCTTAAAGATAAATCAAATCTCATTTTAAATAATTAAAAAAAACACTTCTTAATCTCTGTTGGATGTTTATGAACTATACATAGAACAATTGAATCTGTCTCTAAAAGTGGCATTTTACTTGCTCTACAACAAGGTCTTTATTGAATCAAGGGTAGAAAATCTGAATCAGCTCTATGGAACCAGTGATGGTGACTTAACAGTCCAGGATTACACATCAACTGAGAGAGAAAAAACCCCTTAGAATCTGAGAAATTTGCCAATATAAAGGCAGAATCTAGTTAGTATTAGTTTAAGCCTGCAGAATTATGGACCAGGCCAGTAAAGAACATCAGACAGTAACACTTATATAGTGAATACAGTGAATATAAGGCACCTCACCCTAACTGCAAAGCTGTTTTAAAAAGATCCTTTGGATCATTTTGGAAGAGTAAAGTATAGCTGGGGTCTCAGACTACAAAAAAAAAAAAATCCTAGTCATGAAAATATTAGTATAGAGCACATTAGAGTAACCTGAATTCTCTTTTAGTTGCTGCATAACCTCCTTATTGTTGCAAAACAGGATGATAATATGTAATTCCATGCAATTAGTGTCTCAAGTACACACACTGAAAATAGAAGCTTCCAGTTCCAATGTCAGAAATACTGTTTGACAGCCAGTCCAGCATCATCTAAGGCTAGAAGTGAAAAATTAAAAAATCTATTTTGCACATAAGGATTGTTAAATTGTTACAGCACACTGGATTTGCTTCAGCTTTTCCCCACCTAGGAGCTGAAATTTAAATTTATGAAATGCAGGAGAGTGCTAGTCCAGAACATTAAGTTCACGATATGGCAAAATACACTAAATTTCTGGTTTTTTCTAAACAAGCATGTTTATTTTATATATTGATTTGCATGTGTGAAATCAGTAATTTCATATTATTGAAACTGTTTCAAAATAGCAATGAAATCTTGAAGTGCATCTGGTTCTGTGAGAGTGCCTCGCACAAGAACTCCCAATTCTGCCATCTTGGGGATGTGTAAGATGGACAAAAAAATAACAAACCAATGCAAAGTAACCGAAGTCACATGTGCCTGCAGGACTGGTGATGATGCCTAAAGGATTTTTTGCTATTTCTTTTTGCACCTTTTACACAGTTCTGTGTATCCACAAGTATTAGCATGCATACTTGTACTTCTTTAAGTCTGATAATTCAGCGTAGTTCCAAGGTTTTGTAGAGTTAGGAGACCAAACATCCTACTATCTTGAGGAGCCATGGCTCCTGCAGTAGAATGTGTTCTGTAAACTAGAAATTAGCTCATCCAAGCCCCTTATTGGGCCACTTTGGTAGATATGCTAAGGTATTGGGTCCATAAAATGTATATTGATTGACGGTGGGGGGGTGCATGCATGGTGGGCACCACAATGCCTTCCACCTCGGTGAAGTGGTGCATCCAATGGGATTCCTATTCAAATACTGAGGTAATTAACCCCCAACCCTTCTACCACGTCTGGTTTTTCATTCCCAAGATGAGAAAAAGGCATCATGATATACCAAATTTTTTATTTAAAAAACCCACCCAATATATGGGCAAGTTCCCAAGTCTACTCTAACAGATCTGCCTTGGTTGTTTGGGTTTTCTTAACAAAGATAGAAATCACCTCTGAAAAAAAAAAAATTAAATTCTTTTCCATTTGATATCCTGCAGACCTTCCATATCCATCAAGGATTTAGCCATAAAGCCAGTGAATGCTGGAGACACTTTCTTGCCCAAAGAAAGGTATGGGCACACAGAACTGATTCTACAAATGACATCTAAAATTAAATCTGTGCATTGTGTTTCTGTGCAATGCCACCTTGACATCACATGCAGTTTTTGCCCAATCCCCAAATAAACCCATGCTCATTCTTGTCAACATTCATCCATTCCAATATTCCTTCTTTAAAAGGAAAGTTCCTTTCCATTCTGTTCTATTTAGCAATCAGAAGCAAAGATGTGCAGAAATTTCAAAACCAGAAAGAAACAGATTTGATGTGCAAGTAATCATAGCTGTCCCAGTTCCACCCCCAGAGCAGCCCCTTCCAACCCGCCACTCGCTGCTCCTCTGCGCCAAAACCATCACTCTACAGCTTCCACAAAACCAGGAGCATCCTCTTTCCCAAAGGGCTTCCACTCTGCACCCAGGTGAGGAATTTGGACTTCTAACACACTCCAAGGACAGGAAGGGCAGAGGATGTGCAAAGGAAGAGCAGAGCCAGCAGCACCCAGATGAACGTGACATTCAACACTGGACAGTTTTATCTCACCCTGCACTACCAACTGCAGTTAAGAGAGAAGCCATAGCCAAAATTTCCTTTCAGCAAGAGAAGACAAAACATGCAGAATTGGTACACGTTACCACCATCACTATCACCATGTTGTAAAGACATCATTTATCTGAAAAAGGGTGATGCTGAGTCCAAGACCCATCACTTTCTGATGTGGCTTCAAAACTGTCTCAAACATTCTCAGTACAGCTAAAGTACTGTCTGACAGTATTTTAGGCAAACTATTCCAACTCAAATCTCACATCCATTCTGCTCTAAAACAAAGCTAATCACTTTCCAGCTGAAAACCCCCATTCTTCTGTTAGACTGATCTGCATACTTGTTTCCCTGTTACCTTGAAAGGTCATTCAACTTCTCTCTTTTAGCAAGGTATCCCTCTGCACTGAAAAGAAAAAAATATTCAAAATTCCAGCTATTAAAGGTGCCCATAATTTGAGAGAGACATCAGGACATTCTCTACAAAATCTCCAGACAGAGCAGAGTTCACAAAACACTCTAAAACTGATACTTTAATGAACCTAAGTGAGAGTGATGGATTCATTCTTCCAACACCATGAATGATTCAGACCAGGCTTTATTTATGTTTAACAGTAAAACTTCTGATGTGTTCATTACCATCATCCAGGGAAGACAGGCCTCATTTTATTAGAATTAAGCAATCTCAAAAAGACACAAAGCTTTGGCAATCCCAAAGGATGTTCAGCCTGCACTCATTTTATAGTGCCATCTGTGATGCTATTTGAGGAGTACAGAGATATTTAACACTTCTCTGTCAGTAGCTTCTAAAGTGTCTTGAGGTCTATTACAGCAGCACTTAGCAACTCTGTGATGTCCTAAAACCCAGATTCTTAATTTTGTTATATTATTTCTATAATACAGCTTGTTCCTGTACAACTCCAAGCTGACTTGGTTAAATAGTCCTGACCAATTTTGTCCTAGCATAGCAAGGAGACACTCCAAAACAAGCCTCTGTACAAGAGGTCCTCTAGTTCACACCCTTGGTCTGATATTCACAATACTGCTCAGGCAGTGAACAGCTCAACTGGGTACTGATGCATATCAATCAACATTTAAAATATATTAGCTGTATCTTTATATACATATACATCCACACACGGAAAGTTTTTACATAAACAAGGAGGGTTCAAAATCATAGAAGGTATCTGGAAAATAAATACCTTCCAACTTGATGAGCAAAGGGTCAAAAGAACAGGTCACTGGCCTGGCCTGCCGGTTTTCTCTTTCTGTCTTTATTGCAGCCTGATCAATGAACCTGTGGTTTAGTCACAACCCAACATCCCCTAAAGTGCTTAGGAAAAGCCCAGATATAAAAACCCCAAACTCCACTCACGTCTATCAACAGCAGAGCCTGAAGTATCTGGAAAATATGAAAAGCACAAGTTTTCTCGTACTTACACGCACAGCTTCTGCCATCAAGCACCACAACTGAACTTCTGCAATGAGCTACAAAAATCTACTTGTCAAAAGAGAAAAAAGTCGCCAGCTGGAATCTGCCAATGTGTTCTGCTTCACAAGCATCTTTGTGAGCCACACCTGGTTCTCCCTTCATCTCTTTTTCCAAAAAGTCTTGTTTTTTGCACACCTGCCTTCTCCGTGCTGGGCTGCTCCTCGTGCCCGAGTGCTGTTCCCCTCCGTCTGGGAACACCTCTGGCAGGTGCCTGCCTTGACATTTAAAGAGAACTAACCAGAATTATCTACAATCCTTACAGGAGCAGTGCTTAATTCTGCACATGCCTAAGATGTCACAGGGTTGAAAAATCTAAATTATAATATCATAATTCAGGACATTTAAAGGATACGTTTACCACATTCCAACACATGCACCACGTACATGGAAATTCACTCATCCTTTCCAGTGAAACTTTTCTCAGTGGCATGTACTGGTAAAACAGCAGCTCATTATTACACTAAAGCAAGTATTACAGATGTACAAAGTGGCATTTACAAACTTCTCAGAAGATGAAACATCTGAAAACTGTTTTGAGAAGGCTTGATAGAAAGCCTCAAAAAAAGTATAATTTTTAATCCCGTGAATGTCAGGGAAAAAAAAAATTGGTTTAGTAACTTTAATCCTTTGGCCTTTTTCCATAAGAGCTGATCTTCCAGAAGGCTGAATTCAGGTTTTGGGAATTTCTCCTCTCTAACAACAGACTGAAATTAGTTTGAACCCAAGGGCAACTTCTTTAATACCTGTCCAACACACATTTGACCTTCTCTTCTATGAGAAGTTTTCCTGAGAGTTTTTCTCTTCTGAAGAGAACAGGAAGTTCAAACTGAATTTCATCTTTCAGTTGTCAAGGCTTTTGAAAGAAACATGAAAATGAAAAGTGACTCGCCTCACAATTAACAAGAAAAGAACCTGAAGCCCCAAATCAAAGCATCAGACAGCTACAATATTTAGCATTTAGACTGCTCTTCCCACACACTGATCCGGTGGCATTTTTCAGGTCTGTGTGGAAATTGCTACAGCATTTTAATGATATCTTTACAGAAGAATTTTAGATAGGTGATAAATTTTGTATTTTAATTAAAGGAAGCGGAAGAGTCGAGGTCAGCAGAATGATACTGCTTGATCTAATTTAAGGTAACTCTGCACTCAAAGCCTCCTTCACACACAGGTTGCACTGACTTAGTGACAACATTACTTCATATTGATTTTGTCAGACTTGCAACTTTTTCACTGACATTTTTATAACCCTACTCTGTTCAGATTGTACAGTGCACAAGGTCAGCAATCTGATTATCTGCTATTAATTCATACTGTTAGGAAATAGCTCACTGAAGCTATTTATCAGCTTTTCTGATACTCAGGATAAAGATCAATATATGCTAGTTTGTACAGTTGGTCTTTTAGAGGATATTGAAATTGTCTGGGATGCATTTTCAGGCAAATAAAGTGAGACTTTGTAAAAAAATTCTGAAAACCTCAGGATCTGCATAAGAAAATGGCTGTCTAGGAAAAACAAGTTATTGCTAAGTAGTTTCTCATCTTTTTGGAACAGCAGGCATTTTTAAATGTCCCATTTCATCAGACATTGGAATGGATTTTAAGTTTCCAGCAAAGCCAGGCCACTTTTGCATGGCGGAAGCAGAGCACTGTATGTTTCCTACGAAAATTTGCAGCATGACAATGAAAAAAACCTGTGTGTATGAATAACCGAGATTCAGTAATTTTAAGAAGCCACAGGTCCTGCAGTAGAAATCAGTTTTTGTATTGTTTCAGTTAAAAATGTTTCTCACTGCACTTACAGATACCTGCATTTCTGAAAAGCAAATCTTAGTAGCCAGAGGTACAAGCCATAAAGACTTGACAAGGGACACTTGAGTATTGGGCTGAAAGCAGCACACTAAATAATGAGATGTTACATGTGGTTTAGATATAATATTATGCTAAACTTCCAAGCATAATGTCTGTAACATTTCAATTTTAAAGCACAGACAAATTTGCAATAGAGTCTACTATCCTAGACTTGACTAAACGCTAACCACTATGGCTTTGCACAATGCAGTGGATTAACAGATCCTCTAACAGACTTTTGTTAAATTAGAACTTATCATGTATTTATTCTTTGTTTCTATTGTGTTTCTCGGAAATTGATATGGGAGTTTTTGTTCTGTTTTGGTTTTGTTTGGGGTTTTTTTTTTGGTCAAGTTAAATCAAATATCATTTGCAAGAGGGGGAAAGAGGAGGCACCAGGACCGAGTCAGACATTCATACAAATAAGTTACCTGTGTACTCACAAGATCATAGGTGAAATATAATGGTTTTAATAATCAAAAAGCCCAGAACATCAGAATATCTGAATCTCACCAATCTGTGAGTGAAACAAATCACTGTCATTAGACTTAAAAAAAAAAAAACCACACCAAAAAACCCCTTGGCATTTCAAATACCATTCCAGAAAATTTGTATCTTTTAAAATTTTCATTCAACAGCAGTTTCAGCTAGAGCCATGTATTGCTTAGACTGGATTTCACTTCTCAGCTGAAGTAATGATTAATTTTTTTTTCTTTTTAAAATTGCATTTATATTCCCCCACATTTACACAGGCAGACATACATGCTTACTTCATGTTTTATAGTAAAGGTCAAGACATTGGATATTATGCATCAATCCACAAGACATACGTATTTGCAATTTTTTTTTTTGGTGGGATCCCTTCTAAAATTAACTTCTAATAGTATCCAGACAAATTTCTCTCTGCATTTGCAGTATTTCCAGAAAGCACCAGCACTCTAATGACTTCAACTTGTTTCTCTCCAGCCACTCCCTGGGCAGCAGGGTATTTCCAGGCCCCCCAAAAGGAAGGGGCTGGCTCCAGGAGGACTCACCTAGCTCACCCGCTGCATTCCGGCCTCCGACTGCGTACAAATGTCCTTTGAGGGCACTTAGGTGGAAGAAGGTCCGCTTCTCGTTTAAAGATGCCACTTGCATCCACTTGTTGTAGCGAGGGTCAAACCTGAAGACCGTGTCGACCGCCGTCTTTCCCTTGGTGTCGTAGTTGCTCTGGCCCCCCACCACGTAGAGGAAGTTGCCGATGACGGCGATGCCGTGCTGGTACCGCGGCGCGTCCATGGGCGCCAGGGATTTCCACTCGTGGGCCTTCTCGTCGTACATGCGCAGCTCCTTGCTGACCACCAGCTGCTGCCTGAGCACTCCCCCCAGGGTCACCAGGTGCGTGCTGTCCGAGCGGATGGCCGTCCGCTCCGACTGCATCACCGGCTGCATGTACGGCATCATTTGGTAGTTGCTGGCTTCCAGGAGCAAGTTGACGCAGGTGTTGTCAGTTCTCATGAAGTCCACTGTCTGGACGTAGTTAATAAGATCCTGGGGTGTCATCAGGGGAAACCTGATGTTCTTCATGAGTTTTGCAGCGTACTCCATGCGCGGCTCCTCGTAGCGCAGCCAGCGACACGCCGCCTTGAAGAGTTCGAGCTCAGTGCAGTGCTTAAGGCTATTACTCGAAAGCACAAAGGCAAGACGTTCAAAGGGGAGTTTCACAAATTCACCAGTACTTAGTAATGCGGGGAAGTTCTTCAGGATGAAATTATTAACATATTTATCCACTTCTGTGAGATTGTATGTGTTGGCAATTCGCCCAACCTCAACACAGTTTTCCAACGAAACCTATTAAGTAAACAGAAGAAGGAATCAAAACACTTTCTTAATTTGGTGTCTAAATGATAATGTAGAATTTAATGAATACTGTAGAATCAGCAATATTTCAGCATTTTGAAATGCTCAAGGTGATTTACACATGAGCAAATATTCAATGAAGTATATATATTCATGACTGCGCAGGGAGACCCAATTTATTTCTTATTTTGAAGAAAGAAATGAGACAAGTAATAAGCAGATGGCATATATTATGTCAAATACAATATGCAATGACGATGCATAGCAATTATATAGCACTTCATCTCTGAAAAGCTCTGAAAGCATCTTTGTAAGAAAGACATGTGGAAAATAAAGTTAAGGGAGAGGTGATCAGCCCAAAGTTACAGAGAGCAAAACAAAAGTCTCACCATTAGCCATTTTCTGACATTATTAAAATTGTACTAGCGTTACAAAACCAAAGAGAATGGCACAGTTAACCCCTGCATGCCACGCATTTCAGACAACTTATATTTACAGTGTTCAGTCTCATGAATACATTCCTTCAAAACAAAAATGGATTTGTAATACATCAAGGCAGTGTTTTTACAGACTCTGTTCAAAATTAAATACATGTCAAAAATAAGACAAAGGTAATGATTTTAGTTTATATATAATTTTTTTTAAAAGAATGAACCTAGGAGGATTTCCCTTAAAAATACCCAGCTCATGAAACGCTTTAGCAGTACAGATCACACCCTCATTTAACTCAGTACTGGAGTGACTGTATCTTAGTAACCATGTGTTTTACACTGTAGCTGCATCTACTTTTTTATATCTTTGTCTCCTGAATTTCTAAGGTCACTTGGGATCCAAGGCACAGGGAGGAAGAAACATGCCAGGTATGGGGCATAACTTCAAGCAGGTTTTCAGTGAACCCAGCCAGTTCCTTTCAGCAAACTCTCTGGGACATGTGTACAGCAAGTCAATCAAATGCTTCTTGCTGAGAATTGCAGCTTTTTTGCATTGAAACCTTATTCCAATCCAAGCTTCATTTACACATGTTCTAGTCTCCGTGCATGTCAGTCCTACTCATTGTCAACCATTTCCACAACTTTGTGATTCTCATTATATTTGCAATGCCAGAAGAATTTAAGCTTACGAATCTCATGATTATTTTTAAAAAGATTATAAAGATTGAGGACTATGACCCAACTGCAGCCTAAGAATTCAAAAACCTTCACATGACCTTCTGGTCATGACAGAGATTAGAAGATTTTAATACCATATAACTCAATCTGATCATTGTCCTTTAATACCAGACAATTCAAATGTCTAATGAGTACAGGAATAGGAGATTTTCTTAATTCACTAGAAACTGATCTAACTTGCCCTAGAGTTAAGATCTGCAGTCATCCAAAGTCTTTATTCACACATCCTGAAATGCCTTTTAATCCTGTAATCAGGTCCTATCTATAAAATGAATGTGCAGCAGACTGCCAGGAGTTCTATTATGAAAATATTTGTGCTTTATATACATGGAAATAACTTTTGTATTACAAGACAGACCACATTGTTTATATCAAAATATAATCACACCAGCTACAGCCTGTACCACATTCTCTGACTGGTTTTGAGGGTCAGCATCAAACAGTTTGCCCAGAGGAGCTGTGGCTGCTCCATCCCTGAAGTGTTCAAGGCCAGGCTGGATGGGTCCTGAGCAACCTGGTCTAGTGGAAGGTCCCTGTCCACAGCAGGGGGTTGGAACTGGATGATCTTTAAGGTCCCTTCTGACCCAGGCCATTCTATGATTCCAATTTCTGTACATTTCCTTTTAGGTATTTTAATTTACATAAATTAATTGTATAATGGAAATAACAGCATACCATAAATTAAGTAAATGAAACAGAACATTCTTACTCCTAAAATTTCCTTCAAGTTGTATTATAAAAACAAAGCAATGGAAAAATCACCCCTTAACAAACAGCTGACTTGCAGTATACCACAAATCTTAACTCTTGCTATACAATTACTGTATTTAAAATCACTTTGGAATACATTTACTGGCACCATACTAGAGAGATGCAGCACTTCCTCCACATCAAAGTAAGATATTATTGCATACAGCAAAGGCACGCTTGAACTTAAAAGATCAAAGCAAAACCTGTACAGGTTCTGTACCACTGGCACATGTTCAGGATGCAATGAAGTATTTTGGAGCTATTGCTGACTGGCTGCCACTTACCACGTGCCCAGAGTGCATCCAGTTATGTATTATCATAATTCTGTTACACTGTAAATCTGTGCAGCTGAGCATATTCCTGGACTTCTTACGTTTGAGAAATTTATTGACACATTATACACTGTTAATGACTGATGAACACGACATCAGCAGTTTCCAGTCAACCCCTGATTCTTGGAAAATTTACTTTATACTGCCTTTATTAATCCACTGGGACTGGACTGTACTGCACTCAGGGTTGGTTTTTTCATACATGATTGCAAGTACTTCCCATTATCCTTATGAAATTGTGCATTATGTTTGGCTCACTAACAAATTCCACCACTCACCTCAAATCAGGGTGCCATGTCAAATATTGTCTTAAAGGTTACATTTCTTGCAAAATTGCTATTACCCTCTTTACTGTGCTCTAAGATAATAATCAATGTACTAGGCTAAATTATATTGCAAAGACTTAACAGTCAAAAATACATATTTTAGAGATGCTGAAATCCTGTGCCAAAAAATAACCTTTGAACAGAAAGAAATGCAATAGCTACTTCTACTTGAATATTCAAAACTGGACAGAGTTCAGTACAATAATGCTATTTAAATAAATACTTCAGTTACCCAAACATTGGGAGTTTTTTGGGTTTTTTTAGAAGTTTTACTTATGCTATGGTTCTGCGTGGAAGTCAGTCAATCAGGAGCTCTTCAGTGAAGAGAATGAATTGCTACTCTGGAAATCCCACTGAAGTGAACAGGAGGAATGGAAATATCAGGTGAAAATATAAGACTGACTGTACAGTGTATCTGATAACTAGTAAAAATATTCACAAGGAAAGAGCTAAAAGCCATAAATGTTCAAACAGCTAAGTGGCTCCACAGGGAGTTGAGAATTTTATTTAAATAAATCCTATTTTATATGGACTTTGACTACTGAGCAGAGCTGCTCATTCACATTACTCATTGCAATTGCTCATTACAAAGCAGAAGTTGCAGAAAATACAAAAAAGCTTTTCAAAAAAGAAAGGTCAAGCACAGCACAGTGTTATGACAGCCTGAAAAACCCAAAGCAAAAGCCGAAGTACTTTCTTGAGAAAGCAGTTCACTTGATTCTTTGAAGTTTTGAAGCAACCACTTCCCAAGCTCTCATAAAAACTTAATTGACTATAAAATACTACAAAACTGGACACAGTAAAATGATTGCAAGTATGAGAGTCTTGGACAACAGCTCAGGAAAAGTAACATGCACAAAAAAATCAAGCCCACAAATCCAGTACCACAAACCAATCAGGTGTCTAACTTTGTTTTGTTCCAAGGACTGTTAAGACACTGAAGCACTTAATGCAGTGCTTCAAAGGGTCAAAGTTTAAAAGAGCAACTCCTGAAACCCTCAATTTTCCCATGGGTTCCCATACACAGAAGCCCAGAAAAAACAGCACAGAAATTTGACCAGCTCAGAAAACAGAATCCATTGTATCCCTACAGTACAAAAGTCAAATTTCTGGTAGTTGTCAGAGCTGGTTCCAGGGTTAAATCCCACACTCCCACAAAAAACAGATTAACTTGCTCCATCCTCAGATAACCAAGTTCTTTTGACAAGACATGACTTCCAAGTATAAAGCCTTAAATATTGGACTACTTCCTAGTAGTTACAAAAGTGTAAAGCAAAAAATTATAGAAGGAATAAATTTTTTATGCAGATACAGCCAAGACATTAATTTTCAATGTTTGGGAATTTTCAATGTTTACTTTAATTACAGTGTAACAATCCCTTCCCATTTACCCTGTGATTTTCCTGAGTGCTGTAATTCACTTGGATAAGTTTCTCATCTTTCTCCATTTTGTACACTGCTGCTACTTTTGCAAAATCAGTATTGTGTCTAGAACTCACTACTCTGAATATATTTCCATGGCATTTTTATGAATTTTAATTACATTATTGCTCAGTTAAATGTGAACATGGGAGTAGTCCTAGTCTACTGTGCAGCTCTAATTATTTAAAATCAATAGCAACAGTAAGACTGGAAACATCTTAGGAAGTATTCCAGTGTTTCTCTGAGAGTCTGGTTGCAGAGCAAAGACTATGAGAGCAATGGGCTACTTGACAGGAGGGGTGCAAATGCAGAGCAAATAAAAAAAACAGCTTCAAGTCAGCTACAACACATACTATTCTTTGAAGGTTTCACTATTTTTGTTACACAAATTAAGCTGTTACCTTAAGTTTCAGTTTTTCTTTGTAAATATTTCCGATACCCTCTTATGAAGTAGACAATTACATTATGCCTTACATAAACTGACTTCTATAATCTCTTTAATGATGGACTCCCCAGACAATTCAAAGACAATTAAGCATTTGTCTGGGAATGGCTACATCAGCTCTCAAGCCAGCTAACTTCAGTAGAAATAATCTCAATACTTGCTCAGAATATTCATCTAAATTACAGAAATGCTCCTTCAAAAAGAAGCTCATTCGCTCACCAAGTCATGCCAACAAATTCAAAAGTAAGGTCATTCAAAATTCTTTATATAAGGATGCTAAGAACAGGCTAACAGCACAACCTCAATTTTGTACTTCCTCTACAGCTATACCATGAATGAGATCATGTCCCCTTAGACATTGGTCTAAATGAAAGTATTCCAGAAAAGAATAAATCAATAAAATTAAGAGAATTAATAAAGTCTTCCTAATTCTTTGAAAATGCAGTATCAGACAAGACATTCCTTATTTGAAAAAAAACAGTGAGTCAACATCACAAGTGAACATACTTTCAGAGAATGAGCATTTTAAAGAATAACACGATTTAATATGAAAAAAGTTCTTTCCCTAACAAAGCAAAATAAACAAGCAGCTGCCCTACCCAGAAAGGGAAAGGGCAACACGGTGTCCCCAGGGCTCAGCTCCCATCAGAGGGAGTCCTTTTCAAATACCTGATTCAAAACACCACCAAGACCTTTCTCCAAGCTGGTATTTCTAGCAATGTCAAACCTGGAAAGGCATCATTTTGGAGGGTAAAAAACCACTGAGCAACATGAAATAGGTGGGGTAGGATTGAAGAGTATTAAGCTTAATGAAACATTATCACAACATTATCACACAACTGGTCAGCTACAAAATATTTCCAAATTAAAAGCAAAACAGGGCATTATGGAGCCTAAATGTCTCTAACACCTCGTATGAAACAGATTGCTGTTATTACCACCTTGGAGTCCTCTGGTTTGCATAAATCCTGGTACATATTTTCAGTTAGGGAGGTCATATTTCTAAGGCTGTACTCTGCAGAGCAACAGGAATACCTGCTGCTTTATTTCTCATTACAGAATCAAAAAGCTGAATTCCAAGCAATATTGTAACTCGTGTGGAACACACCGATCTCCCTGGTAAAGTCACATTTCTAGCAAGGTATACAAGCAATTAACATCAGCATTAGAAAACCTCCAGGAAACATTAAAAATAACTGCACAGGCAGAACTGCTTTGACAGCACAGCCCTTGCACCACTGTTGTTCTACAGCCCCACAGGGCAGGTGCTGCTCATTCCTGGCAGGAGTAGGGCAAGGAAAGGTACTGAAGGATCCTGTCTGGGTATTGCTCATATACTGTGTTTTAAGTCAGGAAACAGGCAAGTTTTACACATAACTTTGACTATTACATAACTCAGAGTCATTACAGAAAAAACCAAACTACATACCAAGGCCTTAGACATTGTAAATGGGAAACAAATAGTCTTACCCCAGAGATAAGAAATACTTTACAGAAGTCCAAAACAGGTAAAATCTGCAAAAAACTGGCAGCTTCCAGAGTGTCCTGAAGGTTGTCCATATTAAGGGAAAGTTTTGCAGTATAGATGAAATCAATGATCTTCTTTAGGCCTATTTTGTTCACACCATGAAGCTTAATGCACATTAAATCTTGTTCCTTCATTCCCCCTGAAACAGACATGCAGGTAAATGTGTGTGATCATTTTGATGGGGTTAAAATGATTTCATAAATTTAGAGATAATTAAAATACCATTGTAAAATGTAATTTAAAAACCCCATATGCAACAGTAGACAGAGAGATGTTTAGTCCACAGTTTGCAATCCTGGACTGATTCACACACAGCACTGAACTTGTGTCTGAGTGTCTGAATGAGAGCAATTTGGAGACAGCAGTAGATGACTTTAATAAAAACACCACCTGTGAACATGGCCTTGAAGTAATCACTTGCAGAAGCCATCATTGCTCTGTGGACAGGAAACACCTCGTCACCATCTCCAGGAACAAGCGTCACATCACAGAGCAAACCTTCCACTCGCAGCTGGTCAAAACCCTGCAGGAAAAGCACAATGCAAAGCATCCCTC
Organism: Orthonyx spaldingii; assembly: GCA_013397795.1. Taxonomy (NCBI): domain Eukaryota; kingdom Metazoa; phylum Chordata; class Aves; order Passeriformes; family Orthonychidae; genus Orthonyx; species Orthonyx spaldingii. The sequence goes on from VZTJ01000523.1 coordinate 5,307,002, forward strand.
TGATTTGGGAGGAGAGTAGGAATCTCTTTTATTTCCCTTACGTAAATATTTGTTTACTTTTATGTACATGTCTACTGTAGGTCCAAAAAAAGTGACAAAGAAATAATTTGTCATCTTAAAACCATTATCTCTAATATATTCAATGATTATTATTCATTGAAAACAAGCAGAATAATCATTATTTTCCAGATACAGCTGATGAATGCAAAGTACACTGGGCCTTAGAAAGTAGTTTTATTCAAATAATTAAGTTATTTTTAGGAAGGAGTTTCTTTTGTAAGCTTTCACAATAGCAGTTGTTTCAGGTAGGGATTGCTGTCTTTTCTGCACCTAACCCTTCTGGTCACATATGCATTCTAGATAAAATTCTGTTCCACAGCCATTTAAGGGGTTTGCAACCCAACAGGCTGCAAAAGTCTGTGGTCTGAAAAGAAAGCTGTTACCTGGGTCTAATATTATGAAATTTGCTACCAAAGCTGACATGCTAAAAATAAGCTCCCATTATACATCTGATCTCCTCTGAATTACTTATAACATCTAACTGTAATAAAAAATAAAGTCATCTACAGCAGCATCCTAGAGCAAGATTTCCTCCAAAGATCTGTCTGGTTGTGCATACTGAAGGATGGATGAAATACTCTCCTCCTTCATTCACTGTGGAACAGAAGCTCAAACAAAACATTTTCCTTCAAATTGGTATTTTTCTAATACAAGCATGTAAATATTGTCTCTACAGATGTTCTAGCACACAGCAGTGCCACAGTCAGAGCCAGCACAGGGCATTACACCAAACCTGGCAAGGCTCTGCCATCTTAGGGACGTGCCACACATAATTACAGGATGATATTTAAGTGAGTTTCTTTGATACAGGTGTCAGGTCAGAGTTTAAACGTCATTACCTCTTAGAACTTGAGAGTGGACTGGGATATGATGCCAGGAAAAGGCCAGGGGTTTTTTTTCAAGCTGTTGCTAAAAGTTGAACCTCTATTTCATAGGACAAGAAGTCCCAAGCAATGCTTGCTTGTGGGCATTGACAGCACAAGAACATGAGGGCTTTTGAGGCTTTATAAAAATTACTAGACTGATAAAATCTTTTGCATGGACACATTGTTTAGAGCAGCCAAAATTCTCAGTACAGCTCAATCCAGGCATGAGAATATTTAATTACCTGTAACACCACAGAACTGTGAGTATTGCTGGTGAAAAATCTTGTGGTTCCTGTCTTCGAAGACTGTAGATGGGCAGAGACGCCCATATCGCTGCTCCCAAGAGACACTTTCATATGAGGATCCTCCTCTTCCACCAGAGATCTAAGAAAATTGGAACAGAGAAACCTTAAGATCAAACTCATTTTCATTCAGTGATCTTTTGTTCTAAACCCACAGTCTTCTGGGATGAAATGTAACAGCCCTACAGGAAAAAAGTCAGCCAGCAACAGAATCAGTCTTTAGTGGTTCCCTTCAGCTAATGCAAGAAAGTGAAGTGTTAACAGTCTCTAAAAAAGCATAACTACTTTTTGGCTAGTAAGTTTTTCCTTTTCCTTCCATCCCCAGCTCCCTGATTCAGACACTTGCACCCTATGTTATTTCTATGTTCCAGTATTGTAGGATGCTTGTAGAGGCTTCATCTGATTTCCAAAATCAAGGACCTTAGCTTTTCCTTGGCAAACTGGTGAAACGTTGAAGCTCTAATATTAAAGAAAGCATTTTCATTCTTATAGCTTGCATTACCTCATTCATGCATGACTATTCGTAATAGAAAATATACATTATGGAGTTTCAAGCTGCAGCTTTAGCCTGCTTTTAGAAACACACAATCAGAACTCCTTTAGGATGTGATATCCAGTATTTTGCTACTGTGCAGGCAAACACTCCATAATTTTAATTTAAGATTTGATTCCAAGCAATTACTGTCCAAATCTAGACAGGACAAGCTAATTTTAGGTAGAATTGTTAAAGAATTACTGCAGTATTATTAGCCTACTATTTTAATCTTGAGATATATACTAGGTTACATCTGAGAGCTTAACTATGCTAACCTGTAATTATTATAGAATGTAAATAAAATTCATCTACAGAAATATTAACAACTAGTTTCTGTAATTTCTGTGATCTCATGTGCTACCTATGAGCCTGTATAGAGGTATAATGAATATGTACACAATTTTAATTAGCAAACATAAGCTGTTAATCCACAGAAAAGGGCATCTCCATTATTAATCAAGACTCCATATCTCAAAAAAGATTCACAGTCGTTTGATGTCATTGCTGCAAGTTTCAGATACAAAAAGTTTTCCAAATTTTAAACGTGCAGGTTAAAACATTGGCCTCCAAGCTAGTTTCAGAAATTACTTTAAGTAACAAGAATGAGCTTAAATCCCGCTCCTGTTCCCCAATTTTTATTATGATCACTACGTAAGGACAAATTTGGAATTTGTGGAAGAAAAACAGTTTTCATCATTTCCTTTTTTAAAAAAAAAATATTTACCCCCACCTTCTTTGGGTACAAAGACCATGTAGAGCAGTTTCTGAAACTCACATTATTACCCTCATAGCACCAACGTGCCTTGTTCAAACCCATGAGTACAAAAGGTCAGCTACAAAAACATATTCAAAACAAATTCACCATTCAACAGTGTACATGGGTTTGAAACAGTGAGATTTTATGCACACAGACATAACATTGTAGGAACAAGGGTACATCTGAATAGCTGTGACTTCTAATGCACTCAGCTGAATAAACTGATGTGGATGAACTGCAGCATGCAAGATCTCTGCTGTTTTTGAAACACAATTATCTCTATTTTAGAAAATAAAGCCAGAGCCATTTAAACAAAGTTTGCAGGGTATACCTTAAACCTCTCCAGACTATCTCTGCATCCAACAAATACAACTGTGCAACAGAGCAGCAAAGCAGTTGCTGGCTCACGACCCAAAAATATTTTTATTCACTCTGTTCTAGGGTGTTTTGAGTTTGGTGGGTTTTGTTTGTTTTAGTTTTCATACAATAGCATGGAGGCAAGAGGCTTACATAATTTCAAAGGACATCCAGTCTCTAAATTTGTACATGTCTTTCTGAGAAGAAACATAAAATAATGTGGGGAGACTTGCAAGCGTGGGTGGGAAGAACAACAGATTCAACAAGCATGAATCTGACTCTTTGCTCTTGAAGCATCTTCCCAAAATGTCAGATCAGATAGACGTTACATGAAGGGGTATTTAAAATATTTTCTCTAAACTCAGAAGCAAATAGAAAGTGAACACAATTTAAAATCATTATGAAAAGAAACAGACAAGTAAACCTAGCTTCTTGGCTGTTTGGAGTGGGCTTTTTTACCATGTTTGCCACATTGCTACTTGATTTCCTGACAGACAGCATAATTCAAAAGTTTTACAAATGAAGGCAAAGACCTTGACCATGATTCATTTATTCCAAGAACAGCTGGGGTAATGGAAGCATTTTTCTGAACATTACACACAACTTCCCAAAGCTGTCCTCTATAGAACACAATGCCTTATTAAAACTGTACAGTCAACAGAGAGGATATAATAAATTGTAAAACACTTGCACTACCTAAAAGTACACATTCGACATGCCTGCTCTAAGCAGTTGTTTCCTCTGCCTGATTTTCAATATATAATGAGCAGTTCCCTATATCACACACATAAGCTCAGCAGCTCATCACCTGAAGCTCTTCAGCAGAAAAGATTTTCACTATTTCTCTTCCACATTTGCTGTTATGTACGGACAGAAACTTGCACATGTGAATGAGGCATTAAAAACTGCAAATTCCACACTACAGAAATTCACTGGAATATAACTGTTACAATTCTAGTCTCAAACATTAACTTGGCTGCATATGATTCCATGTGAATAAAGACAAGCAGATTATATTAATCCTATATGGGTTTTGGCTTATATCTAAACAACTATGGAAAAAAAAATTGTGATGCGGGTTTTTTGTTTGTTTGTGGGGGCTTGGGGATTTTTGTTGGTTGTGTTGTTAAATACACCACCTTTCCAACCTACAGCTGAACAGTTCTGCAGGGTTGAGCACCCTCGCCTTCTGCAGGAAGTGACATTCAGGAGCTGGGTTTGGCAGAAGTTCCAAAGCAAGTCAGCAGCAAGACCTGGCAATAAGGCACTGATCCCCTGAATCCCAGCCCTGTGACATTCACCAAGAGGGAAAGTGCACTCCCAGAGCAAACACAAATTACGCCTTTGTCACTGGCTTTGTAGCAGTTCAGCATTTATCTGCACATAACAAGAGGAACCTGTCTTTGTAAGACAAAGTGAAACTGCAACAGTACTTAGGCTCTGTGTTAACAGCAATACACAAAGAGCAAAATCCCAAGCATTGCATTATATACCCTGCAACAAAATTTTAAACTATTCAGAACTTCAGTAACTTCTGTTGCAGGGTCTGTAAAAAAGATTCAGAAATAGCTCTGCCATTCACACCCAGAACAGACAGGAAATGTGCTGAATGTCCAACTGAATTCCCAACAAAACCACAGCAAGTGCATCTGTCTTGTTTGGACACTTACCAAAGGCATTATTTACATTCATTAACATAGGTCTACTAAGCACTATAATTAACTCAATAGTAATGAATGTAAACATATTGATTTTTTTTACTTTATTGTAAGTACAGTATATCACAATTAAGCATACTACCAAAGGAGAAACTTCATTCGTTTTCTAATTAATCCTAATTAATTCCGATCAATAAAAATCATTAAACAAGAAGTCCGGCAGCACCATTTTTAACCAGAGTTTAAAAAAGTTAGGAAACAAAAGAAGGTAAGACTACAGTAACATGTAGTGAGAATTCACAACAAGCTGCTCTAAATGTGGACATTAAAACCACCCTCAAAACACACACTTGGTCTGGAAAGGGTTGAACATCATAGTGGGAAGAACAAGGGAATTTTGGAGTTGAATATGAAATGAATGTTAACACTGCAAGAGGAAGGCAGAGGTGCTGCCTGACATTCTGCAGCCTCTGGGGAGCAGTGGCTTGCAGTTCAGAAAAGGTGCCAGAGGTTAATTAGTTGCTATCACCAAGCAGATGGAATCAAAAGTTTCTTTCTAACCATATGTTGATTCTTTCAAGTGCAGCACAGTTTTTTCCTAGAGGCTGTAACCAAACATGCTTTTCTCATGACTCCAAGGTAATCCTCCAAGTACTTCCAACTGGTATTTTCGTAGTGATGATATATGGAGTGTGCATTATCTGGATATTAATCTGCTTTAACTGTAAATACTGACAGATTTAACCGGCTAGAGTTACAACATGATTCACAGAGGCAAACTGCTTTCTAAACCACTCAGCAAATATTACCCTGTTAAAACAGTTCAGAGGCATCCAGGTGACCCATGATAAGCAAAGATCTGTGCAAACTGTGACAAATTTATTCTCAACTAGAATATTCAAATTATGGAGTTGCCATTTTGTAGGGCTTAGTGGCACAAATGAAATAAACCAATATTCTGTTACGATGTTTTCTTCGGAAGTAGTCGAGGTCATTCTGATGCAACAGAAACAAGGCAACTAAGCATATTATTAAGAATTTGTTCATTTCCATCAGTAATCCAGTCATCTGTTTCTCAGACCATTGTAGAGACTCTCTGAAAACAAAGTAAGGAGATCAGCCTACAGCTACAGATATTTTAGAGTGCATGTTCTCCAATTTATTTAAAATCCAGTCTCTACATAACTCAGTAAAAGCTTTGCCAAAGCCATATTGGCCCGACAGAGAGTTTTTAATTTGGTGAAGCTCAATAGCTCAGTTTTGAAAGGACTATAATTTTATTTTGTCTGTCAAATTACTGTTCAATGAACCATGACCACAAGTGTTCTGGTCCCTGGTAAAATGGCTTCTGACACAATCACCCCTGGCATGTGCCAGGACTCTGGTATTTGTCAGGTAACAAGGACAGAGATTTCAATTTCATATTAGGTTATTCTTATTGCAAGCCAAATCTTTATGATGTTATGTTCTATCAAAAAAACCCTCCTGGTATATCTCAGGGCTATCCTGTAAATGCACCTATGCATGTAATTTGCTAATGAACCTATTAATTAAAAGGCCAGTAAAAGACAACGAAGCTTTCATTTACTAGTAAAAATAGAACAGTTTTTTACCTTATATACATAATTTGCCAAAAAGTATTTTAGTAAGCTTAGACACCAAAAAAAAAAAAAAAAAAATTGATTATATTGCTGACTTCCCATTAGGAACAGATATTCCAACTTCATGAGTAATGAATTTAGGAATTCCCCAACAAAGTACCTGGCCACCTTGGACCTCAGTAAGCAGAACTGATACAGCAGCATTGTATTAAAGAAAATCTCATAATTTTTTTTAAGAAATTCAAATATTAATATAATGTAGATGAAAAAACTATGCCATCATGGTATTTCACATTTCCATTCCATATCCATTTCTACTCATACAATTTCAGGAAATCCTTTATTCACGCAAAGAAGTTACTGTTATACTTGCTGTCCCCTGAAGTAACATATCTTCCTTTTATTACTCTTTTTATCAAGAATTTCTAATTTAATTCTTTTATGGTATCAGCAACCCAGTAAAACTAACCAGTTTTATCATCTGCTAATGATTTCTTATTACAAAAAGTTTCTATAGGAAATGCAAGTTCATATTTTAAAACAGATACACGATTCCAGCTAGCAGAGAAAAGAAAAAGGTCATTTTTGTTCCAATAGATTGACATAGTAAGTTAACTCCTCTGCACAGACCAACCAGCAGGTTCAAACTTCAGTTCTTGCTTTGGGGCACACAGGTACTGACACAGCTGCTGCTCAAGAGCCAAACGTGGGATGAGCACAAGAACAGCACTGGAAGGCAGGACCTAAACTGCTTTGCACGGATCACCTCCAGTGACACACACAGTGCATTAGGAGAGGGAATCATGCCTTCTTCTCCTTCATCACTATGACCAGTTGTCCTACACTATCAGCTTCAGATGTCGCTGTTTTTACTGGACAGTTGCAAGACCATATTTTTATTAGATGAACTTGAGGCTGCTGCTGAAACTAAAAACACTTTGTATTTGTCAGGCTACGGAATTTCTTTAAAATGCTATCTAATTCCGTTCACTTGAAAGGGGCCACCACAACCAGAAGTTTACAAACCTCCTGCCTCAAGTGAATTATCATTACAACTACTGTGAATGCAATCTCCTAAAACAGCTATGGCAGTTAGTGCTGAATACTGCTCACTTTGTGCCTTTCTCCTGGAGCAGAGATTTAGAAGAACTCAGTGTGAAGTTACTAAACAAATGTTTTTAAATGTTCTGTGGTTACTGCTGCCCTTCTAATGTGTAAACAAGATCAGGTGTAAAAAGTGAAATATTAAAATATGAACATCAGAGCGTTGCCCAAAGTAAAACTTACTGTTTCTTAATTAAAAAGCAAATAGATGTTCCATTTTCCACCTTTCCTCTAAAGTGAGAGTGTTCTGTAAAAGCAGAACATAAAAACAGGTTCTATATAATAGACCAAAGCAGAGAGAAGTGGGTTTTTGCTTTCACAAGGCTCTGGCCAAGGGAAGCAGGAGATGAGGACACAGGACTTGCAAACCCCCAGAATCAGCAGAGAAGGACAAAGGTGGTTTCTGGGCTGATGGGCAGAGGCAGGCAGGGCACCAGCTTTACCTGCTGCTCTGACACAGTTACAGCACGGGATGCTCATTGCAGTGACCCGCTGAGGAAGGTGAAGGGAAAGTCAGGACAGAAGCAACGTAGCCTGAGCAGCTCTGCACCAAAGGCAGCAAGGCCACAAGGGGAACAACAAACACAATCTCACCTGAAGGACAGGGACACTGACCCGTGCTCAACCACAGTCAGGCTCCAGGTAACCGACTTAAGCTATTTCCAGAGGCAAAGTTTTGGAGACTAGTACTTAAATGTCAAGCCTTAACCTTTCCTTTCTTCTTCTTTTTTTTCTTTTTTTTTTTTTTTAATACAGTAAATTCTCTTTGGACTTCAACATATAATCACCATATGGAGAAAAGGTTTGTGCCCAAGCACACAAGCCCACATCAACAAAAATTATGAGAGCTACTACAAACACTCAGATGACTGAATACACTGTCACTGTCCCCAGCACCAGTGGATTTCGATGGAAAGCAGGAGAACACAGAAACAAAGATACTCTCAACATCACTTAAACATTTCTGTATCACTCTCTAGTAAGGCCACACTGTGACCAAAGCCAGCACAAGATCAGTTGCCACAAAGTCAGCACAAGAGGACTGAGAAACACCATCAACCGTTTTGGTATGATTTCCCAAGAATGCACACATAGAAATTCTCTTCAAAATTCCTTCTTAAACAACTAAACAATCACAGGTCTCAAGCTGTTTGCAGCATAATTACAGCCCGCTGGTTAATTCAAATTTGTTTTCCACAGAAACAAAGCAATATTTGGCTCAGTCAGTGCTACAAAGCTTTTGTTCCTAACAGCATTTAATCTCTCTGGGAGCCTCAGTATCACATCCACATTTATCTGTTTGACAAAGGGCTTGCATTCATTGAGCCATTCGTAGGTTAAATTTGCAGACTCACATGGTTTAATGATGCTAAATTAGAAACAGTTCTCTAAGGACTTTTTGCCAAAGTTGGTGTTTGTCTATTGATTCCTACTATTAGAAACAGAAAAAGCTAAGGAAATACACATTTTGTAACTTTTCTACATAAAGAAAACAATTTTATTCCCTTAATGTTGAAAAAGATAAAATACAACAGTCAGAGGTTTCACAGTTGAGGCTGGACTAACACTGCACCTATTTTCTGCTCTTCATATTTGGTCTCAAGTGCTCAAAAGTTAAGTAAGAATTTTGACTAGGCAGCTGAATACTTCCTGTGTATTACAAAACACTTACAAAAACCATTCTGCACGTACCAGCAGATTATGGTTGTACCTCATGTGTCCTTAGTTTTCACACACAGAAATTGGTGAGTTAACAGAATGGCTCCTTAGAGACAAATATAAGTCTAAGGAGGCACCTGCACATTCAATATTTAGTCATAGAATATACATCCCACTGTATTCCTGTAACTGAATTAGGAACTACTCCTTTCAAGAGTGTTGGAGGTTTTTTCCCTCTATACTGGTCAGAATAATCCTGATACCTTAAAAGTCAGTAAGATTCTGACATTGGGGTTTGGGTTCTTTACCATTCCTCTTGCTCTGTCACTTCTCACAATTGTTTTAGCATTCCTTTATTTCAGTCTGTCACCGAGGATGTAGAGGGGCATTAATTACTTTCAATTGTAAAATATTTTTCCCCCATATGATAAAGCATTTAGATCCATGCATGCCAGATAAGAGGGGTATGTGACTTGTTCATCCCACAAAAAACCACATTTTTGCAATTCAGACATTGTTACAATATTAGTCACTGCTGGACAAAATACTACAGCAATAATATAGATGTGCACATCCACTTTAGTGGGACAGCTACACATTATTGCACTACAATTTCCATTATTACCATTTAGTACAAGCAACTATTATTTTAAAATCCAAATATTCACCAAGCACTTTTTGAAAATCCATAGGTAGCCCCACCCAAATGTCAACAGAAAATACCTCATAACACTGGAAAAGTCAGTGAATAGAATGTGACTGGACAACAAGATTTTTCAAAATAACAAAAAAATAATGGCAAAAAAACCCAAACTGGCAGAACTGACATGCTGGCAGAACAGGCTGAGTAACATATTCCAGATAATTCAATAAAAATGCTTTACCATGTCACAACACAATGTCAATATTGCAACACCATGCTGTATAAGGAGAAGTGTGTAATTTTGAGGACCTGTAAGGCACAACACCCCTTTTAAGGTCTCCCCTGAAAAAACACACGTCCCAGGAGACTTCATGACAAACAAGTTGGAGGTTTTTTCTCATTTTTATCAGTTTATTACAGCAATGAAATTTCACATTTCAAACTCAGAATAATCTATTGAAATACCTATTATATAAAGAGCAGAAGAAAGATCAACAGGCACAAAGGAGAACTCTACACACAAAATTTCTGGGACTAAAAGCAGTCTCCTGCTAGTAAGATACAAGCCCCTTCTAATCCCCACTCATCCAATTCATCTGTTTGTCAGATCAGTATAAAAAATATTTGAGGTGAGATGCACATTGACTTTCAACATGTTGAAATTTGAAATATCTAAGAACCAATGTCTAAAATGGAAATGCTGCCAAAGACAGGTGAGCGTGAATATCGTGTAGTCTGTCAAATGCTCAGGAGCCCAACAAAAGGGTTCATTTACTAAAAATGACCATTGAAGGCAGCAGACACACACAGGGTGGTCTCACCAAAGAGAGCTAATACAGGTGGTCTGATGAATTCTGCACACACACCTTTTCCCATTTAAGTATATATCACTGTACAGCATAAATTCAAAGAGCTCATTGTAGAGCAGCTCAGGTAGTTGGAAGAAGACACAAAAGCATTAACCTATATAACCAATACAAGCAGCTAAAACTAATGCTGCTTACTCCAGAGTATTAAGAATTTATTCTACTTTTCTGCACAGTAACTGATTTTCACTAGAGCAAAGCATTTCCTATCAGACAAATTTCACAACCACATAACTCAGGATAGACAGACTGTGTTGCAAACCCTTTGACAGTAATATATTTGGAATACCACATTTGTTTATTTCCCCTAACAGTCAGTTATTTATAAAAACACACGCAAAGGATAGCTCCCATTTAATATCAACACACTATTCCATGTGAAAGGATTGAAGGCACTAAGATTACAAATGGATTATTCTGAATTAAGAATTCTTTTATTTTACTTACCTTTAAAATTGGCATGCAGGTGACTAAAACCACTTAATTGAACATTTAACTTTTAAAAAGCAGCTAAGAATATTCTTGCATGACACAACCTTAACAGAACAACCCTCTGTAAAAGTGATTTTGCAAACAGTATTTTTGCATTACTGAATTTTTTTGTAGATGTGCATCATAGCACTTTAATCTCCTGGGTTTCCACAAACATATCTTCCATTTGTATTAGTGGAAGATGTGCATGATTTTATATTTTTTTAAAAAGACATTACTGGTGTGAATAAGAAAGAATTCTCTTAGTTCTTAGTGTATGAGATGCTGTGCCCCATGAGCACTAAGTGGGACTCACGTTCCTTTACACCTCAAAGCTATTAAATACAATTCAGAACTGTTCCTCACCCTCACTCTAGCAGTGCTTTAATTCTGAACCTCTGCTTATGTCAGTCACTGTTGCTTTTTTGTTTTTAACATCTGGCAGTCATGCTAAATAACAGCTATGCCATGGAACACCACTTTTTCAAGTGCTGTTCACTTTCTGTGTTACTCACTTTGTCCTTTCCTCCATTCACTTGCTGAAACTGCCCACATAATATACGAAGTCACCTAGGTCTCTCTCCACACAGTCAACACAACCACAAATATGAATATGATTTGACTAGTGGTGCATAAACTTGCTGTAACAGTTTTCACAATGTTTGACAAAAGGCATCTACATCCTAAATTTCAGCAACATAAGTGCTGTGAAAGAAAACACAGCCTGACAAAGCAAGGCGTGTGCGTGCACCCACAGCTGCACATTCCTAACTCGTGCACCAAGCCAGCTGCACTACACCTACATACACTGGCACACGCCAGGGTTCCAGTTCTAAGAGTGCCTAATTTTCCCTATGCAATGTCACTGGATCTCTCCAGCTTGGGGGGAAATTTGAGCCTCTCTGGAGCAGTTTCACCAGAAGACAGGGAAAATGTGCATTCCCCATCAGTGGGACCCTTCTCCCTCTGTATAATGTGAAGTTACCTCCTGCAGTCAGGATGTCCTGAAAATATCCCCAGTAAGTAACTGGTGGTATACAAAGCCACCAGCCAAGAGGCAGCAAGTCTCTGCTGCTCCTTCCCATTGCCAGGAAAGGGGTACCAGACCCTGCAAACCCAGCAGACTTCGCAGTAACAGAACCACGTCCTCGCCTACAAACTCCTCACACCTCAGCTTCTGCAGGTCCTTTATTCCAAGCACTGCCCAGCCACAGGTTCCCCACAGCACAGAACTCTCTGAGATGAGCTCCTCACTCTCATTTTCCCCCACCAGCAACCACCACAAACTTTCCAAGCAGAGACTGAGCTAAGCCTGCACAGCTGCAGGACAGGGAACATTTTGCAGCAGCACTTTGTCCATAAATGCTTCATCCAAGAAGCCAAACCTGCTCACAACCACCAGTCTCAGCACTTTGAGACAGGGAAACTAAGGCAGAGTTCAGCTATTGGGTACACAAACCAAAAAAACTCTAATACAATCTATGTGTCCTGATCATCAGTTTAATCTCTAGATAAGTTGCTTGTAAATCATAAGCAGGGTGAAGCTTTTAAAGCGAAGGTCAACTTTGCTAGAGAAACCTGAAAAACTGGAATTTCATTTTCAATACAAGAAAAAAAAAAAAAATCACTTCTAAGACTTTCCTACTTTGCATTCCAACTACACTAAACCCCCTATTTTGTAAGATTGAGATGTCAAGTATTAAAGGGATTAAAAGCTCAGTCATACCTTTGTATACCCTAGATACAAAATACCTAGTATCAAAGTGTTCATCTGTGAACTCTAGAGTTTATGGTCATTTATTTTACATCAATACATGTTCCATATCACACACCACTTTTCCTCAACCTTTTACTCAAAACGTCTTTTTCCAGTGTCCAGAGTACTACTTACGACAGAAAACTTATAAATATGAACACGAAAAACATTAGATTATATAAAACAGCAGCAAATTTACTGTTATCTCTGCAATGAAGGTAATTAATCCCATCAGCTTTTTTACTGATCACCCTAAATTACAAGGGGTTTGTTGATTTGTATTGCCTAATCAAATAGGTGCCATTTTGTAATGTTTCTCATTCTTTATAATAACATATATGAAAAATTTTAACATTAGATATATGAGTCCTCCTAATGTCAGGTCTGTGTGCCGGTAAAGAAACGTCTTCATAAACATTGAGACACATTGACTCATTATCAAGAGATGATTAAGGCTGCTGATCACATATTCCTCATGCTCCAGATAAGATCAGCATCACATAGGTTAAGCATGATCACTAAACCTGTTCATACTTTCAACACACTGAGATAATCAGCCACACGATCCCCACCACAAAGGCTGGAGCATTCTCAGGGCTAAGATTAGCACTTTAAAGGCGACGCACAAAAGAAATGCTCCATTTCAGCAGCAGGGAGATCAGACTGGGCTAGTTCTGATTTTTCTAGCATTTAAGAGCACATTTTAAACACAACAGCATAAGGTAAAACACTATTAACACTGTTTCCCTGAAATACGTTCAAATGTCTCACAACTCTTATCATCATGATACTTTCCTTATATTTAAGTCATATTTTTTGAACAACTCAGAATAGGTAGCAATTTATTGGAAATAGCTTCTCTTTTGCTAGCCTTACATATATTTGATCCTTCCCGTACAAAGGCTGAAGCACATCCACACCTTGTCACAAGATTAATTAACGGTAAAAGTGAGCGTGCCCAGCACAGGTTGTGCACAGGCAGGTTTGTTCCCTCAGCCTTTCTGCCCGAGAACAATAGTGACCATGCACATGGCGCTGGATCCTGCCAGCCCCACCGGTAACAATGCCATGCCCAGCAACAGCAAAAAAAAGACATTTAGAGGACCTGTGCACCTCTCTCTTACAGCATGGACCTACTGCAGCTGAAGCAAAAGCCTATCTGCAAGCAGACAACACAAGCTTAAAAGTACTAATGCTGCAGGTATTAGGCTGGAATACTATTGGGAAGTAGCAGCCTTTACAGCAATTTCCAGATAGAAAAGTCATCAACACTGCTAGTTGTGCATTTCAAAGCAACTCTTCCTCCTTTTGGAAGAGCTGCTGCCTTAAATAAAGGCAGAAGGAATTCTGTGCTCAGTAGTTTTATTTCAGAGAAGGAAAAAAAAGCCACCTGTATATGCTAACACAGAACTCACAGCAACAAAAGGTGAACAAAAGCTGCATCAGGATTTGGCAAGACAAAGGCATACTGTCAAACTACTTTACACTGACAACCTGTATAACTATGTAAGTATTCAGATATGAACAATTCAAATTTATGTTTTAGCCTTTTATTGTAACTTTTTATGAAGACATTCAATTTGTATTAAGGCTAAGACTTTAAAGAATAAAACAAGACCAAAGCAGGACAATTTCATCTCTACAACAACTTACACGAACAAAAGTGCAGTACAGTACAGCAGGCAATTTCAAGCTCAATTTCCAAATGAAATAGTCAGGAGGAAATGTTCACATATACACTATAAAGAAAGCCTGCCAGCCCCAAAGCTTAACTTGTCAATTCAAGATCAGCTCTACAAATTAACACCACCACAAACTTTTCAAATGAACATACACAGTATCATTATGAATATGGCTTAATCTGCACAATTTCTCTATAATTCAACAAAAAGGGAAAGACTTGACACGACATCCATCATGAAACATCCAGGATAAAATCGGGGTGGGGGGGTCTACATAGCAAACAAGATAAAATTCTGAGTGCCAATGTCATTTAATATGTAACAGGGTATTTTGCCACGGGGTAGTCTCACGAAAAAAATTCCCACCTTATTATCCTCATTTCTCTCACTTACATGTATGCTGGAGAAAGTGGCGATGACCTGGATGTTTTAAGCACAGGAACTGGGAATTTCCAGATAGCAGGAGAGCTCGTTTTCCATTTCAATGGCATGTTGTCACCACGGTACTACAATAACAGTAAACAGCGTTTCCATAACAGACTACCAACTAGGACTTCCATTCCACACACTACTGACACAGCAGTGGCTGCTGCTAAGAACAAGGAAACGATTCTGCCAATGCCCTTAAACCGATGCTTCCAATCTGTAAAACAGGGCTGTAAGGCATCTCCTTTTAAATCCTGCTGTCCCCTAAAGCAATATGATGATTCTATCCTTCTAACTCAACAATAGTGCCACCTCGTTAGGGAAGCACTGACTGCAGTATATGTTAAGAAAAAAAAGAAAGGACTGCACTCTGCACACCAGCACAATGCAGCTTTATTTAATAAAAGCAGCTAATTTTTAAAGAACTGTCTCTGATGCTATTGTTCTACCTTAACAGGGACACTGCAGCACTGTACTATATTCTCTTCCTATCAACCTCATTTCTGACCAATGGAAGCAGAAAAAAAAAAAAAGGGTTTCATACAAAAATGAAACAACATACCTACTCAGAATACACTTGTCATCCTCTGAACATTCTTCTTTTGAGCTGCAACAATATAAATGGGATATAAATCTCAGCATAGCCTTAGGCCACGGCTAATAGAGATCAGTGACTAAATTCAGCAGCCTGTTTTCCTCCTGTGCAAGCTCTGACCAAACAATACAAGAATGCCATTATGGAAAAAGCCCATTGCAAAAATCAGTCCTTCTAATCCATAGCTAGGAAGACAAAATAAAGCAGAAATCGCTGCAGGTTTCTGCATGCTCTTCTAATAGCTTCTGGTTCAGGATGCTCTCATTTTCCTATTCTCATTTCCAAGGAGGAAGAGCAAAATCTCATGCATTTTACAACATGATATGGAAACACAAATATCACTCTGTCTTCTGCAGCAGAGAAGCAGAGACTAGCAGGCTGTTAATAGCAGTCTTTGTAGGAACGCTATCAACAATCTAATTCTCACCGCCCCCCCCAGCAGCTCCCAAATTGCCTCGAGCACTGAGGCAGCAGATGGGCACGCAGGTCCCCATCAGGGACCACTCCGCAGCTCAGAGCTCTGCCTGCTGACCTCCCGGGGCTGACGACAGCAGGGAGCAGGCAAGGCAAACTATTAAAAAGGGAATGGGGAATTTAATAGCATATTATGCAGAAGCAGAGCAGGTTTCCAGGGAAAAGAAGGCAGAGATTCTGCTATATTGATTACCTTACAGGAAAAAAATATATCACTGCTAATGTATTGCCACAGCAGACCAAATCAACACTAAGATATTTCCAGATTCCAGAATAGTCTCTGTACAGCATGACAATTTTTCTATTCATCAGGACAGTTGAATCCTCTCATTAAAAAGCCAACACCCTGTCACACTACTTAGCAACAAAGAATGGAACCAGGATCTATTTCTATAAATGTCTATAAATTTAATCATTCTAATAATATTTAACAACACTCTGATAGGGTTTTTTTAACATACAACATTAAGTTCAATTATGGGATGAAATCACCAGAGAATAATTGCTGCTTCTGATCACCACTATTGAAAATGTTTGCCCAAAATAGTTTTGGGCATTTGAAACTGTCACCAAAACCACAGGCAAGGAACTAAACCCAGGACAACCTGACTCAAAACCAGATACACCCCTTGGACAAACAACTGAGGGTCTCTCTCCCACTTCTCTGAAGTTCTAAATTACACATGAGCTGCATTAACCCAGGCAACAAATTTCACAGGAACTGCTGCTGGGATGCTGAACAGACATCCCTGTGTATGACAAGTGTTTATGTGCTGTGACTATTAGGAAACACTAGCCCTGCAGAAAACAACTATTCAGTTTTAGCACAGTCATATTTTTAGCAAAAGAATTCAAGCATTTACATGCCAACAGGCACGCTTGGCTGCACACATGGTCAGTACCGTGTCCAGTCTCACACACACACAACACCAGACTACTTCATCGTGCCAGCTCTGCACTGAAGGCCTAGAAGTCAGGTTGAAAGATGTTAGACAGCAGCTATTAAAATCACAAACTACAAAAAAAAAAACAAAAAAAAAACATGGATTTGCATTCATACACTCAACTTTGCTTTTACATTCACCGTTATACAGAAAGTGTCTTAAAATAAATAAGCAAATGCAGTTACTCCCTTCCTCACAGTGAGTGCAGCCGGTGCAACCAACTGGTAACTGCTTGTGAAGTCTGTGTCTCACTGCTCTGCCACCCCCAAGGAGATCTTCACATGTTTTATTTATTAAGAGCTGCATGACTAACATAAAAAAAAAAAGAATGAGGCTAAAGACAATCAATGGACCCCTGTTCCAGAAGTAACTCCTGAAATACTCTTTTGATCAGTAAAATAAAATCCAACTCAAGCCACAAAGTCATTCCCAAGCACTGACTGACATTTAAGTCAATCCACACAGGCACAGAAATCAGAGTTACTTCTCACTTTTGACCCCAACAAGATCATTCACCCTAGAGGGCAATACGAGTCCTCAAATACCTGCTCTCCTTTGTGTGCTTCTGTTCTCACTTATTTTTCCACTTACTCTACAAGCAGCATAAGTAAAACCTTTGCAGAAAAAACAGTAACAGTAAACATTTTTTTGCAGGAATCCCAAGCACTGCCAACCAATTCCTCCCGGCAAAGTCCAGCACAAGCCACTCCACCAAACAGCCCATGCACAAAATCCAGAATTGAAGAAAGTAGCAGTGCCAGGTACTCGAAAACTAGGGAAATGCTTGTCACTTGCTAAAGAACAACCATGTGAGAAATGAATCACCTATCCGCACATAAGGAGAAAAAACATAAATCAAATCCCATTTTCTTCCTGACAGTCACAGATTGGTTGCATATTCACAAGGAAAATACTATTATTACGTATTTTATGCTTTACATAAACTATTCCTAAGACAAGAGAAAATGACAGTATGTAATTCTGATATTTTAATTAAGACTTCAAAATAACAGTTTAACTACACATTTAAAAACAAGGAAAAAGTAATCTGATCTCCTGGACTGCATTGCACCCCCTGAATATACATTTTCTGTTCTCATATTACATAGCTTTGCCACTCATCCTCAAATGAACTGGTTTTGAAGGCCAAAAGCAGCATTACAGCCCTGTGCAGAATCCTCCTTGCTGAGGAAACAGTTATTCCCAGACAAGCGCTCTGAAAACACGCCAACCTGGCACACAAACTGGAGACATGTTTTAAGTTTAAAACTCCTAAATGCTGAAAATCCCATGATAACTGCACAGATTAAACATCATTTTGGGACCATTCAAGGGGCTTGTTTTCTGTAGTTTCCTCACAAGGAAGCTCACACTCAAAATTGAAAGCATCTACTATTTATAACTTGCTTAAAGTTATATTCTACTTATTATCCCAGTCTCCCACACATCCTTTATTCTGTGTACAAAAGATGAGAAAGTGTTTGGGTTTTAAGCAACCATTTCCATGCTTGTGTTTCCAAAGCTGCACTGAGCACAGACAAAGTAACTGAGAGTATCAAGAACTTCTGCACAAAACTGGGCCATAAAGGAAAGGAACAGGTGGTGTAAGAAGAGAAAAAAGTAAATAATGCCACGAAAGGCAAGATCCCAAGGTGCCATTTTACAGACCTGAGATGTTAAGCAAGACCAGAAGCTACTGACTGGGGCTGAACAGAAGGGCAGCTCCGATCTCACAAAGAGAAGAAACACTGAAAAGTGCTTGTGTTAACAGAGGAAATCATTTCCTAACCCTCATCCTCAATCCCTGTCCCCAAATCCTGCTTCACTATTGATCAACAAGCAAAACTTGGCCCCAAAACAGAGGAGCAGGCACACAGCATCACACTCAGCAAGCACACGAGCAATCACACACAGAGCCCCCCTTGCCAGGGCACTGATCACAGCATCTTTTCTTCTGCAAGCTCTCCCTGATCCTCAGACAGGAACGCAGCTAAAACCACATCCCTTGTGACCCTCTTCCTTTTCTTGGGATATCCTCTTCCTTCCCTGGTGCAACTTGAATGCTAAGCTGCCACCACGTTGTGTTGCACATACTGACTGTCAGCACCTCGTCCTCTTACAGCCCACTGTGCTCACATTTCTGGGGCATCTGTACTTCCAACAAAACTTTTAAACCATCTCTGCATTTCCCACAAGACTTCCCTTCACATTTGTTCAAAAAGAAGAAAAAGGCACAGGCAGAAAGCTGTATCAGGGCCTAGCCAATATAAAACCGTACTAGTCTGGAAGTATTTATTCTTAGCCTTTGAATGCCACTTGAATTTTTGTATGAAAACTAAGCAGAATAAAAGTCAACTTCTAGAAATGACACTGGATTTTCATCAGTGTGCACAGATAATGAGTTTAACTTTTTTTCCTCAGTTCTTAAACTGTTAAAAACAAAGCTGAAAAAAATTACTTGCTTAATCAAGTGATTTGTTGTGGTTAAAAAAATTGCTGTTCCACTTTAACAGACTACTTACCTCTCTCCTTTTATTCATCTCTTACAGTGTCAGAGGAACCGAAAGCTCTAGGTGAAAAGTAGTGTTATGCTACATGGGAACTTTCTCAAGTCTTCCAAACCCTTTCTAGCATGACCTGAAAAGTCTTCTCACTTCCAGAACCTCAGGCTTCTTTTAGCTTTACAGAAAGAACAGTCAAAGCTACAGTGACAGTATGATGTACATCTCCCATTTTCATCTAGAAATGCAGACAACAGAAAGGTCTAATATTTGTGTCACAAATATTATGCTTTCTAATATTAGCCTATCTCCTACTGATGCAGTGTTTGTATAAGAAAAGATGCCAGACTCAAAAACAGGAAAAATACTTTAAAATGGTAGTGGTAAGACCAGTAAACATATTCAGACTTTTGAGATTCTTTTCCCCATCACCCGTGTTCTAAAAATTCATTGATATAAAAACATGTTTGTATTTTAAAATGCACATTTGCTATATGATAAAATCTCTGGTTTATGATATTAGCACTAGCAGAGCTCGCTCCAAACTGAAGGCAGAAAATCATTTCACATCAAGAGGAATTGCTCTCAGCTTTTCTATATCTTCAAACCACCAGCCTGCTGAGGTGATGCATCCTACACTACACAAAACCATTTTGATACAGAAGAAAATAAAGCAGAACTCCCAAAATCCAGTAAAATATTCCCAAAGCCATGGAGCTCAAATGCAATAATTATTTCAGTATCAAAATCATTTCAGCAATTTAAATATCGCTGCAAAGGCACAAGTCTAGAAACTGAAGAGGTGCAAATAAGGCTGTATAACATTTCTCTACAGGTTCCCTAAAAAACTGACTGTGTGATAATTTAATTAGCTTCCTTATTCAGCTCTTTCCACTTCACATGGGTGCTTCTCATGCCTCTACCTCTGACTTTTCAGTCTATTAAACTGCAGCTGTTCCAATTACTGGAAGAGAATAATTAAAAGATGGTGTTGACAGTACTGCCCTATATATGAGTCAGTTATTTAATACAATTTCTTTGACCACGTATCGTCAAAAGATTCACACCAAAATTCATACGAAGGGAAAACAAATCTCTGCCTAAGGAGGAATCCAAAGGAAAGCACTGCAGTCACATTTGCAGTCCTCTCACAGCAACGCTGTAACATTCCCCAAACACTGAAGTGCAGAAAAAGATTGGCAATATGCACCTGGAAATGCCTTCACTGAAATGGCAACTTTTCTAGAAACACCAAAGATCTATCTTACTAAGAAACAGTCTTTCAATTAAGTTGTTAAAATTTCATTAAGAAATTAGCTGTAAAACAGATAAGGACAATTCTGACAATTATGCCTGTACTTTGACTTGCTACCTGCTATGCTGTCTCAAAGAAACTTTTTTTATAACTGAGGGTAAAAAAAGCCCCCAGACACCAGATATAAGTGTATAACAGCATCTTTTAGAAGCAGTTGTACTGTAGACATCCAGACGCACGTGGCCTCATAAATTAATCAGAGATGCTTACAAAGTAGTTACTATCAAATCCATTTAATTCTTTTTAACTGGGCTGACTGCTCAAGGAACAATCATAAATCATAAAGCATAAAAAAGTGAGATAAACTGGGTTTGCAGCCAACCCCTCCTGCTGTCAAAATGTTGTAAGCAGTGCAGGTTCCTGTCTCTATAGCAATACGTGGGGCCATTTCTCAAACTGGGAAAAAAAAACCCAGATCTTTAAATATTAAGTTAAGCAGTCAGGGCATGTCCTATGTGTTTAGCAAGAAGTGCTGCAGTTTTCTATCCACTCACTCAGCATTTTTTCCTGTATAAATGAGGAAATTGCTGCAGTAACATTTTAGGATGCATCATTTCAGTGAAAATTATTATACATAAATATATATATGCATACTATATATATGGGATTGTGCATATAGGGTATGTATGTATATATACATACACACACTATATCTATAGATATACATTATTTCTATATATATTTGAGAAATACACATTAGCCTGCATCTGACACAGCCACTTCCCCTTCCCTTCCAGACACCTCAGGAGAGATTCAAATTCTCACATGATTTTGAGGTTACCAAAGTAAGTATATGTTCTTCAACAAACAAAAGAGGATGAGAAGGAATCATGTTGAGAAATTAGTTTTTCGATTTCACACATTCTTCAAATGCCCCTAACCCTGGTCTTTGCATCATTCATAACTGAAAAAAAAAAAAAATCTGATAGTGTAAGTTTGAAATTTCTGAAATTATTCAGCAACAGCAAACAGTCACAAAAAATTCACACCATTTCCTATAAGGTCATAAATAACTATTTTTAAAACTATTTAAGTAAAATAATCTTGCTTAAATCTTGCAGAAAAAGGTAGATAAACAAGAAATGAACAAACTTAGTCCATGCAGTATTCACACTTTTAATATTTAGAAGCATTAATTTATTAAAATAATAAAGCCTGTCTCAGGTATATTTGGTAACTACACACAGTCTCAGAAATATTTTGAATCTATACTGAAGTGTATGTTTCTTACCATGAAAGTGGGTTTTATTTTATGCCACTTATGGATGCCTTGCATTTTCTTGTGTGCATCCTTGAAGAGAGATTTTTCTAAAATTGAGCTAAGATTCGTAAAGACACACTCTAATTTAATTACAAGCTACTGGTTACAATATGGAAAAAAATCAGCTTTGCTTGGGTAAATTAATGTTACATAGAAGTTATTAGGTAAAATAAAGTCTTAAAACACTTAGTAGGAGGTAAAACCAAAGTGAGCTAATGAAGGTTTGCAATTTCTGATCTAAACCCATGTACTCTGCTGACAACACACTGCTAAGAAGAAATGCTTTTGAATTAGCACCAATTTATTCAGAGAACTTGGCTCATCTTCCCCAGGTGATTATATTTAATAAATCAACACAGAAACCTGAATGCACAGTCACGGCAGCCAGACTGACCCTGCTGAAGATAATTGTCTGAAGCAACAGTTATTTTTATTAGGTCAAACTGTGAACTACGAAGAATTTATTTCTAAACAACTTCTCCACAGCTGTTATAGTCTGTTGGCTGCTCAATTTATTTTAGTAAAGTATACCTAAACACATGTACACATCAGACTCAAATGCTGCAAATATATTAAACAATTTAGTAATGGAACAGAGGCCAGGACTGAGCACCAGCCATGAACAACTTCAGTATTTCCTACACCACAGCAAGCTGCAGGAGTCATGTGTTGGGCAAAGTTTTTTGAAAATATTCTTAAAATTAAAGTTTGTAGGCTTTTTCTTTCATTCTTGCATTTTTTACATGGAATCTGTTAGACCTCCTGCATTCTCTAAACCTTACTATCTTTATCCACTGGAGGGTGTTTCTGTGGTCCTGCACACCGACAGAAAGTGTTCCTGATGAAGAGCAGGCGTGGGGAGGCAAGAACAAAGCCCTGGATCACTGCTCTTGTGTGCTTCTGCAATGACTCCGCTTCACTAAAAGCCAAAAATGCAAACTTTTCCTGAATACAGGAATTCCTACTGCATTGTCACCTCTGATGTGTCCAATCCACAATCCACAGAATCTCTACCGTGGATACTCCTGGCATCTTTATCCAAAGGCCAGAATCCCTCGGGAAGACTGACAGGGGATGAAATTGAAAAGGTTTCAAGAAAGATGCTGATGCTTCAAGTCCAGGTTGTCAGAAATCACTGTGTGCAGCCTGGGAGCCATAAAAACTGCAGGAATGCATCTTCCAGGAGACTTGAAGCTGTTGCACCTTGCTGCCCACGGCCACTGCACTGCAGCTGGCTGGATTCCTTCATGGAGTCACAAAAGAGACACCAAGATGCAATCAATTTAATTACCTGCCAGCAGCAACTCTGAAGCATATTAGATACAAATTTTTATGAAATAGCAATTTGACCTTAAAGTTCGGCTTGCCTTCACACAAGGACATATGAAAGTCTTAAGCAGCAAAAAGTTCAATTTCAAATTTATCACTAATGTTAATTGTTTATCGCTAGTGTTAATTTCTCACATTCAGTGAGAGAAAAAAAAAAGTATAATTTCTCTACACTAGAAAAGGAGTTTCAAGACCACAGATCATTCCAAATAAATGCCATGAGAATAAGTGGAATTAGTACCAAAGCTAGAACAGCTGAACAGGAAGTGTGGGAAAAAGAGAGTCTTGTACTAAATTTTAAATTTCTTGATTTCCCCACCCCGTGAGCCAATGGCAATCAGGAATCAACTCCTCCCATTCCACGAAAGTAGGTGTAGTCCAAAGACTCCTTCCCAGGAGATAACATGGGGTAACTCCCTGGTTGGTTTGCTCAGGATCCTCCCTTCCTCAGCAAACCAAGCCAGTGATAACCTCCACACTACCTGCTCCCAAATTAAAGCAAAATCAAGTGACCAGGTCTCTGGTTCTGATGCACTTCCATATCCAACAGCAGCAGTGACAACTGACAAAAATGGACAGTTTTCACTGGCTCTTTCACTTGGGAGGCAGCCATGAGCAAAGACACCTCAAGGATACCTGTAACCACCATTGCAGTCCTGAATGTGTGGAACAGCTTTAATTGCAAGATTTCAGCAGAGTTGGATACTACCTCTCCAGAAAATATCTGATCATCTTATGGCAAAAAGAGGTTTTCTGCAAGTTCCCACTGTTGAGTGTTGTTGTACAAAGGAGCCAAAGCCACAGCCTTTCACAGCGACCTGAATGGGGTGGGGAGGGTGTACAATCAATGAGTGTGTTCATGCCACAGAATTAGCCCAGTCTCAGTGGTCATCAACATTTTAAAAACACCTGATACTTTCAAAATGCATACCTTGCTTACATTTAGATTTTTCCAGGAGACAAAAAAAACACAATCTCAAAAACAAGTCTTCACATGAAGGAGTTCTATTTCTCTGAAATATGCCACTATGTTCTACTTCAAAATCACTAAATGTCAAAACTCTTGTGCAATAATTAAATTATAGACGGAAAATTACAAACTGCTTTCGTCTTTAGCACCTCTGAGAACATAAATTTAATGAAAATTCCACATTTCCTAGGCAAAGTTTTGAAAGATGCTCGCTATTTATTTCAAATTTGTTATGGTGGGCAAATATACAAGCTATTAATTCATTTCCAAAAGTAGATTTAAAGTTTTAAGATATTCACTTAGCAGACTGGAAGAACTCTGCAATTGCAATACCCCTACTTAGTGGCAATCTGAATAATTTAGGATCAAATGAGGACATGCTGCTTTGCATAAAATAATTGTACATAGCAAGAAAAGTACAAGCTGATTTTAGAAAGACCCGTGGAAGACTGGCAATCTTACTTGCATTTTAAAAAACTATGAACTATTTAAATCAAATAAAGTCTCCTGATTATAAACCTTTATTTCATAAGACTTCAGACATCTGACTCCTATTCAAAAGTGAACTTCAGTGCTTTCACCAGTGTCCATGGGGCAGCTTCCACAGGTCATTTTACCAGCACTCCACACACCCCTGGTCAGTTTTCTTCATCTTTATAGCATTGCACATGTGGCCACATCCTTTCACCAGGCAAACCACCCTTCAGAAACACAGAACTGAAAATAAATCAGTGAAGCTCAGAGGAGAAGACTGCAGAGAGGTGGGTGGGAGGCTCAGCCCGGTGACAGCCACCACCAGCACAGCTGCACCACTTCCTTCCACCCACCTCATTTGGTCAGCAAAAAAAGGGTCTAAATTCTGCAAATAACTCTAGGCTCCTATGCAAAACAGTCACACCATTCTCATCTGCGCTGCTCTAGTGAATCACAGCAGGCTCAGCAGAGACCACATTAGTGAAAAAAAATATTACAAAATCAATAGATGTGCATGGTGTAGAGGTCCTTGGGGTGAAATAGCATTGCACAGCTGTGATGCACGAAGACACAGTGCAAGAGTCAGCTAAACCAAGAAATATCTGTATTTCAGCACCTTCTGCAGCTGCAGTAATGTACTTTTCTACAGCTGAAAATATCTTTTTGAAGCATACACTGAAAACACCAAGCAACCGTGATAACGGTGACGAGCCCTGCTCTGAAACACTCCTAAGTAAAGCCGTTGTAATTCGGGGCTTTGTCTGCCAGAGGGAGCTGAAGGAAAGAGAAAAAAAATCCCAGGTATCTCATTCCTTCAAAAGTGTCAGGGTTGTCCTACACCAATTAATGCAAGCATTCTAACAAAAAGGGGGTTTAATGCAAAATCAGCCCCAGTTGTGTCTGGCACTGGGCACCCCTGCACTGACACCCCGCTGCCAAAACCGTGCCCATCATGCCCAGTGCACTCGCTCTAGGAGTGAGTCCCTGTACAGCTTTCAGTGGAAACAATATCTCCATTTAAAGTATATTTAACTACTTTTTGATTAACACCATAGTGGAGATGACTGCCCCAGAGACACACTAATAAGGAAGGCATCAAATGAGATGGTATCTAACACCCTCTTACATCAGTTTGTCAATACATGCAGGGCAACACTGCACAAAGACTAAGCTTCTAGTTAGAAAAAGATATATATTATCTGAAAATAGACTGTCATTACAAGGCTCATTGGTCTTTTTGCACACTCCTTTCACATACTGCTTCTAACACTTAATGTTGGGACACCTAAAAATCTATCTGTGGTTAGAGGTGCTACCACACAAAACTACCATTTATAAGTTACCATACCAATAATTAATTGTTTTACAGCACTTGCTAAAGAGCTTAAAATAAACAGGAACTGGTCTCATTCTGCAAATTGGTAAAGCAAGCTATTTAAACCATGTGTACATGCAAAACTGGGATTCTGTAAAACAGCTCAGGAAAGAATTTCACTACGCACATACTGAATGACCCCTTTTTTCCCTCCTGCATTTTCAGGTAAACTACTTCCAACTTCAAAAACTTTACATATAAAAACCAGCACAGAAGGATTTCACATTTTGAAGAAAAAAAAAAAAAAAAGGCAGATGGGTATACCTTTAAATAACTCTTTTAAATGTTAAGGTTTAAACTGATCCAACTTGCCTTAGATCAAAATTTCACCAACAGCTTTCAAACCAGCGTAGTAGCATCGTGCACATTTCTTGCAATCAGAATACTTTTAGGAAAATCAGTTATGCCACCTTCTGGTATTCACCAGAACTACTCAACAAGACAAATATTTTAATACATTCCCATTTTAAATGGGGAAAAACCCCAGTACAAACAGAAAACTCACTTCATCTATGAAACCAATTAAAAATACTGCTTTTTTTAAGCTTTGGTTGATCTGTGCAACATCATAGCTAGGACCAGCTGGCTTGGACTAGTTTGTACCCAGCCTCAAAGTTTCTAAGCCTGTACTACCCAGGAGATGGATTTGATGACCCTTAGGGGTCACTTCCAACTCAGGACATTCTATGACATTTACTGACAAACACAGCAGCATTCCCACACATTACCTGGTGTGAGACATGAGCTATTCTGCCCTTTGCCCCATCTCACCAGCTACAGCAAAGAACTGGGAAAGGCTGAGAGTGAAAAGGATGAGAAAACCTGGGGAATGGCTTCTGTACAAGAATCAACTTCTAGATTGTGTTTAACAGCATGGAAGGCAGAAAGGAAAGAAGAAATACATTGAGAGTATACAGTGCCACAAAAGTCATGGTAAATGTGGGGTCCTTATTCACCAGCTCTCCAACACAATAAAGAGAAAGCTTTGCATGAAACTAGCAGATGTTTGGTGGAAAAAAAAACAAAACAGAGGAAATGTCTTCACGGAACATGCTGCAGCTTTCCACCAGCAGCTTTTCAATAACTGGTTATTACCACACAGATTCACTGAAGCAAACTGAGAAAAACAGTTTAAAACAGAGGTGGTTTGTACCCAGTGCTCCGCAGGTGACTCCAGCACTCACATACAAGGCCAGCAAGCAAACTTGTCCACCTTACCTCCCACTACCAAAGCATCCTTACAACTGTACTGGGACACACGCATGGTTATGTAAAAACAACCATAAACCCCCTTCCTCCTGCATTATACCTGGGTCTATGCAATTAACTCAGTACTGACAAAAACACAGGGAAGATGAATTTAAGCTATGACTTCAAGAAATTTTTGATCATTTCCAACCTATGCCTTCAATATAAAACTGTTTCTAGATGTCAAATTTCCACCATCAGTTTCTGAAGCAGAAGAAGCTTCAGTGAAGGAAGAAAGAAGGCATAGAATTAGGTATGAAACAACATTACCAATTAAATGGATAACTGACTCCAAAGTGTCAACTGATGCTTCACAATCTCTCCCAAGACAAATATCTAGTGATTCTCCAATCTTAGACAATCTCTGACACAGAAGGTAGGTATTTCTGACTATAATTTTCCACTGTAACTTTGAACTACAAAGTTTAACTATTAATTTAAAACAGAATTTGGAAGTTTGCTGTAGGAATCAGACAAACCCAAGACCATGCTCAGGCACTAATGTACAAACAGCAGAAACAACATAAGACAGCTGAAATACAAGGACATCTATTTGCATGCCCACTTGCTCATCACATCTTCCCACAAACCTGTGCATATTCTTTCAGCCATGTTTACTCAGCTCTCTGCAGTATGTGTCACATGGTATAATCATTTTCTGGATCTCTAAACAAAGCAAAAATTAGATTAAGCAAAGCTTTGCTTTGATGTGTTCTTCCAACTATAGTATATTTTACTCATTCTGAAGTTCAGCAGTTTCATTTTCTGGAGATGCTGAAATTATGATTTTGCCCTCACAAGACAGAATGATAATATGCAGGAGGGTATACACACAGCATGAGAAATACAAAATATGATTCTCATCGCAAGCAACACCATAAGTCATGCTGCAAACAATATCTTATTTGTGTGAAAGATTTTACAAGAACCTCTGAAATAGCTAATAAAACAGCAAAGCTGCACAATAATACTTCAGGAGAATCACATGAGTAACTCAGACCAGGCAGAATGTGGCTGCGACCACCTGAACAAAGTCTTGCTGCGTATTGCACACAGTGTTGCCAGGAAAATGCAATGCCATAACCAACTGTTAAAATAATTTTTTTAAAAAGCCATGCATTAACATCAGTCATGCCTGAGCTGCTCCTGCCTCCCCATGCATTTACAGACATTTAGAACTGGAACTGAGTAGATTTCTGCAATTTGACAAAGCATTTCTTCACTCACTTGGAACACTGATTCTAAATTTCAAACCTTATTCTGAAAGCAGTGTTGGTGTCTAGAGATTCAAAGGCAATCTCAAAGGAATTCATTACTTTCATGACACTAAAATCCCTGAAAGTTGAAGCTTTGGAGGCCTTTGAACAGCACATCCTGAAAACATGAAAAGAAGGCAAGATTAATTCTGGGGACACGTGGGAAATCTCTGCTGAGCTAAACATACACTGCTCCAAAAGCACAGGATACAGCGGTCAGATTAGGAAGGGAGGAAGGCAGGAAGGCAGGGCAGTTAACCTGATATTTATTCAGTAGGGTCAGTACTGAACTCAAAGCAAAATGCAGTTGGTAGCTTAAGATAAGACAAACATTTGCCACAGGATTTTCTGCAAATACTCAAATAAAAACCGTCACATGAATAATAAACCTCTGCAGGGAAACCAACAGTTACAGCAATTATGAACCCAGGAGTTTTACATGAACACTGTTACAGGACAGACTGCTCTTTTTTTAGTGCTTCTCATCAAATTTCTGTGAACTTACGTTCTGGCTCATATCCTGAATCAAGCAACAACATGCACAAACGTACCTTCTTCTGTTTAAGTGTTTCACTAAACTAGAAACATAAGCAAACTACCAACACCTTGCTGTCCAAAAAGCAGCTGCTGGGGAGAAGTTTCTAAAACATGACAAAATTTTGCTGCATCCTGAAATAAATGTCCATTCTGAGATTTTTTTGTTATTGTTGTTGGGGGGAGAGGGGTGTGCAGCTGGCACTAATCAAAGACTGATTTATTAAACGGAAAAGGTCTATTTGAAGACTACCAAGTATTTTAAATAACTACACTCAATAAATAGTTAAGTTTTTCAGGATTTTCAGTCATTGTATCAGGCACCTAGGTGTAAAATAACTAAATATAGAATTTGTAGATAAGCAGCCTATTTATAATTGTCTTTTATCAACACCCTAAAACAACACACAAGGCACAGTGTGACTAAGCTTTTACTTCAGTGATGTAATCTGACGAAAGCCTAGAGAATCCAAAGGGCAGAAGTAAAATTAACTAAAGTTACTGAGCCTTAGCCTTCTGGTGTTGAATGCACAAACTCTTTTTCACAGCAAATTCCAGCAATGTGATTCAGTGCATTCACCCTCCTCCCTCCCGAGTTCTGCATCAGTCTTCTAACCCAGTTAACTGGCTGGAGAACAAGGCCGTTCCTGTTCTCCAGCATCGCTGCTCGTTACTCCTGAAGCGTGCACAGCACAGGGATGGCTGCTCCAACTGCACACCAAGCCAGCAGCATCACATAATTACTCCTCATCAGCTGAAGGCTCTGCCACACCCCAGTGCAGAGCAGCAATGAAAATGATTTCTGGTTCCCAGTGACAGACCAGTGATGTCCTGGCAAAGGCCCTGAGCAAAACCCGACACAGACAACCACCTACTTTGCTGTATGGGCCGAGCTCTAATTATCTGAAAACACAACTGAACAGATTCACATTGGTGCTCTAATTACCGTGAGACAGAACAAGAGAGGAGAAAACCTGGCTGTGAGAGCAAAGAGGAATCCAGACAACAGGCAAAGATGCTGCTCCAGCCAGGAGAGAGCAGCTTTACAAAGCCTGCAAACTCCTCTGCTTCAGCTCTCATGTTCCGCTTCACTCCCACACTGCTCTGACTCACTCGAGTCACATCAATTTAAGCAACAGCAAACAGGGCTTTGCTCCTCGTCCAGCTGGGCTTCTGAGGGACTTGCTGATACATGACCTCTGTGCTCTTTGGGACAACAGAAGCAAAAGGAGACCATCTGAAGATTTAACATGTTCACTTCACATTAAGCTTCCTCCCATTTTCTTGGTTGATTCAGCTCCACCTACCCGGCTGTCCTGTCAGCTCAGATTCAACCACCCTGTAACAGGTGAGCTGGAGCAGAAGAATGAAAGCAGAAGTCAGGAATTTGGAACAGGGTAGCTGCATGCTGAAAACGTTTGGAATCCAACATGATGGAGCTGGACATGAGAACACAGCTTGGGAAAATGGAAGGAGATTAGCAAGATGCTCAAGTTTCAGCAATGCCCTAAGAAGGTCAGGCATAAATATGCACACAATGTTGTGACAAGGCAGAACAGCAGTAGTTACAGCTGGAGGTTCTCCGTGACAGACATTGACATTTTAACAGTGATAATAACTGTTACAGTCAGTTATTAAATTCGCAATTATCCACAGGAATCATACTGATGTCTGGATTTCAGATTTCAGTGTGTGTCTAGAACAGGGATTGGTAGTCACCTGGCTGTAGAACACACTGTTTGAAAATCTGAGCTGTTTCAGCAGCCCTCACTGGTCCTGCAGGATACCTATATAATACATCTGAAGATCACATGAAAACTTAATAGTGGCTTCAACTTTCATTCTCCAGGACAGGACATTAATGCAAATATAACCCAACACTTCTCATTATTACAAGATGTCCTTAGCAACATAAGTAAGCTTAAAGTGCAGCTCATTAAAACAGATCAGTTTCAGATGTAAAACTGATCTCCCCATACAACGAACACAAGCAAGACTGTGTATCCTGTTTTTCCAGCACAGCCTCCACCACTGTGCGATTATTTTCCAAGATATGACTGCTTTTGCATCCAAGTGAGCTACAACCTGAATCAGAGACATCCCAGATGTCCCATGACAGTGGAATAATGGGAAATATATTACCAAGCTGCACACACGAACATACACCTCTAGCATTAAAAAAATTGGAATATACAAGTAGGAGGTTTTTGATTGGTTGAGTTTTATAATGCAAGGGGGTTTTTGTGTTCAGGTGTGGGGAGTTTTTCTGTTCAAATAAGGCACAAATATACACATCCTTCAGTTGTTTTGGGGTGGGGTGTGGTTTCTTTCATTTGTTTTAAATGTAGGAAGTACATGGTTACTCTTTGGTAACCATGAAGAAAGGGACACTTCGCTTTTCAAAGTTAGGTCACTTCTGTTAACAGCAAAATTAAACAAAACAGATCAGACACACGCAAAGAAACGTTCTATTTATTTTTTCCCCTTCCCTTTATGAATAGCAGATAACGTGATTCTTCTGTTTTGACTGAATGGAGGGACACTGATTAAACTTCAGCACCAAAAGAATTTTCTGGGCGTAAGCAATTTAGACAGAATTGTTGCTTTTCAAGATTACAACTTTTATTTCAAAAGTGTTCATTTAGATGATCAGCTGCTAGCTAAGGCAGATTAAACTGCATATTAAAATGATTCATTTTTGAATCAACAGGGGTTATTTTGGAATGTTTCGTACATTGTCAATTTAAGAACTATGCCAGTCTGTATCCAAAAGTGATACACACAGATTAAATATAAGGTCATAATGGATAAATTACATGCAGACAAATAAATACCATACTCTCTCAAAGAGACAATGGTATACACACTATGTGAGTAGATTATTTTAGATTTAGGACTTTAAAGCACCTTACCAAAAGCATAAAGTTGCTTTGCTTGAAGCCCTTCTTTTCAGCTTGATGCATTCAAACAAACAGCAAACAGAGCAGGGAAACAATTACTCATAACCCTACAGCCACCACTCATCAGGAGAACAACTATAGCCAGTAAATAGCCACCCAAGGGAGAGAAGACAGAGATAGGAAACAAAAGGGAAAGTGACAATCAGCACGAGGTTACAACTGCTAACAAGGGGTCATCAGAAGAACTTTCCAAAGTCAGAGCTTTTCAGAAAAAAGTTTACAGTGTACTGAACATTCTACAAGCCAGCCAGACCTTCCACGCAGCCAGTGCAGTCTGCAAACTCACCTGTCCCATTAAAAGCAGCAGCTGACCTCCTTCATATGAAATATGAACTATTTCAGATCCACCCCTCTTTGCATCCCACATGAAGCTCAAGTTGCAAATATTTCATGGGCAAAAGGCACTGGCTTACAAACCTTACACTAAAGCTGCACTTGGACAGAGGGCAGGACACACAGCCATGTCTAGAGCAAACTGAACTGTAGCTAACCCAGAAACGTACCCAAACCAAAACCCAGCTTTGAAATAGGCAAGAGAAAGTTTCTTCTTTGAACCGCTGTTCCTTTCTTCATGGAAAAAAAAGTAACAGGAGTACACCTGTGTAATGGTTTGATATATTCATTAAGCCTGCATATTAGTTTCTAGTCACAGAAGAGGAACTTTTGCTTTTTTATCAAATACTCCATCACAAAGAGAACATTACTTTTACCTAGACAATCTTGAAAAAAATTACATATGTTTTCTTTTAATGCAAGTCAACACTAAAGCTGTGAGTATTGACTCTATTACTCCTTAGGTCATTTTAGTGGGTGGTTAAAAAAGGTAATTTGGAGAGCTAAAAGCATTTACTGGAGAAAAACCTTTTACTGAAGAGGTTAATTCCTCCACTGAAATTAAGAAACCTTTACCCCTTAGCAAGCATAAACACTGTCACACACCCCAGACTGAGACCAGATGTAACAAAAACAAATGTCCAATAAATAAGCTAAGAAGACTGTCATCTCATTAAAAGAAAAATCCACTGAATTTTCTTCTAGTTCTTTATCTTCTAATTTTAACTCTTACATAAATATATTCAAAAGGCTTCACATGGCAAGGCCAATATGAACATTTTGAATGGCAATGGACTTCTAAAGTGTTCAAGTGCACATGCCTGGGAACAAAGGACAAAATACAAAATCATGGACCTAGTAAGGACTGAAAATACTTGTAACATCACTGCTATGAACACAGAGATGACTGCTAAATAAAATGAAGTACAAAAGAGTAACTAGAAGGAAATAGGACTGAGTAGGCACTGGTTGGGATTACTAGAGAGTGGAAGCTTTCAGAGATGGAGAGAACACATACATAATTCTGACTAAGGAAAGCTTTTACAACTCTCTTCATCGAAGTTTCACAGCATTATTCATTAAAGAGCCATTTTTCACACTAAACGGAAATGTGGCTGACCAAAACACTGCTAAGAGGTTGTGTGCACTCAGTGTGACAGCAGTATGCAAGTCTGAAAAGTGAAACTTGAGACTGAATATGCTCAAGTCACCATAAATGCATCCAGCAGACAAAAGGCACTTGTGTGCCTGTTTTGGGGAGGAAAAAAAAAGGCAGAAAATCCGTTGCTTCTAATCCAAGATCAAACATGTAAGGAAACCACCCCCAGCAGCAGAGAGCAGCATACTGATGAGCTTGGTCATTCTTCAAGACTGATTTAGCTACTGCCAAAACATAACTTCAATAATTTAAACTGCTGTCCCGTGAATTATCTGTTCAGACTGAGACAAATGTACACAAAATCAGTCTGTGAAACTACAGAAATTACTTTACTAAGATTTCTGCAGTCTAAACTTGCTAAAAGAAGGTTGCTTAATGTCAGTGCATGCCTTGGAATAGAAATAATTGAGCATTTATTCTTAAGATGAATGCTCAAAACAGTTATATTAATCTAGTCAAATTAAAGGTTTAAAATGCCATTAGCAATCCAAAGGAAAAAAAGTGGAAATCTTAAATGGCATTAACAGAAAATCCTAGTCATGAACGATGCCTTTTGCTGCAGTAATACTTTCAATCACATAAAAAGGAAAATAAATCCTACCAACACACTGAAACACTCACAGCCAGGCTGTTACATTTCATATGGTGGTGAAGAAAAGCACATGATGGATCCCTGTCACTTTCTCAGACAAACACCAAATCAAAACTATTGTTCCTGACAGAACAATAGCACAGAAACAAAGTTTCTGATACTACAAAGTTTCTGAAAGCATCAAAACCTTTTGTGCCGGCATCACATTTCATTGTGAACTTAAGACTCCTAATCTTACCTTTTCTTTTCCATTTAAGTATGATGTCCCCCCCTCAACTGCAAAATGTATGAAAACTAAAACAGATACTTGAGCATGCAGCTCAAAAATTTTCTACAGAATCATTCTGCACTACAAAAATAATGATTTTTCTTGTTTCTTTGAAAGAATGACCCCAGTCACTCCAATATAAATTAACCAGATCAGCCACACTACCATTACAGGTATGCAAAGTACAGCACAAGAGAATATAAACAATGCAATAGCTTCCATGTTCGTGTTATAAAGAAACAATTACGCTTTAAGTGAGGATTTAATTTCAAGAAAAGACACTGAAATAAGGTTGCTGGAATTTCTGTCGGGTTCAGGTGATCAACTCTGCATTAAATGACTGCTGAAGACCTGTGGAGTCTATTTTGCGTTTTCTATAAGAAATTAAGCCTTGTGGTTGCAAAAAAAACTAAATCCCAGAAAGCCATAAAGCAAATGAGACATTTTAAAACATAGAATCACATCTAATCACAAGTTTCCAATATCTAAAACACACTTGTAGAGAAGATGGAAACTGTTCCCTTCACAAGGATAAATTTATCTCCTTTTTTCATCAAAAATCTCTTGACAACGTCTTAAGAACCAAATTACTTTCCAAAGAAAATCAATATCAAGTCATTTTTATCACCACAAAGCATTCCAGACAATGAAAATATTCTGTATTACAAAAAAGGAAAGGAAAAAAAAAAAGAACAACGAACTTTACTAGTCGTTCTCTTTGCCAACAAAGCATCAAGAACTAAAATGAAATTCAAAAGCTGAACTAGGTCTTCAGACATTTTAATATTATAAAGTCTTGGATGAAAGTGGCAATATTTATATCAAAATAATCTTCTCATTTCTTCTCTTCTACCCACGTGCTACCTCGAGTTTTGGACAGATCTACATTTATGCTTTTCATCTTGCCTGCAGTAGTACATCACCAGGGATGTGCAGTTTTGCCTGACTGGTAGTTTGTTTGCTGGGGGCAGTAAACAAAGAGAGTTCTGTTTGCAGGATCCTGTCCCTTGGCATCAAAGTGAAGACATAGGAAACATGAAGGGTGCTGCTTCTCTAAAAAACTTACACATTCAGACCAGCAATGGTGTTAATCAAATGCAGTTACATTGCTAAATTACTTTTATAAATTTATGCCATCGATTAGGATAAAATGGGAAAAAGTCCTCTTCTAGAAGTGTACGCTGCAGGCATAAAGAGCTACTGGCAAACAGACAACAATTTTTTCCAAAACTTTTTCTACAACATCTTCAAGATGCAGCCTTTTCTCCCTTGTTTTCTAGTCAGGTAAAATCCATCTTTCACAACACTAAATTGTTCTGGCTTCCAACAAGCCCCACATTTCTTAATCTTTGAAACTACTCGACTGTCTTCCTGCCTTGTCTCTTCAGCCACATTAATTTACTACAGCACATCCATCCAACACTCAGCTTCTCTCACCACATCCAGCATGAAAAGCTTTCTGATGCCCTTCAGGGCTCAGCTTTGCTGGTTTTGCAACACTTTTTCCCCTCAATTAGATCAACCTTTGGCAAAGCATCCAACAAACACTTCTGTGTTCTCTTCCATGGGACCTCTAATGCACAAAGATGCCAGAAAAGAAGAAGCAACAATAATTTCTCCTTCAAAACAACACCAAGCTGGCCATGGCACTCAGCAGTCAGAGTGACGATATATGGCAGTTATCACTTCTTAGGCACTCAAGCTGATTTTCCACAGATTCCCAGACAACCCACAGGCTCTTACAGCAAGAATTGGGAGCTCCAGGCTGGCACAGCACAGGCACAGCATTGTAAGTGCAATTAAGCAGCAATTGTCAAGGTAACACTTTGCCTCCTGCTATCCCAGGATAACAACTTGGTAATCTCTGATCAAAAGTCACCAAAACTAACTATGATGAGGGATGCAAGCTGACTGCAGAGCACTCTGCTAGCACAGAAACAGCAGAGACTCAGCCCTTTCCACCAGAGGCTGTTCTGGTCCAGCTGCAAAAACCCACGTGCAACATCTGTTGAATCAGGGCTCCTTAGGAGCAAGGATTAACGAGGGCATCAGACAACCATTTCAAAAATATTTCCCATGGATTATTCTCTTTAACTGAAAAGACTACGACACTGTTCCTTGTTACAGAAAGAAAAAAAAAATCAACAACAAAACAATTCAGTTTGGCTCTTTGAAGCAAAAGCAACTTTTAAAAAGTTGTGCAAAACTATCCAAAGACTAAATTTTAAGGAAGCTTTGTTAATTAAAAAAACCAACACACTTCCTACTGCACTGCAGAGTTCATCAA
Source organism: Orthonyx spaldingii (assembly GCA_013397795.1). NCBI lineage: Eukaryota > Metazoa > Chordata > Aves > Passeriformes > Orthonychidae > Orthonyx > Orthonyx spaldingii. The sequence continues at coordinate 5,343,620 of VZTJ01000523.1, forward strand.
AATTCAGCTATAGGCATAGTAGGCATGTGCTGGATCAGTTCAGACTTCCTGAAATGCCATTTACAAGCAGTGAATTTCAGGTAAGCCACACACACTAAAAAGGAAGTGAGACTAATAGAACACGATTCACTACAATGAACTCCACAATACAAAACCATATTTAAAATCAGTGCAAGTAATTCTTGTTTTATGTAAACCATTCTACTGCAAAATTGGCTTGCACAGCACACAGAGCACTGTTAAAGCAGCATAAACACCTGGCTTGTGAAAAATACACCCTAGAAAGCAGAAGGCAACCCAGCAAAGGACACATTACCAATGTGTAGAGTGTAAAGCTCCAAAAGATCTATTGCTTTGCCCTCATCATCCTAAAACACTTCCCAAAACAGCTCGGAAGGACACCTGTACCAAATCAGAACACAGACTGCTTCACTGCATTGCCACTGCCACCTTTAATAAGACATTGTTCAGCAGCAAAATAAACCTCTTGTGCTGTTACTTGGAGAAAGGAAAACCCTTCTACAGCCTTAATGAAATCTAAGCTATAATCTCAAAACCATTCAGCAATTTCAACCCCTGCATAACATTTGCAGGAACACAAGTGTGCTTCTGTGCTCCCAAGCTAAACAGGATTATTTCACTGCCTAAGTACACTGGCATCTTGGCTCTCAAGTCAATCCCTGTCTTGGCAGTTAGGGGCTTCCCAAATTGAACTCCAAGAGGGACAAGTCTGACAATACCAGAGTCATTGTAAAATTTCAAAGCAAATAGGGTGGCATTTTGCATAAAGATTTATGTAACTTAAGTTTAAAAGCAGACCTTTCAATACCCTCATTAAGGGAGATGTAGGACAATACAGAGCTGGAGCACACTTTTACAGAAACTTTAATCCATTAGCTTGTGTCTGCCACAAGTCATTTGAGGTCCCTCCTCTCGTTGTACATTACTTCTAAAGTTTATCTGTTCCAAATGAGCTTTTCTGTCCATATTGATGATCTAGAAGATGGCACTGCTTCCATCCTCTACCTTGTGTCTAAGTGAACAGCTCAACCTGCTGCAGCCTCAGAGCAGGCACAGAAGCCCTTCCCACCAACACCTCACCTCAAGTGGGGTAGGGACCTGAAACTCCCCCATTTCTACATGCAGCAGATGACCTCAGGTCAGGGCTCTGTGCAAGGACAGCCTTAAACCACTGCACTGAACATAAAGTAGCAGAAAGCAGGATTTTTACAATGCTGAGGTATGTGTATTAAAACACTGTCTTAAATGAAATATTCTTCTGAGTTGTAAGTCAGATGATCAACTTTTTCATGCCTGGATTTGCATAATGAACCCAATTTAAACTCACATACCCATGGTGAAATGAATCGAATTATTGTGAAGCTTATTAACTGGCCCAAAAGCATCTAATCAATTTAATTGAGAAGTGTTCTTAAAATGTTTGTGAACTTAGAGATTTCCCATCTCTTCAGTAATCTGTAAGGACTTGCACTTCACCTGCACTTTCCAACCCTCATGAAGCCTTTCCCTGATATAAGTCACCTGTGGCTACAACTTCAGCATATTAAAGCTCATTCATCATCACCTACACTTAATAAATCCACAGTTATGAAATAAACTCTGCTGACAAAAGTTTGATTAGATAAGCATTGCATGTAAGAATAAAGCTGTACATAGGAAATCCAGCAAAGTGAAAGAAAAACCTGCATTGTCTCCACAAAAACAACAGGACCATGACATTTGGATCCCATCTTCTCCTCACTACTAAGTGAAAAAAGTCCTGATATGAAACCAGCTGCTGACTGTCAATTATTTTAAGAGCATAAAGCTTCATGTGGTTACAGAGAGGAAAGGCCAACAGAACATATTAATTAGTCCATTCATGAGGCAACTGAATAACTTAGATACAGCATGTCCCTTCAGTGTCCAGCTTGTCACATACACCCCTGATCTCCTGACTCCCAAGGGCACAGCTCAAGTACCTTTTACTATTGTACAAACCAGACTCACTCAGACATGGGCAGATGTCCAGTAGAACAAGGCACCCTCATTCAGCCTGTCCAGGAAAAAAAGCAGCATGGGGAAAGCTGCACATCTCTGCATTTTGGTTGGACTTCATGTTAAATATTATCCAGTACAGTTAAGAATTAATATTTCTGAAGTTTATGAATTTAGGAGTCAATGCTACATGAAAATGGAAAAGGTTTTATTGTGCATTTGTACTTTATTAGTAAAATTACTTTTTAACTTAATGGACAAAGTTGCAGTGTATATTTCAAGCCCTTTAAAGCCTGCTGTTTGAGCATTCAAAAGGTAAAATGTTTTTCCATTTTTCACCAGAAATTCTACACATCAAGTACACAGTAATAACCACAAAAAGAACAATAGCACCAGGCAAATAGCAATTTCCTTTATACAGCTCACAAACTTGATAAATACTTCTCAAGATATTACAGCATAAAGGTTAAAGCCAAGGTTATGATCATGCAGAACTGGGAAAAGGAACCAGTTCCTTCAGCTCCATCCTGCACCAAAGACTAAACTCTGTTCAATTCACAACTTACCCCATTATATCTTAGACACATTCAGCCTTGCAATAATGTCAGAAAACCTAATGGAACTGTTCACATAGATATTACCTGTTATTGCAGCTCCTAATGGTGACACAGAGGCGTATCAACACAGGCAAATCCCAGAACACTCTTCATGGTGGGTGCCCCTGGCTGTGAGCCTCACCCACCCAGGTATCAGAGCACAACCTGACCCAGCCCTGTGCTGAAGAACATGAAGAGCTGACTGCTATGCAACCAAAAGGTCCTTAACAGCAACCATCTGTACAAACTCAATGCTAGGCCCACAAAATAACTGCTGCCTGTTTTACAGAAAGTCTTTTCTGAAAATGACCTCACTAAAATACAAGAAAAATGTATATATTATCAGTAACTGTAGCATCACCATAAGAACACTTCAAGGTATAAAGACTGATACTTGGAACATTTATACCTAAACTTCTTTTTTAATTAAAAAAAAAAAAAATCAATCAAGTTCCAATTTTGTTAAGCTGATAATATTAAAGTGATCTTATTTTTAAAATAATGAAATAATGAAGAATATTGCATATTATTGTTGCTACTCAGCCAACTGCAGGAAAGTTTTCACGGACTTTGTCCACAAGTGATCTCAACATAACAGGGTAAAGCAAATCAACACCATCTCCTGGGTAAGTCAGCTGGATCAGGACAAGGATTTCTCCTGCTGCTTCATAAAGAATCCAGCATCTGGCCAGGAGACTGTTATAAAGAAATCCTCACACAGCCTTCCTGAACCAGCAAGCAGAGCCTGGAAGAAGCCAAGGGAAAGATGACTATAAGCCAACATTATCTTTAAGCTGATTTTTCTCTTGAGTGAAAGCAAGACAGCCTTTCAAATCAGGCACTGTTTGCAGATGCTGAACCAGAATGAGGACATTAAGTAATAGTGCCTTTTTTTTTTTTTTTTAATTAGTTACTAAGCAAATCACAAAACTGTATCTACAAAAATATCCAAAAGGCTCCAGGAAGAGAGAAGCCTAAAAACCATTAAAGCTTTTTTTTAGATCTAGGTAACAAGAAAGGCAAATCACATGTAAGAACCCAAACTGGTTCCTACCTAGGAGTTGAAGCAATTACTACTCTATTATAATAAAAGGATTTTTCTTCAACTTAAGAAAAGAACAAAGAATAATTGTAATTGTGTAGCTTTAATGCTACAACCATAGGAAAATTTAGAAATCAAGGTGCCTGAGGTAAGAGCAGTTGTTCTAACTTGAGCTCTTCCTTGCCAAGAAAAGCACTGAGGTTGTCCACAGAGGCACCATTCTCCTGGATAATATTCATTAGAACAAAGCAGCATCTCCAGAGCATCAAAGCTGATGGTTTTAAGGAAAGCACTCAAGACCATATTACTCATATTAAACTTACACAAAAAAAAAAAAAAAAAAGAAGCACGAAGACTATCATGGAAAATCCTAAAATAACATGCTGCTTTAATTCACAACTGTTACTGGAAATCTGGCAAAAAAAAAGGAAACACTGGGACTAATTACTCCAAAGGAATGAGCTGGCTATGGAGCCTACAGCAGTAGAAACACAGCATTTTTATGGAATCCATCTGAAAAATAAGACATTGCATCACCTAATTGTGATCTCTAAAAATGACCTTGTCTCCACAAAAGCAAATCCTTTAAGTACTTATTTAGGTACAGTTATATTTCCTCATGGAGGTTCTTCCTTTCCTGTAATACTGTAGGAGTGTGGTTTAGCTGCTTGATCCCAGAATATTGTTGTTTATTCCAGCAGACAAGAATTGAAAACTTTTAGGAAAGCTTCTACTGACAGCCACTATTTCCATCATTTTTATGGCAGATATAGCAGACTTGCAATCCAAAATTGGACAAGGACAATAAAGTGTTAAGAACCTGACATGCAGAATAAGCTTCTGTAAGTGACAAGTTAACCCTGCTAAAGGCTCCCCATATCCACCATGTCAGGGGTTTCACTGCTGTCTAGAACATTTTCAGCAGCCAACAGTAAAAGCCTTTGGCAGACTGATCACTACAGACAAGTAAAGCTTTGTGGTTAATCACTTATGAAACCATACATTGCTCTGTCCTGCAGCTCTTTCCTTCAACAATCAGCTTTGTCCATGGTTCCCATGAAGGGCTCTACACTCACAGCTTTCCAGACCCAAATGAAACTGTTAGACAAATGGCACAGTTATTCTAAGTTAGAGAATAAAAATTAAAAAAAAATTAATTCCCACATTAGCATTTTGGGCTTTTTAGAAAACACACATCAGTTACTCACAAAGAGTCTCTCCACATCATCTCTGATAAGCGGAAATATCTCCTCTGTTCTTCATGCACCTGTAGTCAAACAGAAAAGAACTGAAGCAGAGTCACAGACACACATCCCCAAACAGCACCTGCCTCTCAGATCCCGTGGATTTTCACAAAACAAACCAAGATTTGTTCCAAACATTCACGCACAATCTATTTCCCCATTTCACTTACTTTCTCTGGTAAAATTACAGAGACGAAGGAGCACAAAAGCAAGAAAAGTGCTTCTTGTTTGCATGCATTAGGCTGCTCTTTGCTGTGGAAACAAGGATGAATTATGAAAACTAATCAAGTGAACAGAGAGCACATGCCCTAGATTTTTCAAATAATCTCTTGGTTTAACCCAGTTGCTCCTGAGCCTGCCTATCCCATGAACAATTTACTAAAATGGAAGCTGTGACTCATTAAAGCCACCTTTTAAGTACGAGAGAAACAGCTCAAATTATTTATAAAGCAAGATGTAATCACATTAATTTGTATAGAAGAGGCCAAAAATTTAATGAGTTCCATTTCTAAGATCTAGTACAGTTGATAAACAAACTCCTATTTCTTTTTTTTTTATGTCTCAAGAATATGATATCTTACAGCCTTTAACCAAAATGAAAGACTACAGACTATATTCTGGCTTGTGAAATCATACCTCCACTTGAAGGGACAGTGAAAAAACTGTAACATTTCTATTTGCTGACATTTATTTATTAGCAAACATTGCAAAATATAAACTATGCAATATCCCTGAAAAGAGCTACACTTCAGATTTTTGGTCTTTTATATATTTTACATTTATAAACATAATTGAATGATAAAAACTTAGTAGTTGCATGCATTGGCTATTTCTTTAAAGCAATTTGCTATCAATTCACAGCCTAAAGAAGAAATTCCTTTTTCTTAGTCAATACTTTTAAGATACAAAAGCAAATTTTTAGATAAGGTCACAAAACAGGAGCAGTTTATATATAACAGAAAATAAAAACTTCTGCAAATCATTCTCTCCCCTTCAACTGCTCTGTACCATGACAAACACAATTTTGACTTCAGAGAGTAGACATGAGCTCTCCTAATTTAAGAGCCTGTCTAAAATCTTATTTTGCTAAAGCAGACTTAAGACATTTAGTGGAAGGAAATAGCACACAGTATTTGTAAGCATGAATTATAAATTCAGTGTGTGCTTAGCAATATTTTAAACATGCCACAGCTGAGACAGCATCAAACAGAATTGTTTAACAGCACCTAACTTGCCCACTCCCTCCCACTGATACTACAGCAGCTGGTGGAATAAAGTGGTTCTTGACTCCTGGTGTTGCTACACCTCAGGACATCCTCTTGTTTCAAATAAACTTTAGGTTTTCCTCTGTTAAAGAAACCTGCTGAGTAAATAGGATGGGTTTTATCCATCCTCCATCACAAAACTAGCATTCAGAAAGTGCCACATTGCCTGCGTTGTTCTCCTACCACCACTACTCTGTTATTTGTGAAGTCCTATGTGATGTGCAGTATGGTTACTGCAATTAGGATGGATGCTGCAGTCTCAGTCCTTGTTTTACCATCCTGTGGGCATTGTACAGGCTTCTCTAATGAAGCCAACACATTACACAACAGTATGAAGGGATCAAAAAAATTCCATGTTAAAATTGAATTTTTCATACTCAGAAAAATTTGAGTTAACTTTCATCTTTAACAAAAGTGCTTCTATCATCCTCAGCATTGATTCTACATTCTCAGCATCTAAATATCAGAAATTCACCCCTCTGCTTATACCTCTGCCACAGAAAGGACAAATCTGATTGTCAGCACGAACTTGCATCCCCCTGCCAGGAGCTGGGGGCTGAATTTCTCACTACCGTGCAAGGTCCTCAGATCTCCGGTTTGCAGGGTTTGCTCTTATAGCTGCTGTTATATTTTGCCATCATTCTTTCAGAAATGCAAAAAGATGTAAATTAATGAATAAGGATTCATTTCCTAGATAAACCATTACATTTGTTTTAACAATCTTCAGCCTGAATACAGGAAGACAATTTAAAAGAGGTGTGGTTGAGACCCATGTAAAATTGCTGAGCATTCCTGAGAAGTTAAACTACTAATACCAACTCTATAAAGCAAACACACTACATGCATTGTCACATGCCACTGAATGCAACTCACATGGTGGATATCCTGTGAAACTTTTCTTTATGCCTGTAATTCATCTGTCAGGAAGCCCTAGATTATTCAGGGTTGATAGTGCACACTGCATTGTATCAGTTACAGCCAGCTCTTCAGAAACAACAGCAACTTAGTGACACCAGACATGCCAAGGAGAGACAAAGTGTGCAGGGCACAATGTAGGAAGCCATTAAATGAACAAGCCCACACTTCTTTGCTAACGTGAGCATCCAGGGAACATGAGAAACACTCATCAGGTCAGAGGCCAGACCTCAGCAAACATCATTCCTACAGCAGGCAAGGTGTTTTTAAATGATTCTCACAAATCACAAAGCAGATGCTGGGATTGAGCCTGACCTACAGTGGTTAACAGTCCTTCCTCCAGCACAGCAGACAACCTGAATCAAAAACTAACACAACACAATTGCTGAAAAACAGAGTGCTCCTGAAATCCAAGGGAGCAAGAGGCTGAATTCTCGCTTGGGAACACTGCTGAGGGCCACAGTCCTATGTTACTTAGTTTGACCCAACTACCACTTGCCTGCCTTGTGCTGGACCAAACCACCCAGCTGCACAGTCCAACAGCAAGCAGCTGTCAGGGGACAAGCAGGGCCAGCACAGCCACAGGGACAGGGAGGTGCCACTCTCCAGGTGGCAGCCACAAATCCCTGGCATCCACTGTGCAAAGAGAGAAGGAAGCAGCACCATCCCTTTCAGCAGCAGCTGATTAAATCTGACATCGAACTATGCTCTTAAAAGAATGGCTTTAATTTCTAAATAAGTAATAGTAAGAGAATCTCTCTCTAAATACAAAGAATATCTGCCTAAAAAAGCATTATCATCTTGGAAGTCGGATGCAGACCAGCCTGCTGTAGGCAGTTTTCAGCATGAACTTTGTACACTGTTCTGGAGAATAGCACAGCCTCCCAGTTTTTATAACAGGTATCAGAGTTGCATTACCCAACAGCAGCATTAACCTATACCAACTATCACCTGATAATCAATAATTACCAAGTAGAATAATTTACTAACTTCCACCCACAAACCAGTAAATATGTACTTACACATTTTCCATAAAAATCAAGTCCAGACACAAAAGAAACCCCATATTATAGACTACAGAAAATACAACTGAAGCTACCAATTTGCTTCAGTCAGCCAAAGTTCTGCATTTTGAAAAACTCAGTGTCATAAAGGAAGCCAACAAACTGTCGAAATACAACTCTTGGTAGCACAACAGATCTTATCCTAACAGAAATTTTGTAATTGTATTACGTAGAGAAGTCTTACCCACCAAAAGCAGTGCTACCATGCTTGCCAGCTGCAGTTACAAAATAAACTTTGTTAATATTCTTTAAAAATATGTTTGATAAAAATTTTATTCAACCTGTTTTAGGAACACAAAATAAAACAAGCTTCAGCTTGCTCACACAAGCTTAGAAGTCTTCAGTAATACTTCAAGTATTAAAAACACCCAAGCTTCCTGGTATAGGATTTCACTCACACAGAAAGAGAAAACAGTTCCCTGAAGCAGATCCAGTCATTAATACACCACATATAAATCACACCTAAGTAAAACACCTGCAGTTTAAAATGGCACCATAGGCAAGAAGAAAATGCTATGTTATATTGAACAGCTGTGCTAAACCTCACAGACCTAGGCTGGATGCCCTTACATTACACTCTCAACACTGGGAGCTTCAGCAATTACAGCACAGCATAATCCAGTCCCAAGGAATGAATGGACTTCTCTCCCATTCCCTTGAGCCCTAACAAGATGATCTCCACACACACCAATCCTAGCCTGGGACCACAGACAGGAGGACAAGGAACAGGCTGCAGGTGACACACCACAGTGAGTCTGAGATGCCAGCACAGGGAGGGGACAAGGCTGCAGCAGGGACCAGTGACTCAAAACACAGCAAAGCAGGGGTGAGACAAGCCAGCTCTTTGCCAGAGCCACCATGACCTGACAGGTTAGTGACTCACCTGGCTTCACACCAGCTCTGTTCCCTGGACAGCAGCACTGCTCTGTCTCTTCTGCCCTTGGCTCAAACATCTGCACCCTCTCATCACCCCCAGCTGCAGCTCCAGGCATGGTTCAGAGCTGTGCACAGCACCCAGATGCTCTGGCAGTGGCAGCTGCCAAAATGCTGTTGGTCCTCCTCCTGCTGCTCCTCCAGCCAAGACGCAGAGCAGGCCCCTACCAGTGACAATGCCCACAACTCCTGCTGTTTGTACGTGTCCAGACAATACAGCAGCTTCCAGGCCACCCTTCTCCTACAGGCAATGTGAGCTTCTGCCTCTGTGCTTATGACTCCAGGAAGGTTTTTAATCATTATCTCCCAAGAGTGCTGACAGTACAAAGCTGTGACTCTTACCCTCCATGGATTGCTTCCATTTGCCAGGAACTCCATTCTGGACAGTCTATGTCACAGATTTAGAGGCACCAACTACTACTCTGGAAGAATTAATGAAAAGGTCAGTTCACATCAGACTGGAAATGAGTGATAAAAACAGGAGGTAAAAGCCTGTGAAACTTCCTATTGAAACAATGCACATACACTTCAGCAGACTGAAACCTTCCAGTCTTCACAAGTGACTCCTGGATAGCCAGTATATACTACCTGGCAATAAAAGCAAAAAAGCTCAGAGCATTAAAGCCCATTTTCTGCTGTAAAACCTTTTGGCAGTCTCGCCTATATCACAAGCCAGAGTACCAGAACCACGTGCATCAATAAGAAATTAAATCCTTGGTATTTCCTTATTGCTACCATTCAAGTATCCTTGTGACAAGCCACCTTGGAATCACTTTCCACTGAACTCCAAGCCTGCCGACCTGCTGTTACTTCCATCAACAACGTCCTTAACCTGGAGGCTTCACCTAAGCTACATCCTTGGGAGAAGAAAAATCTACATATGCAAATAAAGACCTAGGAAAAATGCTCCTAGATCAAGTTAGTCAGCATGATTTCCAACACCAATCACTGTCAGCAAGCTCACTAATTTTGCAGTGCTGTTATGGGCAAAGGTGGAAGCTAAGGGAACACCTCAGCTTAGAGCCATTAGTCTTCCTTTATTTTCTAAAGTTATTTTGACCAGACCTTGAAATGGCACAAACACTGAACTGACAAATCAGGACACACTGTCAGAAATGTGCCCAGAGCACAGCACAGCTCACACCACTCACTGCCTTTCCAAAAGCCTCACAAATGACACGAGAGCTGAGTAAGACCTGCTTCACATGTTGGTCATTCAGCTTGAGTTAGTGGCACATGGATGTTTTCCAACACAACAGTTTTAAAAGCAAAATGAGATTTGGATTTTTGATGATACTTGTGCTAGAAACAGACATTAAGAACTTCCCAAACATAAGGATTTTGAACACCAGTACAACAGTCCAGCTTTTTTGGCTCTAATAACCATCTTGAAAGAGAAACCAGAAGAGAAGCCACACAACCTTTAGATAACTGATTGGCAGGGAACAAAAAAATTCCAGGATCATTCCAGATGTCCCAACTTGCACCAAGAATCAATTCCACCCTTAAAATGACTCTTCCTTAATAATCACTGAGTGATTATTCTCTGACATTACAGGTAGTTGTTCTCAACTTCACAAGAAATTACATGAAAATGGTTTGTCTGAGCAAATCTGAACATCAAAGTCTCTTGTCTTACCTCTCAAACAGTGAATTTGCTAAATAAGACAGTTCAAAATGAAAGAATGTTTTACCTCTGAGCAGCACAGCTTAAATTGTTAGCTCAGTCAATCCACAATCAGAAAAAGTAAACTGAAGCTGCATTCTGGTAAGATTTCAAACCTATTTAATATTCTACAAATATATACATTTATCTTTTTCAGGTAAGCTCAACAAACTTAAAAGAAAGCCAAAAGCAATCAGTCTTAGAATCTGCTGGAGTTACAGACCCTACTTTGTACAAAGCACTAAGCTTCCTGTGTCTTTATCAGCTCTCCTAATAAAGAACATAAGGCTTTGTCATTTAACCTACAAGATTTTAACAATTATAGTTTGTTCATCAAAAGAGAGCTCTGATATTTTCAGGATATTAGCAGTGCCTAACATCTCAAGTATATAAATCAGCTTTTGAAAGCCCTTGGGAAAAAACCTGCTCCCACAGAAGAATTAAACTTGACATGGTCAGAGTTCTACAAAAGAAAATTTAATATTTTTTCACTTGAACATTTGTATGTTAAGTATTTACACTGCTGTGAAGAGTTTAGATTACAAGAGTTTTCAAGAGTTGTACATTTCCAATGGGCTATACCCAAATTATTATATGTAACAACACAAAAGCCTTCTAATTTCCATCCCAGTGAAGGCTGACAAATTGTGTAAGTTTTCAGCAGACACTGTTGACACTTTACAAATGTGTTACTCATCCACACAGTCTCTCAAGTCACCTCTTTTGCACTGGGAAAATTAATCAGAATAATTTTCAATTTGTTAATTTAAGGATGTCTACTGCAACATCTGGAAAAGGCTATGTAAAGAATACAGAGCATAAACATACATAAATATTTATGTATCCTTCAAACTAGAAAGTCTCAAGCTACCAACAACACAAAAACATCTGAATATTCTGATCAACACTCAAGAATATCTTTAAAGTTATCTTGTTTTCTTGGCTACATGAACTGCTTAATCAACCTCTGTTAAACACTAAGTTTCATATAAGAAAAGCACCACACAAAAGTCAGACAGGAAAGCTCAGATTGAAGACCTAATTAGCCAGGCTACCTAACAGCAGTCAGTTCAGGAGCAGTGACAGTGAAAGGACACTGCCTTCTGGCAGCTTCCCTCTGCCAGGGTTTTAAGGACTTCCTCCCACAAACTGCATCCGGAATTCAGGCTTGAGCACTTCAAAATTCACTTTTTTTCTTCCACTCATTTGTCTAATCACATTTCAATCTAATTTGCACTCAAGATATCCCATAACAATGGAGCCTTGATATAATTATACACTAGGTAACAATGGAGCCTCACAATACAATTACATTTTACAGGAAAGCATCCTTCAGCTACCACCTCAATAATTTCCCATAGCATCTTCCCACCTCCATTGCCATTCTGACTGCAGAGACTTCCCCACTTCAGTTTCTCAAAGAATCCACCCTGCTGATCCACCCCTCTGACCTACTGTACTGCCTCTTTACTGTGTGGAAAGCTGGGAGCACCTCCACACCGAGCCACACAATTGCCTGGTTGTGCTAATTGAACAGGAACGGTTTCACTGGGGTGCAGTCGTTAAAAGAAAATTATTATTTGCATACACAAAGTATCTCAACTTTCTTACTGTTCATGGCAGGATCCCAGGGCTATGTTTCGCCATTCCCAAGCAGTCCAGGTTAATTTTGACATCTAGAACAAGGTTTGGGAAGAAAAAAAAATTGTCACACACCTTTGCACACTGTTATCCACTGTAGATGTTATTTTAAAGAACTGCAGGGTATAGCATCTCCAACAGAGTTAACTATCGACTTCTGCAGCCCTTTGAGCTCTGTCTCCAGGGTGAGTGGAAAACTGGATAGCCCCACTTCTTGCCTGAAGGGAAAGTTCGCATAACTCACTAAAAATCTGTGGTATCCTGCTCTTTTCCACGTGTATGGAATATTTCATGCAGAATTCCACAAGACCACACAAAAATCAATTTCAACAGCAGCACAGAAGGAAAAAGAAAAGTCAGATCTAATTTTTGCTTTGAAGCTACTCAAGCAGTCACTGTCTCAGCAGCAAAGCCACCATTTCATGTAAATCACTAAATGCATACAAGTCACAGGAGGTCCAGAAGTCCTGGCAGAAGTAATACCTTGCACTGTGATCCCAGGCCAAGCCCCTTCTCACAAATTCCCCCCAGCAGCTGTTACCACAGCAGGAAGCTCCAGCTGGGCTTGCACAGAGAGCACCAGTCACAGCAGAGCTGGAATAGCACAAAGTTCCCGTGAAAAGTCATCTTACGGCCATGAACAATGGGATAGAGGGATTTAGGAGGAGACACTGCATTTCTTTTTAGTGCTGAAAAGATAGCACCACCAATTCGAAAGGGAAAGAGCAGTTACCTCAAAACACAAGGAGCAGTCAGCAGTGCTGTCATTTGCACCAGCAATGATTTTTTTTAATTCATTCTAATGTAAAGCTGAGTGAGAAAATGCTGGCAATAACACTGCTGGCTTTCGTTTCCTCTTCATTTCCTCTCAGAAAAGAAAAAACGAAAACATTGCACTTGGTAACCCACACTCTCACACTGCTAGCACCACTAAGTGAGGGTCACTTCTATAATTCAATGAATGAACAGTATTTTTTCAATTACAAGCCCTTGCCAATCAAATTATTCATCCAGTTAAAACAATAAAACCATACTAACAACAAAATCACATAGGAAAGTGCATGTTAACCAATAATAATGGATCAGAAGCACTATGGGACATTGAAGCTTCTTAACCAAAACAAAGGGTTTACCTGTAGGTGAGAGGCTATGGCACTTTTATTTCATGAAACTTTTGATACTTCTCCTTAAAATGTGTCAAATTATTTTGCTTTTATATTTGCACAGCTACGGATGGCAGCAATCAGAACGACTCACATTCCAGAATTAAAATACCACTGCGTCCGGAATGACACACGCAATTCATCCGGAAGCCTCTTACACAGTTTGTTTTGGTGAAGAAGGCCAGAAAGCCATGAAGTTAGAAAGTAGTTTCTGGTGGCAAGAAGCCCTTCAGAACTGGGAGGAAGATCCAGCTGCCCCCCGTGCCCTATGAGCACATTTTGCCCGACCTGAGTGGCGGCAGAGCCGTGTCAGGCGGCTCCAGCAACGCACGCGAGCCTGACACTGCAGGGCCTTGTGAAAGGCTCTTCGTAATGAAAATCTCCAACAATGTCACACTTGTTACACACATCTGGGATGGCACTCAAACAATAAAGTCAATACAAAGACAGCGTTTTCTCCTCTGACCCACTCATTTTTTCCTCCTCCCATTTCTTTTTCCACCATTATTTATTCCTGACTCCTTGGCTGGGACTGTAAAGTGCTGCGATGCAATCTCTTACCTTGCACATTCACGTTTTCCAGCCCAAGTCTCCCCTACTATTAATTTTACTAATGAATAAACAATCTGAACTAGTAGTGGAAGCTGGTGACAACCATAACGTGGGCTCTCCCGTACACACGTGGGCAAGAGGCCACTGCTGCACTGCAGCCCCACGCCACATGTCCTGGCAGCTGGCAGCACCACCAGGAGGGTGCCAGCACTGCCATCCCCTGCTTCCCCATGAAATATCTCTAAATTTAATCACCTCTTTCACTCCACACCAGCAGATCTTTACAGACTAACCAGAAAACACACTCATTCCCCATGAGGATGATGAAGTGGGATTTCCTTATTGCAGCTGTCATCGCAGAGTTATTTGCAGGGAGAAGCCACATTTCGGCTTCCAAGCAGCCCTTTAGCTTGTGAACCTCTGCCCTAGGTTTGGATCTCCTCCTCTGGGTACTGTTGTGCCATGAAAAAGCTCAGCACCCCTGGCTGCTTGTCCCTGCTCCCTGCCATAAGGCTCCAGCTGAGCTGCTCTTAAGTACTTTCTAACCTATTTACTCAGGATCAACCAATACAAAGAGTGATTATTTAGGCTGTTTAAACCACTCCAGCTTATTTTGGTTGACATTCTGCAGAAGAGCTCACATAAATATCTAATACCTGCCAGAGGTAAGGTTTACAACCCCCTTACTGAAATATTTTCTCCTCCTACAAACCAGGAATGACAGCCAATAGCAAGAGAAAGCCAGCAATAGACAAGAAATCCCTGCTGTCATCCTAAAAGAAGCCACGGCTGGTTGGTACACTCATCACCACCAAAGAAATCAATTTCAAGAGGAGGACAAGTCCAGTGTACATCTGCTCAGCCCTTTCTCTCAGAAAAGACATAACTTGGAGCTGCATGAGCCAGGACAGCCATGTGAGCACCTACAGTAACACTTCACACAAACCCTTGGACAAAGGCAAGAGATGCTGGTAAAGTCCACCACGTTGCCTTAAGGCTACAAGAAAGAGAAAAATGTTACCACCACAGGCTGGAGTTAGACTAATTGCTTACTAAGATGTTACCAACAACAGGAACTGTTCCTTTTTACAGTTGTACCTAACCCCACTCACTCCTACCACAAACACCAGAAAATTACCAGTGCAAGAAAGACTATAGCAGCACAGCAAGATTTGGGAATAGGAACTGCCTTTTTGTTCTGTACATGGGAGACACAACCATAATAAGGTCTTGGTGCATCACCACGGCTCTTAATTCTCATCAGGTAGACACACCAGCTGGAACACTACGGAAAAAAAAGATAAGGAATTGCAGTAGGAACACAAAATCTTAGTCTCTACCTTCTTACTGAAGGGAAGTGCTAGGGGGGTTGTACCATGGTTCATTTAGAGCCTCACAGCAAACTCGGCCACATATCAAAATTTACATTAAGACAAGGTACTAAATTATTCCTGAAAAAGATTAGCAAAGATACAGACCAGGCTCTTTATTGTAGCAAGTGATATCACCAACACCACTGAGATAAGGGATGAGTTAACAACCAACCCCAAGACAGGTGATAACACGACCATCTCATTACTCTTATCCTTTAAATAACAGAACTCTGTTTGGACATTAAGGACAAAATTTTCAGACTTGGGTAAAATATGGGACCAAGCCTTACTTAGATCACAAAACTCCCCACAACAGTCCTTTTATCATTAGAGATGTCAGTGTTTGGTACTGCCCAAGCCTAATAAGGAACAGAGACAGTGAATGCTGGCACATTTACTCCCCCATGACAAATGTGAGCAACCACAAGAGACTGGTCAGATTTGCAGAGCCACCAAGGCAGCAGAGTGAGGCAGCTCAAGCAAACTGGTAAATTCAATAGTGCTGACTTATCTAGATTTATCCTTCAATTCCTTTGTAGTTTAAGTGTTTAATTCCTAATTTCCAGCTTCAATGTGTAAGCTTGCTAAGTCTTTCGTTTATATCTCTCATAGGACATACACCCTGGTGGAAATACTTTAATTCCACTGTATAAAAACAAGCTTAAAACAGCAAACACAAGAGCCCAGATTAAATTTCTAATTATAAAATCATTGAATCATTGCTATATTATAAATTCAACATTAAAGAGAACAAAAGTAGTAACATTGTTACTGTTAAAAGCGTCCAACATAAACAGGCAATAAAATACAGTTGTTACTAAGTGTCAGCAATACAACCTCACATGGATTTTGTAGCTTGTAGTTACTACAACTTAAAAAGTTACTCACTAACAGTGAGCTGAAGGTGATCAGTAAGTGCAGCGGTAGGCATAGACTATTAACACAAAACAACTCTGGAACCATGATGGATAATCAGCTTCTAAAAAAGAGAAATATATATACAGAACACATGCCTATGTAGGATTTGAGTGCTGCTCACAGCTTTCTTTAAATAACGGATGTGCTACTCACTTCCTCAATTCTATTCAAAATCCGTGGGCAGCCATACACTTGCCCAGAACCATGTGTTAGTAACACTGAAACTGGCTGAGTGTCAGGCACTGAGAAGCCAAAAGTTGACAAGGCAGAAGAGCAACCCATTTCTCCCTCCTGGCTCCCTTCAAGAGCCAGGTATCTGTTAGCAGGATGCAGGGCAGTGTTGGAATCGTCCAGAACTGAGAAAAAGTTTTCCCCCTTCCTTCATGTAGTGTAGAATTTCTGCTTTAATGTAAACATTTACCTGAAAACATGAATTTAAGCATTACATGGATCATTCGGCTTCCTCACAGATGGAAAGCTAATTGGAGAACAGCAATCCCAGGAAGAGCTCTTTAAAGGCATCTGGAAACACGACTAGTTTGAAATGAGAGCAATGCCCTGGTCCTACTGAGCTGAGTTTGATGCTTCATCCCCATGACCTTCTGGGAGAAGTTGTGCTGCTTTCCCTCCACTCACTCCAGACGTGATTCCTGCCTCTACCTGTGGGAGCAATTGCAAGGTGTAGCCACAGGGCGAGTTAGCAAACTGATAAAAGCATCACTGAGTGGGTAAGTTTCACATGAGATAAGCAGCAGGAAAGAAGTCACCCTGCAATCACTCAAGCATTAGCTCTCCCAGCGGAGCTGCAGCAGATCAGGGCACAGGGCAGGACCACCCTGAGGCACATTTGATGAGGTACCTGCAGCACCAAACTGTCTCCAAAGCCTCCAGCATCAGATTTTGCTGTCTGAGTGTGAATCTTCTGCTTAATTTTCCATCCATAACAAGTTTATGAAGAAGTTTGAAATTCAAAAGAAATATTTTGCATTGCTTTCTTACAGAATTATTTTTAAATGTAAAAAACATACTACAATCATGTATGACAGAACCAGAGCTTCAACTTCAGAAAGCCAGTACAGTAAAAACCTGCTGGGGATTTCAGATTATCATCTTAACATACTGCTGGATACTTCCCATCAGCATTATCAGATAAGGTCAGTTATTCAAAGGCATCAAAGTTCTCACAATACTAAATTAAATGCCTGTGGAACACATCCAACTTAAACTAGAACAGACCACTCACATGGAGATCCCAAAGAACAACCAGGGAAAAAGAACTGGGTTGAAATTCACATGTCTACCCTTGCTTTTTTCAACCTGTAAGATTCTCTTTAATACTTAATCATTATCACTCACACTCATTCTGCTGAATTTTTTCATTACATGGCACCTCACCTTCCTGATAACAATTTGCACTTGACCAGATGGTTATGGTGTGAATCAAGCTCATTTACCATGCACCATGGTTTTCACTTGTCGTGATGCTAAATTCTGGTCTGCAATTTCTGAATCACAGACTGATAAAATGAGTTTATTTTCCTCACCAAGAGAAAAGGAACAAAGTTCTTGCCTCACTGTCCTGGAAGGATGGAAATTTACATTCATACCAGGACTCACATGATGAGTGGCTGAGCACTGCAGTATTTGTTAAAACACTTACTTTTAAGTCCTCGGAGCAAGGACAGACACTCAAATCACCCCATCCCTAGTTTTAACCATGAGGTCCATGCAACACATTCCCATAAGCTTTGTGCCAACTGTTTTTCTTCTTGCAAGGTAGAACAGCTTCGACAGGACCTCTGTCCTAAAGCAGCTTACACCTCCCATTTCAGGCAAATGAAGAGACTTCTGAGAGGCAGGACAAACAAGTACATATGCCAGGAGGCAGGAGCCAAAGCAAGTGCCTGACATCACAAGTAAATAGTCCTGCTGCTTTGCCTACTGACAACCAGTTCTGCTCAGGTCCCATCCACACCTGCACAGAGAACAGCAGCAGTTTTGCTCTGTCAGGAGCCTTCCACGTGCATCACTGTCTGGGCACTCTCCAGAGAAGGGGCCCTCGAACAGGGAGAGCAAAATGCATAATCTGACAGTTCAAGCAGGCATCGGGCACCTGGTAAGACTGATGCTTTTTAACAAGGAAATGGAGAAAGGTCTGAAGTTTTCCCCAAAATTTAAGCAACTACAAGTCAGGGCAAAAGCTCTAAGAACTTCTTTAAAAGCAAAACTTCCGTTCACAAGCTATTTTCAGTTGTACTTTCTCCTGTACATAAGTTTGCTCATATTTTAAATATTTCACATTAAAGAAACCAAGTAGAATAGCTGGCATTGCCAAACAAATCTCACATTTCACAACTACTGAACATGCCACCAAGCAGCTGCATCAGTCACAAAGAAGGCAAAACAAAAGCCCCAAAGAATCATATGACCACTGTCATTACTATTAACAAAGCACTGTTTCCACATAAAGAAACCAAATTCCTTATTTCCTACATCAAGTTTAAATCAAAAACATCAATAATACAAATCAGTAGTTGGGGCATTCTTCAAAAAGTAGTACAGCCAACTCACTTGAAAACAGCTTCTCAGAACAGGCATCGAAGACATCAAATTCATTACAGGACACTGAACATGGAAAATCACCCAAATTTTCTTAGACACACTTCTGAAATACACAGGGCAATTAAAGGAGTCAGGTTTAAATTTTGTCGCAGGTTACGAGCTCCTCCTGGGTTCTAACAGATCCCTTCCTACCTCACAATCCAAAAGATATCTTCAGGAAATCCACTTCTGAAACACTTCTGTCACCAATACCAAGTCACACATTCCAGCTCCCTGTATGTCCCACCCCAATGCACTTTATAGCCTGGGTCCCTTGCCAGACCCTCCTGACACAGGATATGGGCTGTCTGCACTCCATGGCACGGGCACACTTTCACCCCAAAACACTTCCTACTGTGCAAAGCCCTCAGAGACAAAGTTTTATGAAAATTTTTCAATCTCCCTGAATGCCCACTGAAAGCATGCCTTTGCTTCCAGAGACTACAATCTAACATTTTTTAATTACTTCATAGTTTTTCAAAGACTCTTTGCTTAGGGCCAGCCAATATACTGAGAAAAGCTTCTTCCACAGGAGTGTTTTTAATTTATCCACAAAGCTCTAATCTCATCATTTTAATAAACCTGTTGCATCACAAATAGTTAAAAAGAAAACCATAAAAATGTTTCCAGTCAGTACTCTGACAATGCAATACAGCTGTGAGAATGAAAAAAAGCTGAAAGTTGAGAACCTTGAAAGGAAAGCAGAACATATGTTGCCCCATCTATTTAAGCTTTTACCTCCCACTCACACTGACACCCATAAACATTATGCCAGATCTGTGATAAAAGCATCTATCCCTGTGAACCCAGCCCCAGGCTGTCAAAATCAACTCTGATAAGTCATTAGAAAAGTTTTGCACTATTGATAGAGTGAAACAGCTGAACACTGAATACATTCTGAGGCTGCTGTTCTTAAAACACTCCATAATTGCTCAATTTTTGCCATAGTGCAGTTTCACACAAAGTTTTGCCAGCACAGACATATCATCTACAAAAGAAAAAAAAAAAGCCATATACTAGGCATCACAGCTACTTCAGCAACCTACCAACCATGAAAAACACAAGCATTTCTGACAGCTTTGCTTGTGGTGTTTGTGGAGGTGATAGAGCAGTGCTAGCAGAAACACTTTCAGCAGAACACACTGCAGATTCCTTTGGAGTCTCTACCAACACTTTCTTTGTAGTGCTGATTAATTATTCCTTTCTAACAGCTGGACCACACCAAGAACATACAGCCCTCAAGGTAACTTCAATGATTTCTTACTCCAGACAACAGAGGTTACACCTTTAGATGCAGATAATCTGGGCTTGATCACCATTGTCAAAGAAACACATACAAGTATCATATTACACTGAGATACATTCCACATGAGATGGATAGCTTGTTGATTTTTTTTTTTTTTAAGAACTTCAGCATTTTTCTCACCCTGCTGGAAAACAAAACAAAGAAAAACCCACACTTGTTACTAGAATTCATATGACCATAGAACAATTTGGGTTGGAAGGGACCTCAAAGATCATCCCATTACAACTCCCCTGCCAGGGGCAGGGACATCTCCCACTAGGTCAGGCTGTTCAATGCTCCATCCAACCCGGCCTGGAAATGAGGGGTAAAAGGCGAGGCTTTACTCTGTATGCCCAATCCCACTAGACAGTCCTGTGGCCAGCCGCAGAACCCTTCCTGCAGCAGCTACACCTCACTTCCCTCTGAGCCTCACACCAGCTGCTCATGCTCCCGTTCCTGCTTCCCCACCCCCCTCCAGGCTGCCTGAGACGATCCCAGCGCTCACCATTGCCCCACGGACATGCTCTGCTGTCCTTTGGGAGACTCCACTGCAAACCAGGTCAGGGAATCCGGGCATAACCCTTTTCTTCTGGCTGGCTACATTTGCTGATCTGCTTCACACATCACCGTAAGTTGTGCCAATGATACCATGAATTGCAGAAGTCTCCAAGCCACTATTACTGCTACAGATTAGGTACAGTTGAACTACAGCCTCAGATGACTTTCAGTTTAGTGAATCTTTTACAGAAGAGCAGAAGAAATTCTTTAAAGTGATAAAAAAAAAAAAAAGCTGGCTGGGGCAAAGTCACTTTAATTCATTTTTGACACCTAGTGTCATTGGCTCACTAGAAGCAGTCTTGCTTCTTTGAAGCAGAGCAGCATGTTAATTTGTGCTGGCAGCTCACTACAATTTTTTGAACTTTAAAAGTGAAGGAAAATGTTTAGAAGCACAATTTTGAAAATCATAGAATCAAAGAGATCATAAGAAGTGCATTCAGCATAGCATTTAATCCAAGTTACTACACAAACTTTTTTTACTATCAACACTCCGCAGCACATTCTAGCATTAAACAGGACTGCAGAACAAGCTCTACCATGAAATCAGAGAAGTGGGAAGAGTGCCCTGAAGGTTATTCATTAGCATTATCTCTATGTGTAGCTCACTGGGGAAAGAAAAAGGAAAACTCCTCTGTGGCATTCTATTCAAATGTATGAGGCATATTTAAATGGGTAGGGAAGTATTTCTGATGCAGATTTCACAGCAGGTCCAAGACAGCATCAGTTTCATTAACACTCGGAACATCCAAGCTGAAGAGACCTTTGCCATACAAAGCTGAAAAAGATGTGCACCTTGCGTCTCCTGAGTTATACAAAGGAGCCGAGCCAAGACTCCGAGGGTTCTCAAGTTAACATCGCACTTTTCATACGGAGGCGAAAAGTCCTGAACAGTACCTGCTAAAAACAGAGCTTGGCCTAAATTTTACGCGAACAGGGAGAAAAGGAAACCGGCAAGTTGATTACAACCTACAGCTACGTCCCCCTTTCTAATGGCTGTATCTCAGAACTAACCCCCAAAACTCCCTCCTGCACCCAGACCTCATCCAGCCTATTTAAAGCCCAGGGAACAATAAACACTGACGAGCAGAACGGGCCGGGGGAAGGAAGAGAACGATTACAATGGCTGCACAACAAAGCCTGGAAAAGGAGAGTTAAAGACACTTTTTGCGAGGGTCACAAGCGCCGCAGCCGGGTCCGCACACGCCGCCAGCCGCGACCCCGGC